>JAPDVU010000011.1:37948568-38386068 GCA_026230045.1 Corynorhinus townsendii
AGACCAGAGCTATGTGTGATGCTAAGAAAAATCCCAAAGGATTTTATTTGATTTTTGCACAAAACAATAATCTCCCTCACCAAATTATTGCTGGACTGGTAGGGGTTTCACCTTGAAACTTTTGACAAGGTAGCAACACAGGAATGTCTATATTTGCTAATCCTTGTCCAAATATACATCCCCACTGTTTGCACCCTGTGAAGTGAGTCCCTGAGAAATATCAGGCCACACTGTGGAGGGGAAATGCAGCACAGGAGAGAATAGAACCATAAGGGGACATTGATGTGCAGCACAGAGTGGCAATGAAGGGGTTTTGTCTTTGCAAAGTGACAAGCTACAATCTGGGCTCTGCTGGCCTCCTTTCTTTTTCTTCTGCTGTCAAAATATTACTAGTAAGAAAACCTTTAATCAGAAAACCCTCAATCTAAGAACCCCAGGAATGCCCTCTCTTCTTAGCCATATAATTTTACTGGCAGCTTGTAGTGGGCTGTTTGGTGGTATACAAGCCATGTGTTGTACACTACTCCATGTTGAAAACTCCAGAGTTGGCCTCTGTTCAATCTGTGGTGGCTCAGTTCTTTGGCTCAGTCTGAAGTCAGATAAGAGAATGGTCTGGAGAAGGACAGACAAGATTTGCCTCCAGCCCGCTAGTAGCCTGGAGTTCAAGGCTGCAGATCAACTCTCTCCCCAGCCAACAGTAGAGCACTACCATGCCCAGGCACTTAAATGGCACACACAAAACCCATTAGGGAAAGACTTCCCTATTGGGCTTAGGGGTCTCCTTTGGTTCTTGCCTTTATGGAGACTGGTTTTTCTGGACCTTGGAAGAACATCCTGTGGGAAAGCAAAATTGACAGCCCATGATGGAAATCCTCTGTGTAACCCTTATAGAGAAAGAGAGAAACTCAGACCCAAATTAGGGACTGAAAGGGCCCCAGGTTCTAATGGATTCATCTCTCCTAACTGCCTGTTTAGCATGTCTGTTAAATTTAGGTAAGGCTTCAAATAGGGCCTAAAGAAGATGCAGGAGGGAGTTACAAAAAGATTAAAAGGGTGTAAAAACGGGGCTTATGAATTGAGGAATTGGGGGTTATTTATCTCAGAAAAGAGAAGGCTAAGGGGGGATAGTATAAAGACTTCATACT
Organism: Corynorhinus townsendii; assembly: GCA_026230045.1. Taxonomy (NCBI): domain Eukaryota; kingdom Metazoa; phylum Chordata; class Mammalia; order Chiroptera; family Vespertilionidae; genus Corynorhinus; species Corynorhinus townsendii. The sequence goes on from JAPDVU010000011.1 coordinate 37,949,714, forward strand.
AGATTATTTATGTAAATAAGTAGACATCCAGCTGGCCTGCAATCGCAACCCTTTGTCAGGAACAGTGGGTATGGGGGGATGGGTTTACAGGTAGTTTTAAAATCATTAGTTGTCTGCACAAATTTCTGAGGGTTTCATTATTGCTGGACAATACACATTATGCATATGCCAAGTTTAATGAGCCTAGACACCTCCCACTGAAGTCATTTTCAGCTAAGCATGTGATGAAGGCAGTTTTTATGCCCATTGCCACAAGCAGAGGTGTTGCAGAGGTGTTCCTTGTATGATGGCAGACTCCAGGACTCATTCCTTCTTCAATTCCCCAACTATAGTCAGATTTTAGGAGGGACAATCAGCTCTGCCTGGTCCTTCCAAGCTCTGGGCTCTGAGCCTAGACACAGAGATAAGGAAAGGTTCTAATCGTGCAAAAAATAAGACTTGAATACTAATGGCACTGATAATCATTTCACAGGATTACTTAATGAGCACATGTTCTGCTCTAGGCCCTCAACCCAGCACTTTCAATATAGCATCTTATTTAATTCTCAAAATACCCTGTGAAAAAAGAACTAGGGTTTCCCCCTTTCTACAAATACAAGAAGCTTTAGGAAATCAACTAATTTGCTCAAGATCACAGAAGCAGTAAGGGTCTTGGTGAGATTTCAATCTGTGTTTTCTAATACTTTGTCTTTTTCAGTATATATTGGTTTTTGTTGCTCTTTGATGGAGATTTAGAGCAGATCACAGAACTTTATATTTGGGAGATATCACAGCAATCACTAGTCCAAACTATCTTTTTTATATTTTTGTTACCTTTGACTTCTCTGCTCTTTTCCTTACCAAAATGTTCCACCAAGTGTTTGCAGAGGAAGTGAAGGGGAGGGGCCACCCAGCCCTTTTTGGGGAAGGCAAGGAATGTGTCCCAGAAGGAGACACGCCCTAGACTCTTGAGGATCCAAAAGCTCTCTTGTTCCTTTGTGTCATCCAGCACTCACACCAACTCTTCAAATTAGTCGTGAAGTACAGCCTAGTGCACTGCATCCTTTGCCTCCCTACACACATGTGCGCGCACACACACCCTTCTCCCTAGGATCCTATTCACTCAATAAACATGTACTGAGTGCCAGGTGGCAGGACTAGAAAGATGGCTGCCCTCATGGAGCTCAGAGTAGAACAGAGGAAATAAGACAAGTGATCGCCTGATCTGAAGGAAATTGCATATGTGAGTAGGCCCCAGGAAAAAGCAAAGCCCTAGAGGAGTTGTCCAGAGAAATTGATGGTTGAGAGCTGAAACCCAGAAAGCTTTCCTGGAGGTTGATTAAACTTGGAACAGCAGCTACTTGCGGAAGGCAACCCAAAGCCATGCTACAGAAACAGCCAAGAACCTTACATGGAAAAGACACGGTGGGCAAGGCTCAGGGCAATGAGTGTGCAGGCTATCACTATAGGCTTAGTAAGAGATAATGAGGTCCATTTGCATAGGTTATTGGGCAGAATTAGTTAGAGAATAATAAGCAAGTGCTCATATTAAACTTTCCTTCATTTGCATATAAGTAAAATCAATGCTAATAAATTACTGAAGTGAATCTCAGAATGGAGTGCTCTTATATAATTTTTTGTTAAGCTGAGTGCTTAAAAGGAATAAAATAATATGTGTTCTATAATTTAGACTTTCTCTAAATTATACAAGCTGTAACTAATGAGTACAAATTAATGAAGACTGACCATTTTGACACAGGAAGAATTATTAGCTTCATCAAGGTCACATTAGTAATGGCATAACACTGTAGAAGTAGAACACTCAATGGAAGGAAGGCTGCTGGATATTATTATGCTTGTAAAAAAAAAATACAGGGACAGATAATGGGTCAGTGATAGCTAGAGGATGAGAGGGAACATATGATTACAAAGGGGTGGGACTAGGGAGTTTTGGGGGTGAAAGAGCTGCTCTGTATCCTGATGGTATACATATGAATCTATACATAGAACTGTTCACCTCCCAAAAAAGTAAATTTTACTGTATGCTAAATTAAAATATATTTTTATTATTGATTTCAGAGAGGAAGGGAGAGGGAGAGATAGAAACATCAATGATGAGAGAGAATCATTGACGGGCTGCCTCCTGCATGCCCCACACTGGGGATTGAGCCCAAAACCCAGGCATGTGCCCTGATCCAGAATCCTGGTTCATAGGTCGATGCTCAACCACTGAGCCACACTGGCCAGGTTTAATTTAAAAATTAGGTGAAATAATCTGATAGTATCGGTCCTCCGTGAGAAGTTTAGAGTGTAGGAAGACAGGAGGGTAGAGTGGTTAGTGCCGAGGCCTCTGGATTAATACCACCTGGATTAAAATCCTACATCTATTGCCTATAAGCTTTTTCTCTCAGCCCAACGTTTTTAAAATGTTGTGATATCGAGCGAGTGATTTAACTTCCTTGAACCACATTTCCCCAACCATAATATGGAATTATTAGGAGCTCCTAACTCAGAGCACTGTTGGGAAGATTAAAGAAAATAATGCCTCTGGGGCACTGGCCACATAGTAGGATCTCCTTGTAAACTGTGTGCCCTTCCTTCATCATCATAACTAGAAGCTCCACACTGCAGTCACTCACATGCCGCTTTTTCACATTAATTCTTGTTAGAAGATCTGGAGATGGAGGCAGAAAACGCCAGAGGGTGTTAGAATGGAAGGTGGATGCCAGGCCCAGACCTTCAGCTGCAACATATCATAGCACTGACACTGGACGGGAAGAGGTTAGGTGACTAGCTTCTTCCTCAACCTTGTTTATGCAAAAGCTTTGTTTTCAAAGGTTGGACTAAGAGAAAAAGTAGATGATGATTTATAAGATATACCAAATCAAACAGTTCTTTCATGCATGCATAGAATGGGATTGCTTAATTCTGAAAGGTATATATTAAATATTTATATATGTATATATACTTATATCTGTAATGAATATATACATATTATATATGTAAGTATAAAATATTTATATATGTATATTAAACATATAAATATATATTAAAAGTACACATGTATATGTTTTAGTGCAGTCTCTCTCAGTTGATCCCAACGATGTCATCAAGGTCAGAAGACAGTGCTGACTTTGGAAAAGTTATCCAACCTCAAGCCTCATTTGGAGCCCTTTTGGCAAAAGAGAACTTCAATTTTTCTCAAATCAATTCCCCTTTCTTGGTCAGTTCTATCTGTTATGCCTTTCTTTGCTGTCTGCCTATGATCTCTTCCCCATTAGTTCAAACTCTCAGCAACACATAGCAAGGTGGCCACCCTTGCCTTCCGGGTGAAGTGGCCAGAGCCTTGGGGGCAAGGCCCCACGCCAGTCTTCCTGGAAGGCATGGCCTCTGGGCCAGGAAACCTAGTTCACTAAACCGAAGAGGATGATCTCAAACCTTAAATGACAAAGGAATTTGCCCCATTGGATTTTAGACTTGCTCAGGACCCATCACCCCTTCCTTGTTTACTATTTCTCCCTTTTGGAATAGAAATGTCTATTTTATGTGTGTCCACTATTGTATTTTAGAAGCATATAATCTGTTTGATTCACAGGTTCACAGCTAAAGAGGAATTTGCCTCAGGATGTGTAACTGGAGTCTCACTCATATAAGATTTATGTGATTTTTAGATAAGACTTCAGACTTGAATTGATGCTGAAATGAGTTAAGATTTTGGGGGCTATTAGAAGTGAATAAATGTGTGCCTTTCATTTTCTGTGTTTGGAGGAAATGTCCTACTCTTTACCCTTTAAATAGCCTGGTAGCGCCCATACACTACTGTGCATTCTGATTGGTCAGTGCCTATACTGTACCAGTTGTTAAATACATTGAATACCATGTCTTTGCCTATCTATTTTCCTACAGATGTTTATAGCTTCCTCCTCATTTGCCATCTCCACAACACAGCAAGTCATCTGGCCCTGTATTCATAACTCATTAGAGATGGCTTTTGTTCAGTTAATGGGAGGGAAAAAATCAAGCATGGAATTAGTGTTAATTAGTTAAGCTGAATACAACTAAATTAACTACTGGACTAAATTATTGTACCTCTGAGTTCATGCTTTAAGAAGCAAAGCAACTGTCTGTGACAAAGGCTATTTTCCTACTGAATGGCGGATGGTACACACTTCAGTCCTTCAATCTAAGGTTTCTACAACACTCCCTGAGTTAAGTATCTTTTTCCTTTTGATAAGAGGGATTTCACTAGTCAGTGTACATCCAAATGCAAACAGATTTTTTAACTTTAGAATGGAGGTTAACATTAAATAGCCAGAAAAAAAAGATTTGGTTTGGAAAATTGTCAGCACATGTACCTAATTCATTGTGAACATTCTAAAATAAAAATACCCCCTGTTCTTCAAAACGTTATCTCAACTTGGAAATATCAATCACTACATTGCATGTGGGGTCAGAGCATGCAACATGGTGATAGGGATGTCCTTGCTAACTACTGGGCAGTCACTGACTCCTCACTTTACTGGCTGGCTCTTAGCCATTCATGACTACACAGCCCCCTCCAAAGTTCTTCCTTATCACATCAGTTTCTTCAGCACATCTCCCCCATGTGGACACAAGATGGCCAGCAGGGGAGGACAGTTGGGAGGGACCAGGCCTGCAAGAGAGGGCAGTTGGGGGTTAACAAGCTTTCAGGGGAGGACAGTTAGGGGTGATCAGGCCAGCAGAGGAGAGAAGTTGGGGGTGACTGGACCTGCAGTGAAGGGCAGTTGGGGGGGACCCAGGCCTGCAGGGGAGAGCAGTTGGGGGAGACTAGGCCTGCAGGGGTGGACAGTTAGGGGTGACCAGGCCTGCAGGGGAGGGCAGTTAGGGGTGAGCAGGCCTGCAGGGGAGGGCAGTTAGGGGCAAACACGCTGGCAGGGGAGCAGTTAGGCATCAATCAGGCTGGCAGGGGAGTGGTTAGGGGGTGATCAGGTTGGCAGGCAGAAGCGGTTAGGGGCAATCAGGAAGGCAGGCAGGCGAGCAGTTGGGAGCCAGCAGATCCAGGATCAGGCCTAAACGGGCAGTCGGACATCCCTCAAGGGGTCCCAGATTGGAGAGTGTGCAGGCTGGGCTGAGGGACACACACCCCCCTGTGCACGAATTTCATGCACCGGGTTTCTAGTAGGAATTATAATAGGAATAAATGTTTGTAGAAGTGAAGAAGGAGGAAGGGAGGAAAGAAAGAAGGGAAGAGAAGGAAGGAAAGAGGAAGGGAAAGAGAGTGAAGGATGGAGAAAAAGTGGAAGAAAAGAGAGGGGATGAGGGAGGGAGGAAAATATGAGTATGACTTAGACTTAAGGCTGTGATCCACAAAAGAAAATACCATTGAATCTATTAAATAATACACAAGATACCAAAATCTGTTGGAAAAGCTTCGGCACCTTTCTAATGAAGTAGAAATTCACTTGGCAGAGAAATAGTAATACCTTGCTGAATCATAAACAAAATGAAAAGCACAAGCAAGTATGGCTCCACTTCAGAATTATGTAATGCCTCCTAATTCTGTTTGACCATGATTGATTTCTTTTGTCTTTGAAGTTTGAAAACTTGAAGACTAATTTTGAATGAAATATTTGCAAGGAAGAAGCAGTCATGTGTCATAAAATATACCCCACCAAACAAAAAAATTAAGAGAGAGGAAAAATGTATTAATTTTTTGAATGAGTTTTAAGCTCATCAGCCCAGAGAAATTCCCACTGTTAAAATGAGCCTAGTCTTCGCAATCACGAAGTAGTTGAGAAAAGATTCAGATGGGGATGGCCGGAAGCCGAGCTAATTTCCGGGAATTCTCTGCTTTGCACATGTACCACTAGAGGCGATTGTATGACTGTGCTAATGAGAATTGTATTAGCATATTGAATTCTAATTGTCACATCTCTGAACATCCACTTACTGGAGAGAAGGAGAGAGAAAATCAAATCTTAAATAAAAATACACCACACATCTCGCCTGATCAATGGGAGCCCCAGAAGGACAGTTGCATTTGCCCTCCCTCGTGCCGATTCACACCTGACAGCCCATCATAAAATAATGGCCCAGGAAAAGCCTATTAGTCTGTATCCTACTGCCTTTGTGGCCAGCAAGATTGTTACTATCACTGGCTTTATTTTTGATAAATTGTAGGTTTTGACACAGTTATATGGTGGGTGTCACTGATGCCCTGGAGAAGAGAAAGAAGAAACCATTTATTTGCCCGTCCATTTGCCTGGCACTGTACCATCATTTACCTTCCTCATGTTCCAGTGAGTCATCACCTCATCCAACAAATTACATCCACCTCCCAGGTCTGCACTGGGTATCTCCCAACATTCTGTGCTTGATTTAATTGTGAAAATTAACAAACATTTATTAAGTTGCTATAGTATGCTACAAACCCTGCCAAGCACAGTTGAGGCCCTATCCCACTTATTTTGCACAATCTATGATGCAGACATTATTCTAGCCATTTAACAGATCAGGAAACTGAGGCTCAAGGAAGTTAAGTAAAGTCAGTCCATTTAGTACAAAACAGAGACTAAAGAGCCAGGGCTATTTAACCCATATTCTTGGCTCCTGACAACTACCTCCTTCCTCCTCATCCAGGATACCTTCTTGGGTCCCCAAGGCAGGGCAAGAAACCCAGGTATGGCTGACTCTGCAGCACTTGCTCTTAAGCAACTCTGCTCAGCCCCTACTCTGGGACAACTGCAAGGCATAGCAATTATTGATTTGTTTGTCTATCTCCCTTAAATACATTTTGAGTCATTGGGAGTAAAGAATGGGCCTTAGATAAATTTGTAGTCCCAGCGCTTAGTTACTGTCAGTGTGGAATGAATGAATTCAGGAATGAATGAATAAAAAGAGCATCTACCCAAAACAAAGTTGAAGTAACGCTTAGATAAAATTGAACAACATTGCAGAGAAGTTAACAGGCGAAAGAGGTAGATCTGCCCCAATGGACAGTCTTAATGTTTCTTTCATTAACACCTATAATTCAAATCTGAATTCAGCAAGACAGATGCCCCAATCAACACATTCAAACCAAGTTAGAAACACTGCTGCTCCCAGAGCCTGCTGTGGCCTGAGGGCTTCCTTACAGGGCTCAGAGCCCCCAACCCACTCCACCCAACCCCATTCCTTCATTTGTCTGTGACTTGCAGTTTTAGAGTCTAGAAACATTCAAGCCATGCCACCCTCCTTTTTCAAAAGCTTTTTTCCATAATAGCAGTGTGATGGGTTTTTTTTATTTGGTGCTTTTGTAAAGGAGGGGCTGGGGATGAAGGGGAAAGGAGAAAAATGGAATGCCTTGAAAACAGAAATTGGAAACAGATAAAAGCGAAGCTGAATGCAGAGGCATCTATAATATGGATGCCTGAGGAATTTCTGAAGCCTCTGTGCTGGGCAGGATTACACTCTGAATGGAGGCAGCATAAGGATGTTCTCTCTGAATGGCTTCCCAAAGAAGAAAGTACACACGGCTGTAAGTGGGTGCCCACCCCCTCCATGCAGGGCAGAGAGGAAGGGGGAGGCAGAAGGCAAAGTCTGTGAGATGGGATTTGAGAGGAGCAGGGCCATTTTCTTTTTGTTTACAAAACGATTTTTACAGTTTTTCCTGGAGTCAGGTAATGAATCTTCAGACTTAGTTGTTGAGTGCAAGTAGCTTATTTAGCAGGTGACTCTAGGAAGCAGTGATATGAAGCTGGGAAGTGACATGGGGATGGGAAAGGAGGATGATAAACATTCTCAGTCTAGCTACCATTCGGGCATCAGTCCTACTGGGGGCTCTGAGAAATGGTGTGAACACTCTCCAGTGAAGTCCCTCCAGAAGGGCAAGGGAACTGGGAGAGTTACCCTACAATCCTATTCGTCCTTGGCTAAGGGCTCGTCATGGAGGTGTGAGTCTCCAGCACTTCTGGCCTGTCCTGAGTGCAGGCTGAGAGGCAGCTAGACAAAGGGCTCAGGCAGTGCACCTCCAGGGTTTGAAGTGAGAAGGTGACGAAAGGAATGGTGAGTAAGGAGTGAACATGCTTGGGATACAGACAGGGTGTGTGGTAGCCATGAGTTACATTATGTATACCTTATGATATACTATGTGCATGTATGTATTGTGTGTTTGTGTGCATAAAACACATGGACACATATATTTCTGAGTGTATAAGTATTTATGTGTGTGGAATAAAACAAAAATATGTAAGTAATGGTTACCTCTATTACAACAGCCCTCATTACCTGATGTCATAAATATCTATGGAGTGCTTACTATGTGCAAGCCACTGTTCTATGAATGGAAAAACACTATGACCAAGCTAAACCAAGTCCCTAACCCCACAGAAAGACAGAAATACACAAATCAACTTAGAGAATATATTTTTATCAGGATAAGGGCTATAAGAAAAACTGAGAGTGAGGGAAGGCTCAAGGTGAAAGGGCAGTTCTTGCTGAGATGTGACTGATAAGGAAGCAGGTCGGTGAAGGTGTAGGGGCTTCAGCCTTCCTTACACAATGGCTCTAAGCTAGGAAGAAACTAGTTACCATTTTTATTCCTTTATATCTACAAATTTTCTGAAATGCTTACATATTGTTCAAATTGGAGGGGAAACTACAATAAAATTATTTTTAAAATATTCTTTGAGTGAGAGACAGAAAATAAAAAAATATACATATTCTTTGAGTAAGAAACAGAAAAATCCAAAGAAGACTTTATTGATTCTTCGAAATTTGACTGATACAACATTCCAAAATCAGTAATCTTCAGGGAATCAGAAAACCTCCATTAACTTCTCTTAATGGCTGGCAAGTCCAGAGTCAATCGATAAGTATTTATGCAGCTCGCACTGTGTAAAAGGCACTGTGTCAGGGCCCGGGAGAACACTGAAATGAGCAAGACAGTGATGGGCTGTCATGCTGTCTGTGTCTAGTAGGGGAGGTGGGGATCATAGGAAACAATTCTATGATTAGACATTTCATAGTAAGAACTATGACAGACTATAGAGAAGGTGCCCTGAGACTAATCTAGGCAGAGGCATGTTTAGAAAGGCTTTCTAAGGTGGAAGGCTTTTGAGCCAGACTTATGAAGTGGGTAAGTTTGCCATAGCCACAGAAGGTGTTACAGGCAAAGAACAGCATGGATGAGGGTAAGCAGAGGAAAATTGCAACTCACATTGGGGAAGGTGAAATTTACTATGTCTGGAAGATCTGGTTCTTAGCATTCAGGAACAGGAGACCAGGTGGGAGAGATTGGTGGAATGGAATGACAGAGTGCCATGAGCGAAGGTCACTGATGGTTTCCCAGGCACTCAGCCATTCCCCTGCTTCTGGTAACAATGCTCCAATTTCCCTGGGGAGCCACCATGCAATATAAGTTGAGGCGGTTGGGTGGAGCTGACTACCAAACATCTCTGGTTTCAGAAGTGGGCATGCATCTAAGGTCTGACTGATCAGAGCATCCCAATCCCTTGTTACAACCATTGGTTAAAGAATGGAAACACGACCTAATGAGCGCCAATTAGATTTAGTTCAAAAGTTAGTACTGAATGTGTTGGGAAAAGAAAACTCTCTCTAGTGGAGCTGCTGAGGGGATGCCTATAAGTCTGAGACTGCTCCTGGGAGTCACATTAGCACCATGATGACAGGCAGTCTGACAGAAGAAAGCTAACAAAGGAAAGGATATCTGAGAGAGAAAGTGAGGAAGACTCTTTTATTTTAATGACAACTTTTAAGGTCAACTCTAGGACTTCCAGTTGTGGAACCTAATAAACTTTCTTTCTTTTCCTCTTGAGCTACTTTGGGGGTAGATTTCTGTCCTTTTTAATCAAAAGCCCTTTTTACCACCCTAAATATATGTCCACACAAAGACTCTGAATGTTCAGAGATGCCTCATTCATGAAAGCCAAAAACTGAAAACAATCCCAATGTCCACCAACAGGTGAATGGATAAATATCATGTAGTATATTCATTATAATACTACTCAGTAACAAAAAGTAATCAACTCCTGATACATTTAACAATATAGATAAATATCAAAAACATTATGAGCAGAAAAGAAAGTCAGACACAAAATACTGTATGATTCCATTTATACAAAAAGTCCAGAAAAATAAATCTAATCTATAATGACAGAAAACCAATCAGTAGTTGTCTGGGGTCAGAGGCATGTGTGAGGATAGTCTAGGCGAGAGCACAAGGGATTTTTTAAGGTGATAAAAATATTCTATGTCTTGACTGGTGGGAGTTACACTGATATAAATTTGTCAAAAATGCAACATTGGATTAATACAATGGAAATGTAACATTACTGAGTGCATTTTATTGAATGTAAACCTTAATACAGTTGATTTTTAAAAAATGAATGCAAAATAAAATAATTTCACACAAAAATATATGTACTATTCATAACAGTCTTCATACTATTATATAGAAAAGAAAGGACCAGTGAAGGTTTTTGAAATGAGGGTCTCCCCTACTCAGGTTTGTTTTCCAGAAGGGCCAGATGTTGTCAGAGTTCATGGTGTAGTGGGTTAGAGCTTAGGTATCTGGCCAGAACCCTCCAGATTGAAATTATAGATCCATTCCTGTATGACTGTGGGGATATTACACTTCTCTGTGCCTCCATTTGTTTATTTATTTGTTTATACAATGTGGATAGTAATAGCACCAATCTCAGCTATTGTAAAGACTGAATGACAATGTATTTAACACACTCAGAAAAGAAGGAGGAGAAGTCAGAAATGTTAAGGTTCTTAAGTCATAGTGGTGGAAGTATTAATTGGTTGGGACAAAAGATAATGGCAAAGGGACTACATGGTCTATGCAAGAAAAACAGGACCTTGAACTGGACCAATGCTCATGAGAATGAAAAGGAGATGTAAATTTGAGAAATATTTCAGAGGTAGAGTCAACAGGATTTGGCAAATAATATATGGCAAGGAAGAGGAAGAAATAAAATTCTCAGAACTTTCTAACTTTGGAGACTGAAGGAATGTTAATGCTATTATTTGGGGTGAGAGAGAAAAACAGGAAGAGGAACTGACTCATGGCAAAGATAGCAAGTTCACTTTTAGCCACATGGAGCTGAAGCTGATCTCAGGACAGCAGGTCGGATGTCCAGTATGAGTGGAAAGCAGTACCTGCCATGGTGCTGCAGTGCTCAGTGAGAAAATAAGCCTCCATAAAGACATGACCTCTTTTTGCAGTTTTAGAGATCAGATTACTGTTCTGAATGGTAATCATTGTGAATAATCACTACATATGGAGAAAACAAGGTTTGGCATATTGCGAAGTAATAGCAGAAAGCAATTAAAATGTATCCTGTCATTAATGCCATCAGTGAAATCTTGCATTAGAGCAAAGAAGAGAGGAAAACTCAAAACAGGATGAGAAACTGTGATGTTCTGACAGCAGATTTCTCTAGATGCTTGCAAAATTCTACCATAGAACTTAGTGTCATAGAATCTGTGAAATGATTAAGCTTAATCCCTAATCTTAACTACTTATTCCTAGGGATGGATATATATTCCTATATAATAGAAGGCTAATATGCAAATCGGCCAAACAGTGGAATGACTGGTCACTATGATGCGCCCTGACCACCGGGGGCAGACGCTCAATTGAGGAGCTGCCCCCTGCTGCTCAGTGCCCTCCCCACCAGCCAGAAGCTGGGCTCATGGCTGGTGAGCACAGCAGCTGTGGCGGGAGCCTTTCACACCTCCACAGCAGTGCTAAGGATGTCTGACTGATGGCTTAGGCCCAATCGTGGGAAGCAGTCCTAAGCTGTTAGCCGGATATCCCCCAAGGACTCCCAGACTCCCAGACTTGAGAGGACACAGGCTGGGCTGAGGGCCCCCTGAGTGCATGAATTTTGTGCACCAGGCATGCATATATATATATCCATCCTATCTAATAAAAGAGTAATATGCAGATTGACCATCACTCAAAAACACAAGATGGCTGCCCCCATGTGGTCAGAGATCCTGCCCCCATGTGGACACAAGATGGCCACCACAAGATGTCCAGCAGGGGAGGTCAGTTGGGAGGGACCATGCCTGCAAGGGAGGGCAGTTGGGGGCAATCAAGCCTGCTGGGGAGGGCAGTTAGGGGTGACCTGGCTGGCAGAGGAGGGAAGTTGGGGGTGACTGGGTCTGCAGGGGAGAGCAGTTGGGGGGTACCAGGCCTGCAGGGTAGGGCAGTTAGGGGTGACAAGGCCTGCAGGGGAAGGCAGTTAGGGGCAAACAGCCTGGCAGGGGAGTGGTTAGGGGGTGATCAGGCTGGCAAGCAGAAGCGGTTAGGGGCAATCAGGAAGGCAAGCAGGTGAGCAGTTGGGAGCCAGCAATCCTGGATTGTGAACGGGATGTCCGACTGGCCTAAATGGGCAGTTGGACATCTCTCGAGGGGTCCCAGATTGGAGAGGGTGCAGGCTGGGCTGAGGGACACCCCCCACCATGCACGAATTTTGTGCACGGGGCCTCTAATATATATATATATATATATATCCCTGATTTCTGTGGTGGTGATATCTGCCTTAAAACATTGAGGTTTAAATTTATTATTTGAAAAAACACAGCTTAATTTCCACTAACTCACTATATCTCTTCACTGGTGAGGGTGATTCAAAGGATTCCCTCTGGCATAAAGTGTTGGTGACATTCCACTTTGACAGTGATCCTCAAAGTATTCCCTATAGAATATTATCTGATGAGATGTTCTGTGAACAAAAGGGTCCCATGGCTAAGTAGATTTGGAAACTGCTGCATACTCTAACCCCTACTAGGAAATTTAGGATGCCCATTCACATATTAAGGGCTCTGAGAAGTCCTGCAGGAAAAAAAAAAAAAACAACAACAACAAAAAACTAATTTAATTTTGTTAACCCTAGGTATCCCCCAATTTGATTAGCCAAATGCATCTTTGATTCCATAATATTTTCCAGCATTCTGAGGAACTAATATCCATAAATTATACTTTGGGCAATCCTAGAAAATGCTTCCATGGGCCATAATTCTAAAGTAACTCAATTTCTAGACTAAGCCAATCTTAACAATACTTGGAATAAATGAACAAAGTTTTCTGTTTGACAACTTGCAGGCAAGTGCCTAGCCAATTATTTGACTGAATCATTTTATTTCCCTTTTTCTGAGGACTGCTGAGACATCAAGTTAGTACCACCCACATGGGCTTGCATAAGCTGTATTATTACTATTTATGGAAACTAGATTGAACATTCCTCTCCCAACAGCTAAATAACACTCGGCATAGACAAAAGAGAATATCTTAATAGTTTGTTGTTTGTTCTATGACATTGTTTAGAATCGTGGGTAGTAGAAGGAAAAACACTAACAGCTATATTTGTGGATTAAATATAAAAATCAAAATGTGTATACTGATTACATTTTGGTTTTAAAAATGTCTTAATCAATATGAAGACTTGTTTAAACACATTCCCTAAAGCATCATTTCCAAATGATTTCTAGTAGGAAGGAAACCTTTCTGAAGTCAGAGGTAAGAAATATAGCAAAGGTGGTCATGCTAAGGAAGTGAAGAATTGGAAATGGGGCCTGGGAATCAACTGCCTTACCTCCTGACCCTCCCAATCAGCCTGTGTTGGGCAGAAATTAACATGATTACATGGCTTGCTTCCCTCCCACCTGCATAGTGTATGTTCTCAGGAGGGTGGAGAAGAATACTCTCCTCACACTAGCAGTCCTCCTGGAAGCCTAGTCCTCAGATGCTGTGGAGATGAGCCGTGTTCCTGGCAGGAAAATATTAGGTAAACATAAATGGCCCTCTCAGTCCCCGCCGTAGCCAGACCCCAGTTTACCAAATGAGTTCACATCTCTCCCTATATGAAAACAAAGATATTACTAATATCTACCTTCAACAACCAGAGTTTTGCAAGGACCAAATAAAACAACAGATGTTACTGTGTTTTGTACATAGAACATAATAAATTATTATCAGGATGAAGATCTTCTTCCCACTTAAACCAGGGGTTGGCAAACTATGGCCCATGGTCAAGTCTGTCCTGCAGCCCAATTCTATAGAACCTATAAGTTAGAAATAGTTTTTATATTTTAAAAGACTAGTAAAAGAAAGAAAAGAAGGAACAGGAAGGACAAGATGAAAAGGAGGAGGAGAATACACAACAGAGCCCATATATGACCTGCAAAGCCTAAAATATTTACTATCTGTCCCTTTACAGAAAAGAGTTTGTGGATCCCTATTTTTAAAAAAGAAAAACTGGCTATTTCTTGGCCTTCCCATAGTAGATGGAAAAAATGACCCTGGTTCTTCATCACTCCCTGCACCATGTGTTCTCCCACTTTGTCATTGGCCTCGGCCACAAAGTGCTTGGCCAATGGAATGCTTGCCAAACAGGCTTGAAAATCACTGATATGATTGCACTTGCTCTCTTATGCCTCTGCCATTACTTTGAGAACATGCCAGAGCTAAACGTGCTACAAGATGAGAGAGTCATGGGGCAAAGCCAAGTCACCTCAGTCATCACAGCTGAGGCCATCATAGATAAGCAAACAGTCAGCTGACTCTCCAACATGTGAGTAAACCCAGCCAAGATAAGGAGAGCTACCTAGGTGACAACTGACCCACTTGCATGGGCAATAAATGCTACCTGTCGTATGCTAGTGAGGTTTTGTTACACGGCAAGATATGTTATGCTTTCTTCCTTTTCACTCACCACCTGCAGAAGACACACAAGAAAAACAGTTTTTGCCTCAGTCTTCATTAAGATTAAGGCATCCCTACCAGCTCTCATCTTTGCTTTTGAATACAAACATATGCCTGAGATCCACAGGCTAGTCACACTTGTCAGAGAACACTAAAGAGGGTAGATAGAGATGGCTTAGCCTTGGAATTAGAACTTTCATTTCTACCAGTGCTTCAATCTTTCAGAATCATTATTTTCTCTGCAGAGAGATGTCTTCATCTTCAGTATCTGTAAACAAGGATGAACTGTTCTAATAGTTAACTTTTTCTCAAATCACCTTAAAATTGAAACATGAATGTACAATTCTTTCTTTAATGACACAGAGTGTTGGTTTTAAAATAGTCCACAAATTCTTTGACCCTTCTCCTTCAAAAGGTGAAGTGTAATCCCTATCCCTTCAATTGTGGAGCAGGACTTACTGACTTGCTTCTAGTAAGTAGAGTGTAAGAAAAGTGATGGTATGTGACAGCCAAGATTAGGACATAAAAGCCTTTCTGGTTGCTGCCCTGCTTTTCTCTCTATTAGAAATGTCACTGTAAGGAAAGTCCATTGTCATGTGTAAATACTCTAGCAGTCCTATGGAGAGACTGATGTGTTAAGAACCCGGGCCTCCTGCCAATAGCCATGTAAAGGCACTATCTTAAAAGTAGATCCTCCAGAGCTTCTGGTGACAGGGTCTAGGGAAGGGGCAGAAGGAGCCATGTCTGGCCACGAAGGTGGTAAGAAGAGGCCCCTGAAGCAAGCCAAGAAGCAAGCCAAGGAGATGGATTAGATAAGGAATTCAAGCAAAAGCAAAAAGAAGAGCAGAAGAAACCCAAGGAGGTAAAAGCAAAGGCTGTAGGGAAGGAACCCCTGGCCACATGTGGAATTAAGAAATCTGGCAAAAAGTAAACTATTTCTTCTGCCTGGGGCAATAGTGATCCTTAATTCTATTCCTGTTTTAACATCCAGATTCCCTGTCATAACATCTTTTGCCACCTATAGTTAGAATGAAGTGCTGTCTTAGAGCCTGATGTACATTTAAGAATAAATATTTGTAAAAATAAAAAGTAGATCCTCTAGTCACAGTCAAGCCTTCAGATGGGAGTACAGCTCTGGCTGACATCTTGACAACAATATCATGAAAGACTCCGAACCAGAATCACCTAGTTAAAGCTATTTCTGAGATAATAAATAATTTTGGACCCACTGGAATTTGGGGTAATTTTTATGCCAGCATTAGACATTTAATACAGATAGCATCAAATGATTAAAACCATTCATTCATAGCTGACCCAAATGTCCTGAGAACAAAAAAATCATGAAATAAGAATGGGAAGAGTCTTATAACCCAATTTTCTTGACACCAGCCTACATTTCTTTGGTGAAGTGATCCATGGGAGTTCTGATTTTGTCGCTGCCATCTACATTAGTCTGTTTACACATTTGTTGCCATCAAAACCAAAGGTGCAGAATTGACTGGTTATTGAAGATGACATCCTAATTGCTATACCAAAGACCTTGTGACAATTAAATTTTCTTACACTTTTAAAACAACAGTGTTCTCATTAATTTTCACTTTTGAACATAATTAGATTTACTTTTCATTTAATTTTCATAGTTTATTTTTTCTAATTTTTTAAGAAATAAATCTAAATCATTTATCTGAAAAATTTAGAGTAACACTTGCTTTTTAGTAAAGATTATGTTTATACTTTATGGTGTGATTGTAAATGGAATCAATCTTAAATGTAGCAAATAGATTGTGTACAAAATGTGTTTGTAAATGTTTATACCATTTCTTTTCTGACTGGGAAGCAGTCCAAAGATTTCGTCAGAATCTCAAAAGGGTCTGTGGTCATCAAAGGATTAACAATCAGAAATCAAGGAGTTTCCCCTTGTCAATCCTATCTATTTCACAGAGAGGAGATGTCACCTTTATTTCAGGCTTGAGCGGGGCGGGGAGGGGGGGGGGGGGATAACGTAACTCCCAGAGAAGCATTAGAAAGGTTTAGTGTTGTGGAAAGAAATTGACAAATGTGTGTAGATAAAGAATATATTTGATAGGCCAGTAGATTCGGGATTTTAATCTGCAAGGCTGCTTTAAATGAGTTATGGTTGATTTAACTCTGTGTTTAATGTCACTCAATATCTTGTTAAAAATTAAAGGTACTCTCTTATAAATCCAAAAGTTATTCAGTTCAATTCTGTCAGGCTGCAGTGTATAGCATCACACCCTCATGCTCACATCTCCTGCTGTTCCAACTCCATGGAGAATCAATCAATGACTTAACAATCATGCTTCTTACAGTTCAGACAGGGGTTTTGACTATAGATCAGCAGTTTCCTATCCCTGAAAAGAGAGCTAAGAGGCTTGAGTGAGTCTAGACAAAGGGTCCCTAACCCCACAATACTGCCAAATTTTCCTCTACTAGACTCTAACTCCAAAGCTGCCTTGGGAGCAACACACACAAAAGCCAAGGGAGGGCCAAGAGATGAAGTTCCTCCCACTCAGCTCAGGAGCCACATGCTAACCTTGCCATTGGTGGGAGACATACAGAGACAACTTGAAGGGAGAGGAAATGGTAGAAAGTAGAGTTAAAGATAATTTATTAAACCCCTCTGGGCACCCAAGTGCTAAAAAGGAGACCAAAAATTAGGAACAGATAAATTGATCCTTGTTGTCATATAATTTATAGTGTACTTGAGGGAGTACAGAAATATCCAAAGAACAACATACTGAAGAAAAGTGTGGGATATCTGATAGGTCAGTAGATTAAAGAGGTAAACTTGCAATTGGGAAGCAGTAAAGAAGGAACAAAAATGAATGGCTCATATGACACCATTCTCCCATTTTGGGATCATGAGAGACATTACCAATTAACCCCAGAATTCTTGCCGGTTAAGCCTAGGTATGGCTCCAGAATCTTCTATACACATAGGGGCAGCCACTACCACTACTCAGTCGGATCTGGCTTGTGAGAGGTAGGCTGTTTACCTGAATTCATTGGTTCAGAAGATCAAAACACTAAACCATCACTTCCAAAAGCATGAAGATGTTAAGATATTACATAGGTGACAGGAAAGGGAAGGCTGCCAACAAACATTTAGGAAGGGTTAGAATTCCTACGGCATCCAGAGAGGAAGATTCCTCTAGCTTCTCCAGCAGCAAGGGAGGAGGAAAAGTATACCAGAGACCTCTGCAAGAACAAGGCATTCACTGTTTGGATAACCTATGATAGATGATGTGGCATGTTTGGGATAGACTGGTGGGGAAATGCTTGCTCTTTAACGGGGGTCTCTGCAAGTGTAAGCAAAAAGCAGGGTGGAGGGGGTTAGTGAGAAAAAAAGGGACATCTGTAATACTTTCAATAATAAATTAAAAGTATGGTTCAGCATTTGTTTCCTGAAGTCTAATCACTCTAGAAAGCTAAAGCCACATACAAGAGGAAACTACCATCCCTCCCCATATCTGGTTTTCTTTCAGTGCTTTCTAACAGCTCAATGACAAGGAACACCAGCCATTCAACAAGGCAAGCCAGAAACTGAGATGTCATCTTTGATGTCCATTTATCCTGCACCTTCCATATCCAAATCCATTGCTGTTTCATGTGGATTTTACCTCCTAAGTAAATAAAAATGCCTTCTACCTTGCTCCATTTCTACTGCAGCCATGCTAGGTCAAGCCTCCATCACTTCTGACCTGAATATTGCTACAGCCCCACATCCAAGCTGGTCATCTCCAATCCATTCCCTACCCTACAACCACAGAACTTTTGATGAAATGTGAATCCTTTTCTAATAGTGCTATTTTCCTGCTTATTTACTTCACGGCCTCTCCATTTCCCTAGATATGGAGTCTGGAATGTGCAACGAGGTCCACAGGTCCCTAGAGTCTGGACTCTGCCTGCCAGGGCCCCCTTTCAGACTCCTGCCCACTGAGCTGCATTTAGCTCCAAAAATATACCACACCTTCTCTGGCCATCAGGATTTTGTACATGCTGTTCCCTCAGCCTTGGGGTACTTAACTCCTCCAACACCTCCCGTCTCCAAGGTTAGCCGCTTTTAAGCATTTATTATTCTCATAAAGAATACCTGAGAACCCTTCATAGGAACTTCCACTTTCTGAACTTATCACAGTTGTATCCTCTGTATACAGAGGGATACTGGCAACCTTCTCCCTCCCTCTTGTATCCTCCCACTATAAACCTTCAAAGAATGTGTTTGAGTGAATGAGTGAATCATACTAGTTGTTCTCTCATTTATCAGGCTCTTATTTAAAATTTGGAATTCTGCCAGAGAAGGTAAATATTTGGGAAATGTGAGGCATGGCAGTGGGAAAATTTACAAAAGGGCTGAGTATTGAGAGATGTTTGAGAAGATGTTTGGGAATGGGCCTAGGAGGAGAGGAAGGAGGGAAAATTCAGTTTAATAGTCTTAGTATAATCATAAGATAAATAAAGTTGAGATAAAACAGCCTCCTTCTCAAGCCTGCAAGGCATTGATTCAGCTAAAAAGGCAATTACCCAAGAAGAATATGAATATTGTCTATCACACTGACATAGAAAAAAGTGCTGAACGTGGCAATGATAGTGAGAAGTCCATAAAAAAGAAACTTGGGGCGGTGAAATACCAAAGTCTGCCTGTCACATTTTATTATAAGTAGCTCAAATAACTCTGTTCAATCTCATCTGCTTGGAGCCAAATGCTATTTTTTATTATAAGACAGACACATTTTCTATAAAAGTAGCCATAACTGCTAGTTGTCAAGTAAATTTTTCAGCATAAATATTTCTATGTGCTTGTGAATAAATTATTGAGGGGAAGTATTATTGAGCACCTACTAAGTGCCAGTCACTGAATTTTTATGATTATATTGTTTAAGTGTATGTTTTAGTTTTAGTTTTACCCATGTGTGGACATTAAAATTCAGAGTTTATTTAAAGTATTCACTCAAGGTCATGCATTTAGTAAATAAATGACAACAATTTAATCCAGGTCTTCACTGTACCTTGGTGTATCCCATGAAGTCACAGATAAGGCATTTGAACCAAGAGAGTAATACAATTATTAAGGGATGGCAGAATCTAGTTACTGGAATTTTACTGAGGGCTTTATGACACCAACAGCACCTCAGATCAATAACCAAAACAAAGAACTTTTCCTACTTCTGTCCTTCCAAGAAATATGCCTAAAGTCAATAACTCAAATACATATTGGAATGTAATTATGCCTTTTAACACATGCTAGTATACACAGCAGTGCATATTAATGAAGAATTGATAGCACAGATCTTTTTTATGTAGGTCTGCATATTGGTATGTTTATATAATTGTCCACTTGGACATTTTTGCAAAGCACTCAGTGCGGGAAGATGTATATTCCATTACGCCTGACACAATGATGTCAGGGGTCAATGCCTAAATGTTTAGAGCTTGTCTACGCATCATGGGCCTGACAGTGGTCTTCCTGAGACAAAGAATGCTGCTTTCAGCAAAGGGGACGACTCAAATGTCCTACACACTTGTGTGATTATATGCAAGGATTTTGCCAGCAGGTCTTCAAATAATACTGAAGGCATGATTTTCATGTATGTATTAGTCATCTGCTGCTGCATTACAAATTACCACAAACTAAAAGGCTAAAAACAATGCACTTTTTTGTGGTTTTTGTTTGTTTGTTTGTTTGTTTTTGTTGATCTTCACTTGAGGATATTTTTTCCTATTGATTTTTTAGAGAGAGAGGGAGTTTCAGAAGCTGATGATGGTTACCTTTCCTCACTTGAGCTTCTGATGGGAGTTGAAGGAAGGGGGCAGAGGAGATGGGCCCTCTGAATGTTCCGAGAGGAGGCAAAGGAATGCACAATGTCAGATCTGATGCTAAATTGTTGATGCAATTTATCTAATTTAAGTGACATAACACCCCCATGAGGTTAAGTACCATCATCATTTTACAAAGGAGAAACCTAAGCCTAGAGCATTTCCCAAACTTACTAGGGGATGGTGGAGCTAGAATGTGAGCTCTACTCTGTCTGGGCCTTTAAGCACATCAGCCCCCTCATTTTACCTTATGATGACATCCAGCCTCTGCCACCATCTGCTCCCACTCTCCATCATTATGCCTACCTGGACTCATCTTCTATCTCCTTGTATTCGTTTTCCATGTGGCTGTAACAAATTACTGTGAACTTATAACAGCACAAATTATTTTCTTACAGTTCTGAAGGTCAGAAGTCCTAAATGGGTCTCATAGGGCTAAAATTAGGGCATTGGCAGAGCTGGTTACTTCTGGAATCTTGAGGGGAGAATCTATTTCTTGTCTTATTGCATCTTCTAGAAACTGCCCCCCAGCCCTTGGCTTATTGCCTCATCCCTCCAACCTCTGCTCATCACCGCATCCCCTTCTCTAACTGTGATTTCTGCTTGCCCCTTATATGGACCCTTATTACACTGGGCCCATTGAAACAATCCAGGATATTCTCCCCATTTCAAGATTCCTAACTTGTTCACATCTGCAAAGTCCCTTTTACTATATAAGGTAACATTTACAGGTTCCAGAGATTAGGACATGGACATATTTGGGGGCCATTATACAGGCAACAAATCCATTTTCCCTATTATCAAGGGAGACCTTTTAAAGAATAAAACAAATATTGTCACATCCCTGGTCAAATCCCACGAATAAACCCCACCCCCTCCTTGTAGGAACTGCCTTCTGCCAGCCTCTCTAACCTTATCTTGGCTCTCTGCCTATTGATCACTCACTCTGACTTCCCTGGTCTCCTTTCTGTGCCCTGAATTCCCAGACCCTTTTCTGCCATGGGATTTTGCACTTTTTCTTTCTTATGCCTGTTCACCATCAAGATATAGCTTGAGGATTAGAGCCTCAGACAGTCATTCCTGCTGGCCCCCTCCATCAGGAAAACCAGCTCTAAGACAGAGAGCTGCATCCAGGAGGATGTGGGGACTGTTCTGAAAGATATCCCACAAGGAGGTGAGAAAGGCAAGGTTGGGCCAAGGGACAAGAAAACCCACAATGTAATGTCATCTGAAGCCTCTGTAGATCCCACACGGAACTCTAATCTCAATGGCCCTTTGGAGTTGCCCCAAACTGAGACAGAGACATTTGCCATGAGTCACCTGCCCCTTGTGAGGGGTTTTGAAAACAAAGTAAGCAATGCTATGCTAAAGGAGATTTAAAAAGTGATTACAATAATGACAGCCCTTAAAATAGACAAAACTCATAAAATTGCCTTTGAAGAGAGAGGACAGATGGGATAGCTTACCAACAACAATTTTTAATAGCAGTGATTCATACCTGATGAAAAATTCACCTTGTGTGTCCCAGCTCTAATACAGATGTTTTCTCAAATGTACCAGGTAATTTAGCTGGACAGCTTAACATACTGGTTTTACCTTGAAAATTTGTTTGGATATAGGCAAATTAGAGGAATAAGCCTGAATAAGTGCATTAAACCTTCAAGAATGTTCTCATTACTTTATGCACATTATTCTTCCATGCTTAAGCCCAGCAGGTGAGAAAGATGGCTGATCCCATTCTTAAACTGAAGTATATGACCCTGACAAGGTAAAAACCAAGGGCTCAGTGAGTCTGACTCTGTGTTCTTGGGTACTGGCCACTGTCAGGGAGCTTGGGCCAGAGCCCTCTCTCACTTCCATCTGGGCACAAGCAATTGGCCATGTGGTCACCCTGGTTCTTTTTCCTTCAGTTGTCCATCTGTCTGGCCATCAAACCACCAAATCAGTCTTTTTACTTTCTTTCATTGCTTGTTTTTTTAAAATATATTTTTATTGATTTTAGAGAGGAAGGGAGAGGGGAAGAGAAATAGAAACATCAATGATGAGAGAGAATCATTGACCAGGTGCCTCCTGCTTGTCCCCCACCAGGGATTGAGCCTGAAACTCAGGCATGTGCCCTGACCAAACTAGGAGCTCCTGGTTCATAGGTCAACATTCAACCACTAAGCCACATGGTTTCTTTTTTAATTACTACACATTGCAAACACATTAAAAATAAAGTGGATAAGTGGAGACTACTCACTTGCATCATTCTTAGATCCTTACTTCCTTTTACAGACATTAACAGAAACACCCCCAAACGGTTTACAAGACATGCCATCTAATGATTGATGTTTTGATTATGTTGTCATAGTTCGTGTTTTAATCAATAAATATTAGTGAGTCCCCATTGTATGCCAAGCTCAGGAAATGCAACCATAGAAACACAGACCCTGCTTTAATGGATTTCAGAATCTTGAATAACAATGGGCAGTTCTGGACTTGCAATAGTCACTATTTGATTTAGTACACAAACTTTCTTGTGGCCGCAGCCCCCTTTTACAGGAGAGAAAGCTGAGGCTCAGAAAGATTTAGAGGGTTTGCCTTCACTTGTGACCCTGTGTGTTTAGGTTCTTGGTTTTGGGGACAAAAAACCTGTTTCCAACAGGGCATCCAGGACACAGCCAGAGGAAGCAGTTACTGACAGGTCATACAGTGCTGAGCAAGAAGACCCTGGGGCTTGTCCACATGAGGCAAGAGCCAAGCAACTGGCCAGGGTTATGAACTGTAGAGATTCCAGGGAGAAGCCCAGTTATGCCCAGCTTCACATAAAGGGGAAGTCGCCAACAATGGCGACTGACCTCAGTTCTTGGATCATTGCTTTCATACAGCTCTGTGACCACTGAGGACCTAAATCCCTCATTGCAATGTTGCAGTGTTACAATTAACAGGTGAACTCATCCTGTGAACCCAATCCCAAGCATATCTGTGTCCAAGAGGATTTGCCTGGCTCTGCTCCTACCCCAAAGATGGCCAGTTAGGAGAGGGATCCGTTTTGGGATCCACAGTTTTGATATGCTGATAGTAGAATGGCAAGCAACCTTATTGCAAATGATCTCTTCATCTTACATAGACCAGTAAACCTGCCCTGATACCACTTACATCTTGTTATACATTTGGAAAATCCCACTGCATAGTGCCCCAGAGGCTAAGAACTTGGTTACTCTCTGTGTCAAATCCTGCCTTCTCCTTTACACCCTTGCATCCCTCTGTCCATGGGTGCTAACTTCTCTCTTACATTGGTGTTAGAGTCAGAATCTACCCCAATAGGGGACCCGGCCTGCCTGCCACAGGTGAACTGCTTATCTTCCCCCAGCACCTACATGTAATATATAGGAGTCAGCCCCTTCCCCTCTCTCCAAAATTCTACAAATTTGAGGCAGATACTTCTCTGTGAAGACAGAGAAGCAATGGGCTTCCCCATATGCAATGTCTTTGTTTAACTAAGCAAGAGCTTACTAATATTGAGCTGGAATCTTTCTCACAAGTCATCACATGGAATCATCATAATAATCTTGTAAAAATCAATATTCTCACTTTTATATCTGATAAACTGAAGCTCAGAGTGGTTAAATAATTTACCCAGGGTTCCTCAGCAAGCAAACAAGCCCATTGCCTCCAAGACCACTTTCTGTCCATGCATCTGAAGTGACACTTAGATACAGTGAGCCCTCTAGATTTAGTCAAACATCTCCATGAGCTAAGGGCTGAACACAAGGTTTGCCAGGAAGGCTAAAGCTGCCTGAGTCAAGCCTGATTGAATGTCCACTGGCCTCCTCATAGCTGGAGAAATCTCTCATGTACAAAAGCTCACACCAGAACACATGCAACACAAACACACACATAGGGGAAACACATGTAAATGTGCGCACGTGCGCACATACACACACACACTTGTACATGCACAAACACATCTTTGTCAACAACTAGTATTTTTTGAGCCAGATGTCACTTTTTATATCATGGACAGGATTTCATGATCTTTCCAAAAAAAACTGAACCTTTTCTTTCTCTTAATCATTTTTCCAAAATATGACTTGCTTGCCAATGGCTGTGTTCTGAATTACTTATAAGTTTACTGGGCAAATACACAAAACATGGGTGGCTCTGTGGTGGGTGATAAATCTTTTGCCTTAACTCTTTTGCCACACTCCCAAATATTACATGATAAGCAGTTGAATTTAACAATTTTCAAGCAACTTTTTAATGTCATCGTTTTCTTTAAGAATACACAAGTTATTTGTCTTACACCCTTCTCCTCCTCAACTCTCAGAAGGGTCCTGTGGCCTTAGGAAAGCAGAACTTTGGTCCAAGGCTGAGGTCTGACTCAGAGTTTAAGTCATGTTTATAGAGGATAATCCCCAAAATGATGCATTTGCCCTTTTATGTCAAAGCAGTCAGTCATCTGGAAAGGGGGTAAAAACCAAACCAACTGTAAACAGTCCTGTTCTATAGAATTAGTGTAGACTCCAGATGGGACCTAGTATCTTAAAGAAATATTTTGGGAAAAGTGCTCAGTTATTAAGATAGTTCTTGGCTTCACTGTGTGTAAAGTAAACTGAGATGGTAAGTATGTGGCATGCATGACACAACTCTATACCCATGCCCATGACAGACATCATTAATAATGGCACCACACATTCCTGATGAGTTTCAGATCTTACTCAGCACAGAGATCTAGGCGGTCTGTAAGTGACAGCTGACTCACACAAGGAAAGCTACCTGATATACCAGATAGAGAAACATGACTATTACTAAGGGAAACATGATGACCCCGTGACATTTATATCTGGCCCTAATGAGATAAACAGCAGGAACACTTATATCAGATGCCACTGTCAACTTTTTGTTCTGAATCCTGGACCTGGACTCTGTCAGCCTATCTTCTAATCCCTGACACCAATAGATGTATGTAGGTATCAAAACCTGGGCATTTCCCCGTTATTAGGCCATTTCCTCCAAATAGACTTGAGTCCCTCTCCCCCATGAGACTTCTCCTCAGTCTTACCACATTGACCTCAGCTATTCATTAATTCTTCATTGCTGGTTTTAACTGCTGCAATATGAAGTCTTAGGAAAAGGATAGACAAGACAAAAGACATTTCATACCAAACTTCCTAGAGGATATGTAAAAGGAGATTGAAAAGTCAAAGATAAATATGCTATGATTCTCTTAGTTATGTAAAGGAATAAAAAGCACATTTTTCATCAATACAGAAAATAAAAGACTTATTTTATCATATCCTAATAACATGTAAGGTAAAATCTGCCATCACCAGAAAGCAGAAACACCATCCACATCAATTCCCTGCCTCCTTAGCTTGGGTCTCAGCTTCTCTCATCCCACAATTATTGAGTGAGCTAGATGGTGTGGGTAGCCTGGTGAACAAGACAAATGTGGTTTTGATCATAGGATGATGCATTTTTAATCCAGGATTGCTCATATGCCTTGCCTATGACCTCTATGACCTGGCACCTTATTCTCCTGCCCCCTGAGAGCTGCTGGTCCAATCATATTTGTGGGCTGGACTTCTTGTCCTGCCCCACCCTTGTGCAATACAACTAGAGAAGAGGTAAGTAAGTAAAGGGTCTGAATGCAATCTCTTACCACTGGGGTGTTGTTTCCTACCATTGGGGTGATAAAAAGTAGGATTGGGCTGGATGATTCATGGCACTGCCACTTGGAAGCACCAAGAGTGGACCCAGTAAGCCAGGCATAATAGGCAAGATTGAGATAATACTTGGAACCAGAAAGGGACAGGAAGAAAACTGGCAAGCAGACAAGCTAGAAAGATGAGGCCAGAATGCTAGGCTCATGACATTCAAATTTGGGCAGAAAGGGTCAAATAAGTGATCCAGATGCAAGAAAATAAGCAAGATCCAGAGCTGACAGAAAGTTTAGCAAGACTGCCCCAGGGCAGCATCTTCTGATTCATAACCTGTTTTCCTGCAGGGTGGTGTTTCCCTAGTACTCATTTCTCTTATTATAATTACAACTCCTGGTTTTAAGATAAGAACACTAGGCCCCATGGAAGTAAAATAACTTGGCTAAGTGCAAAGAGCTAATAAGTGGAGAGCTGGGACTTGAACCTCAGGTTGAATCAGGCATGATTTCCTGCAGGTAGAGCCCAGATGCTCTTAGGGTTGGGCTGAGCTGTGGGCAGGAACTGTTTGTTCTTTGCCCTCTCAATTCCTGATTCAGAGTAAACACTGGAATCTCTAGATGTCACTGACTTTTGAAAATAACAAGAGCAGAAGGCTAAGCCTTCTGGGAGATCCTTACAGTATTTTTCTTAGAAGTGAGCACATCCATTTCTTAATTAATTATCTCCATTAGCTAAGCTCAATTACTTTGTGTCCACCTCCAACAATTCAACCTTGATCCTTGGAGACTTCCTATTTGAATTTCCAAGGGGAAAATTTGCCAGAAGCATGTTTTATGTAATTAAATAGTGTAGATATTTCACTCTCTCTTTACTTAATGATTATTAAATTCTGAAATTAACTTGGATGTAGATTCTATCAGTTTAAGAGAAGATACCCTAAAGAATTTTGGGGATCACACTTGCAGAAATAATACTACATGGGCAGATACTCATGAATGCCTGCATTAAGTGGCTTCCCCTCTCAGTTCTCATGATCCCACTGTCCAGTGTTTCTCAGTGGACACTGCTCCTATTCTATTCTGCATAAGAATAACCAGAGACGCCTGGCTGGTGTGGATCAGTTGGTTGAGTGTCGTCCCATGCACTGAAAGGCTGCAGGTCTGATCAGGGCACATGCCCAGGTTGTAGGCTCGACCCCTTGTATGGGATGTGCAAGAGGCAGCTGATTGCTGTTTTGTTATCACATCAATATTTCTCTCTCTTGCTCTCTCTCTAAAAAAGTCTATTGAAAATCTTAAAAAAAAATAACCTGAGAGCTTGATAAATGCACATCCTAAGGCCCTGAAACCAGACTTTCTGAATCAGCATGTCTGAGGGTGGGGTCTGGAATCTGCACTTCTGACACTCTCCCTAGGAAATTCTGTTTATAGGAATACTAGAGGCCCTGTGCACAAAATTCATACAAGAGTAGGCCTTTGCAGAGCCGGCTGCCTCGGCCCTCGCAGCCCCAGCTTCATCTGGAAGGTCGTCCGGAAGGACATCCACACGGTTGTTCTGCTATTCGGCAGTTCAGTCGATTTGCATATTACACTTTTATTATTATAGCTATAAGAACCAGTGATAGTTATTTGCCAGATACATGAAGACAGCTTTATCATGGGACTAGGAGAGGCGAAATGAACATAAGACAGTCTCCTTTAATATATATTTTAATAATAAGAACTCAATACATGTTATCTATTATATTTTTTAATTGATATAAATCCTCAGACAAGGGCTTGAGAGCTTGCTTTGGGAGGTGCAGGCAGAATCAGTAGGCAGAATCAGTCTCATGAGGAGGGGCATGAGACAAGGAGGGGAAAGTGGAGTAAAGGGTTGTTGCTCTCAGTTAACCACTATAGGCAACTGGAGACCAAGCCTGCTGGGGCCTTCAGGGGCAGGTGAGGAGCATACCCTCCCTATATTCTCACCTGGACGGCATAGAGGCTGGTGTTTACTGACTCCTGCCCTTGCTTGGCTGGGCTCCTGGGAGTGGGTAATCCCCTGGCACTACACATAACACACAATTTACCATTAGTGACATTTAACAGGGTGGTGTTATACCACCATCACCACTATGTAGTTCCAGAACATTTCCATTACCCTTCCCAAAAAATCCTGTACCCATTAGTCATCACTCTCTATTCTCTCCTCCCTGAGCACTGGCTACCACCAACCTACTCTCTGTTTCTCTGGGTTTGACTGTTCTGGACACTTTATATAAATGGAATCTATACTATGTGGGCCTTTGTGTCTGGCTTCTTTCCCACAGCATCATGTTGTCAATGTTCATCCATGTCGTCGCATGTGTCAGTAGTTCAGTCTTTTTCTGGTTGAATAATGTTCTATTATAAGGACTGTATTCTCTCTCAATTTTTGGACATCACAGAAGTGCCCCAAGAATATGTCTTTGCAAACAGTTTGCCAAATCAGATCAACTGTCACTCCTCTTCGTCTTCATTGTGAGCTGCTTCCTTCTCTAGCTCTCTTCTCTAGCTTCCTGTTAGGTTTGGTTAATGGAAGTTAATGGCAAGCTATCAGATAAAAGCCGGCATTTTTTTCTCCAGCTCCCTGCCTGTACGGTCTTGGGAAAGTGAGTGTGTCCCTCTATAAAGACTAGGGATGCTGTCAAAGGGTCCTAAGCTTCTCTCCAGGTTCTGTTGGTCCCTCTCTCTCTTGCCAATTTTAGGCCTAAACGAAGTAACAGCTTCCTGTTGCTGATAGCTCTCAAGAACTGCATTATCCTCCATTAGTTTTCCCCAAATCTCAGATCTTTTTAGTCTATTTAACTTTCTTCAAGTTATTCCCATTAGTGTGCCTATCTTTTCTGTTGGGACCCTAACTAATACAATAATTTTCAATGATAGAGTAACTCATCAGTATTTTACTCAATCACTGAAACACATTTCATGATGCCTATTCACAACTTTGGGACTGAGAAATACTCTGAACCCCTGTGAATTATCCCCATTCCCAGATCAGATGTGAAGCAGACCTCAATTGTTAGAAAGCATTGCAATAGGCCAATTATGAATGTGGGATCTAGAATCACATTTTCTAGATTCAGTTCTCAGCTCTGCACCTCCCAGCACATGACCTGGGGCTAATTACTTAATCTCTCCAAGCCTCAGATTCATGAGATGTAAAATGTGAACCTGTCTAGACAATCTATGACAAATAGACAATATGCAGAAAGTTCTCAGAATAAGGCCCAATAAATGTCAACTACTATGTTAACTCACATTCACCCTAGTGTCGAATTCCTCTCTCCTGATCTTTAACAGCTTTTTATGGCATTATCTGAGTCCAGTCTGCTGGCCCAGACTCTTCCTAGATGCTGAGCCAGTGACGGCTAGGACTGCAAGTACACTAGCACCAATGTTCTTTCCCAGTAGGGAATGTGGAGAGAAGCAAGTTTCCATAGAATCTGTGCCCTCCATTCCAAAGAAGACCCCTGGGGCACTCTTTACCCCTGTGCTTACCTCCTCTTCTTTATCACTATCAAGAAGGCCACCATGCATGGTGGCCCATTCTAGGAGGATGTGGAACATCATAAATGGCCATTAAAGTCCACATCTAAACTTGTGGGCTGTGCTGGACACTTCTTGCACCCTGTTCCACATGCTTCCCAGCATACGGTTCACAACCAGCACCTGGGCTTAGCTGCACCTCCCATTCCTGCATTTTGCCCTGGGGTTTCTCAGACACCTTGCAGTGGAATGCCCAGGGGAACCACAGGGTCACTCATGTCTGCACAGCCTAAGGATAATAGAAAGTTGACACCCCATGGGCAAGCTTGACCAATGGGGATGGAAACTTTCCTAGAGATCAACATTTTTGAGGTACTTTCTATGGTTCTTCTCTCAGGGTCTTAAGGGAGTGTCTTAGTTGCCAATATTGGTTACCACCCTGTATCTGTCCCCTTTGAGTAAGTAGTCCCTCATTCCCTGTCTTACTTTGCCCATCCCCCCATCCTGATTCTTGGAATCAAACAATCCCTTATATTAGGATTCGCTTTTTAGGGTGAGTGCAGGCTAAATCAAGGATGATGCACAGTTGATTTGTTTTGTAAATATTTGTTGTGACTAATAGGCTCTCCTTGCCTAAGATACAGATTCCTCAGAGAGTGGCACAGATCTTCCTGGAGAAGACTGCACACACTGCTATCTCTTTAAACTCTCTACTCCCCAAGGACAGGCGGGGCTGATTTTGCACAGAAATAGCCATGTGCCCTTGACTTCACCAAGAGTATGCAAATAATTTCTCAATAAAGCAAAACAAACAGAGATTCACCCCCCTAATCAGTCACATTCAAAAAAATATTGAGTATCTAGGACCAGCCAGAATTATGCAAGTCTTCAGGGATAAGAAGATAAACAGCCCCATCCTTGCCCATAAGGAGTGAACATTCTAAATCAAAAGCAGATAAGTAAACAAGAAATTCTCACACATTGTTAAAAGTACAACTGGAGCAATTATGTAAGTAAAAATAGAGATTTTAAGGGAAAAAAATTTCTGTCTACCATGCATTGCATTTTAAACCAACTTAAAAAATGTAATCTAAATTTATCTCACTTCTTTTTGGTCCTAGACCTGTAATCTATATTGAGATAAATATATAAAGCACCTATCCATCTATCCATCCATCCACCCATCCATGCACTCACCCATCCAATACAAATATTTTTCTCATAGGAAAGAAGTTTTTGGTGCTGGGTAGCTCACATGGGGACTTGGGAGGCCAATGTAAAGGGCAAAGATGACAGAAGATGAATAATTTTCATGCAAGACTTCCATTCTTGCTATTCTAACCACAACTTGTTAAAATTATGCTAGATTTGCAACTATAGATTTTCTAGATCATATTAGCAACCAATTTTTCAACAGGGATCAAGCAGACAACAATCATTCTGAGATGACAAATGTGTGGGAGTAAGGTCAGCAGCCATGTTCACTAGGATCAGTCTTGGCACTTGAAGAAGGCCTTAACAGGGACACCTTGAAAACATTGAAACAGTGAAAAACAGAGGAGGAAATATATTGTTCTAACTAGAGTGTCTAGGTCCTACCCTCAAAAACTTCCATGTGCATAAGGAAAAAACTGTAGAGTGTCAAACTGAAAACAGCTAGTGTAGTGTTATCAGAGGATCTTTTAAAAAATATATCAGCACTACTGTAGATATTATAGTCTTAAGTTTTATGACCCTGGAACTAACCCTGCTTCTGATACCTCTATGATCTCACTTAGAGTGAGCTCTGATTTTCTAATTTGTTAAAAGGGTCTAATTCTATCTAATCCATGCATCCATTAATTCAGTCATTATTTATTAGTTATCTTATATAATAAAAGGCTAATATGCAAATCAACTGAACGGCGGAATGACTGGTCACTATGATGCGCACCAACCACCAGGGGGCAGACACTCAATGCAGGAGTTGCCCCCTGGTAGTCAGTGCGCTCCCACAGGGAGAGCGCCGCTCAGCCAGAAGCTGGGGTCACAGCTGATGAGTGCAGTGGCAGTGATAAAGATGTCGGACATCCCGAGGGCTCCTGGACTGCGAGAGGGTGCAGGCTGGGCTGAGGGACCTCCCCCCCCCCCAAATGCACGAATTTTGTGCACCAGGCCTCTAGTTTAATAACAGTTATCTAAAGTGCCAAGCTCTGCTCAGTGGTGGGCCTTCAATAATTTTTAAAGTCCTTGCCCTTGTATATCTTTGAGTTTCAGGGGGAGATAAACACTAATCACAAATTCACCATAAATAAATGGAAATGATGGTTATTACTTGGTCTATGGAAGAGAGATATGTGGCACTACAAGGTATAATAAAAGGGGTGTCTGGTCTTAGATTGGCAGTAGAGCTGACCTCAGGATGAGTCTGAATTAGGAAGAAAGCTCAGGAATTGGTTATGGGTAGGTTCTTGATAGAGAAAGCAGTTATATAAAGGTGTTGGAGCATGATGGTCTCAGCAACCAAACAAAGACCAGTGTGGCTGTAGTATGAAGTATACAGTGGTGTGAGAGGAGATTGGAGCAGTTGGTATAGGTAAGTTCATCCTTTGCAAGGCCTCGTACCTCATGTCAAAGATTTGTTTTTTATTTAAATCCCAAAGCAATGAAAAACCATTAAAGGGTTTTAAGCAAAGGGTTGGCAAGATCAGGTGCATCATATCAAAGCTTTCAAAGGATCACTCTGGCTCGGGAGAAGAAGTTAGAAGGAAGGTAAGAGGGACTATGTGGAGACCAGCTGAGTGGCCATGTTGGTATCAAGGCAAAAAATAATGGTAGCTCATATTAGAGTGCTGGTGATGGAGATGGAGAGCAATAAATGTAATCCTGATATATTTAGGAGGCAGTATTTAAATTTTAAAATGAGGAAAGAATGAAATTGGATGAGTCATGCTGTGGATTAAGGTAGGGAACAACAGAAAGACACGAGATATGGGAATAAAAGCCGCATATTGGGTTGGAAAATGTTGAGTCCAGGTGCCTTTGAGACATGAAAGAAGGATGTTAACTGGGATATTCTAATGGGTTATACAGCCCTGGAGCTTGGAGATGACTAAACTGAAGGCTAAATATGTGAGCCATTGGTGGTCAGGTAGATGAAATTGAAACCATGGACATGGATGAGATCATTGTGAAAATAAGTAAGTGTCCATATACAAAGCAATTGGAATATTATCAGGCACAGATTGGGTATTAACAAATCTTACCTCCTTCCATTTTTCCCCATCTTTTGAGCAATAGCAGGGTGAGTGTGTCTGGGCAAACCCCAAAGGAAGCTGGTTCTTGGGGAGAAAGAGAAGAACCAGTCTTCTGCTTAAAGGTTCAGGATAGATTTTTGCAGGAAAAGCAATACCCCTTTTTCTTAGCTTCTGAACACTGATGTCCTCCCTACCTTCTGCTTTTAACTAGATGTTTGTGTTAAAGATAGAGGCCATAAAGGCTAAACTAGATATGCAGGATAATTCTCTCTTCAACTTGAACTTTAGCAAGACCTTGGGAGAAAAGGAAGCAATGGAACACAATGTTCCTTTTGCCATACTTATTGTGAGCAAGAAGGTGAATCCAGAAATAGTTTAACCAAAAATTTATCAAGTATCTATAAGGGCATCTTAAACTAAAGTAATTATAGTGAGGCATATGCAACTCCATTCAACTTTGAAATATGTCTTATAACATCAAGAGGCTATGGCATTTAATTCTTCTCTTCCTATCAGAGAAGGATGCTGTTTTTGTTCGCTATTACTGGCAAACTTACTGGGTTCTGGAAAAGCTCTATTTTTCTACATCTTCTTTCCATCAATTTGACATTCCATTGATAGGCCAGAGCATTTTCTTCATTACCCATCAGGAAGTTTCAAGGACTTATCCACATAGTATATAGAAGTAATAGATAGCTCACAGAAATTTATGAAAAAATAATCTCAGGCTCTGTTCACATTATAATAAGAAAGTGATGGTACAATGGGTATGTCAACAAAATCTTAGTATGAAATTATCTCTCCCTCTAATTCACTGCAGGGTGATTTTTACACTTTTTAAAATACAGCATAGTGATCCAATGCCACTTTTAAGTTGCAAAATTGTTAAGACAGCTAAAATAATATTCACTTCCTAACTATGCTGAGAATGTTTGAATCCTTTCTCCCTGTTACTATCAGAAGGAAAATAAAGGTATCAGCAGCATTCTAAACATCATACTTCAAAGCTCTGAGACACTCTTTCTTCTGACACCTGATTGACAGATTATGGCTTTTTGATATCCATCAAATTAACAGATTATGACTTTTTGAAGCCAGAAACTATGCAATTATTGCCATGTTCTATCTATAAAGAGATAATGTATTCTTTGTTACCCATTTGTGTCTCAGATGGCAGCCCCCGTCCCGCCAATACATACATAATTATAAATAATTTGGTTCCTCCTATCTTTTTTCTTTCCAGTATGCTCCCACTTTGAACATCTACAAAATAATTCACTTGAAAAAATGTTAGCACAGGAGATGGATAACATGTCTCATATTTCTCAATAATGTTTTACAAATTTAAATATCCTCCATCTATGAAATCTCCAGTGACAGCTCCCCTCTGATTTTGTGTATCTTATCCAAAGACTTCTCTGGAGAAGAATTAGGAATACAAGAATCAAGTTATTTTTGAGTCCAGATATCGAGCCATGCTGAAGTTAACTGAGAATTTCAATCTTGACATAGTGGAGACAGAGGGAGAGGAAAATTCCTAACTATATGAAGAACTGCTAACACTTTTCATGCCTCTTCATTTACTTAAACCTCATGTTCATTTAAAGTGCCTTAAATCAGAGATAAAAACCAAGTGATTCAATTACAATATTAGTTGAAGTCTTTAGTCTGACTTGAAGAAAGAGATCTTTATAAAGAGCAATTTGCAAAACAGTTAAATGTAAGCTATCAATTCTGCCAATCAAGATGGTTATTTCCTTAAACTGATGCAAAGGGCCACAATGTCACAATAAAAAGCTAAGGTTTACTGATATGGGGTGGGATTTTCTGCTCCTTCTTCTCCCATTACAAGTAGAAGGTTGTTTAGAATTTTGATCATACAAATTTTAGGGCTGTAGCGTCAAAAGTATATCATTAAACTGGAAAGAAGAACACAAACAGAAGAACCAATGTAATTAACTCTGCTCTCCCTAGTCAAGACCTAGAGTGCACCTTTTGAAGGTTTGAAGGAGAAAGAAAACTTTTATTCCATGGGCTTCATTAACACACAAAACCAACCCACATACATCCTTCTGTCTACTCCAGTGGTTGGCAAACTCATTAGTCAACAGAGCCAAATATCAACAATACAACAATTGAAATTTCTTTTGAGAGCCAAATTTTTTAAACTTAAACTTCTTCTAATGCGACTTCTTTAAAATAGACTCGCCCAGGTTGTGGTATTTTGTGGAAGAGCCACACTCAAGGGGCCAAAGAGCCACATGTGGCTCGCAAGCCGCGGTTTGCCGACCACTGGTCTACTCTAATGGGAACATCCTTCCCCTTCCTCTCACACACATCATGCTTAGCTCTGTTACACCGAATTTATTTATTTATTTATTTATTTATTTATTTAATTGCTTGGGTTGACATTGGTCAACATAAACATATAGGTTTCAGGTGTGGGTTTCTATGTTACAAGATCTGTATATTGCACTGTGTGTCCACCACCCAGAGTTAAATCTTCACCTGTCAAACACCCAATTTTTAAACTTCAGATTAAATACAGAAGAAACTTGAAGAGACACCTTCCAACTCAGACAGGATAAAAACATTTTCATTATGCTATTACATTCTCCCTTTTGTAAGATTCATGGCTCCTGGAATTCCTTACCTAATTAATTGCTAGGTTGTGAGTTCCACCAGGGCTGTGTTCATCTTGTTCACCACTGAAACCCAGTGCCTGTTGAGGTGCCTAAGTTACAGTCAGTGCCCAATCAATGCTTTTTGCACTGAAAATTTTAATTCCCAAAGCTCTCACCTTGGAGATACTTCCTTTTCCTGCTAGTGAGCCCCTAGAGAGAATTGTTATACTAGTATTCTCAGCTCCTGCATGAGCGTGAAGCTTAGTGAGTGTCCAATGACTGACTGAATGAATCGTTGAATGAATGAAAAAAGAAAGGGACAAATGATGGTGAGGAGAAAAGGAAATTAATCAACCACATACATCTGTCAAATTCCTACTTGGGGCCAGGTGTTTTACTAGGTACTGAGGGAGGACAAAAGAAGTAAAATATGTTTCCTTTCTTAAGTGAAATATGATATCTCCTCCTACCAAGGAAGTCACAAGGAAGTCTATAGAAAATGGCAAATCAGTGAGGCTAGGTAATTCAATGGAAGGGCTGTTTCAAAGAGAATGGAACCAAGGCTTATAAGAGACATCTTCCAAGGAAGATAAAAGAGGAAATTATGGAAGTCAGTGAATGATTATTTCAGAGGTGTGTGTAGGAAAGCAAATACACAATATGAGGCAAAGGGATGGGATATGAATTGAGTGACAGAAGAGTCAGAATGATACTGGGAAATTCCTAGAAGAAAAGATAGGCAGTAAAATCTCTGATATCTCTCTTAGCAATATTTTGACAGCATAGATGAAACTAGAGGGCGTTATGCTAAGTGAAATAAGTCATACAGAGGAAGACAAATACAATATGCTTTCACTTATATCTGGAATCTAAAGAACTCATAATGAAAAAATATAAACAGACTTATAGATACAGTGCACACACTGATGGTTGATGGGGGGGTTGGAGAGCTGGGTAAAAAAAAAAGTTATGGGATTAAGAAATACAAATTGGTAGTTACAAAACAGTCACAGAGATATAAAGTACAGCATAGGGAATATAGTCAATATAATAAAAGGCTAATATGCAAATTGTCCTGTTGGGAGTTTGACCAACTGGGAGTTCAGATGCTCACTATGACATGCACTGACCACCAGGGGGTGGTGTGGAACAAAGGAAAGCCCTGGCCTGCAGCCTGCAGCCGGCAGCCAGAGGCAGGATGGCACTGATCGGCTCTGATCACCGGCCAGAACTAGGGACCCTACCAGTGCGCGAATTTCATGCATTGGGCCTCTAGTATTTTCATAACTATGTATGGGATCAGGTGGGTACTGGAAATATCAGGGAGAACACTTTGTAAAGTATATGATCATCTAATCACTATGCTATACATCTGAAACAAGCAAAATAATATTGAATGTAAAGTATAATTGAAAAATACAATTTAGCCCAGGCCAATGTGGCTCAATAGGTTGAGTGTCATCTTGTGCTCCAAAAGGTCACTGGTTCAATTTCCCAGTCAGGGTGCATGCAGGAGGCAACCAATTGATGTTTCTCTCTCACACTGATGTTTTCCTCTCTCCCTTTCCCTTTCCCTTCCTCTCTCTCTCTAAAATAGATAAAACATTTTAAAACATAAAATAAGAAGATACTAGGCGTTTTGAATCTGTGTGATTTAAAGAACATTGATATCAATGATGGTAATTTGGTGATGAGAGATGACTTGAAGGGGTAATCATAGCATACCAATGATGATGATAGGTGATGATACATGTGAGCTAAGGAGAAAAATCAGGATAGAGAAATATATGTATGAGTCAAATATATAATAATATCGTTGAGGTTAAATGATGAGCATGGCACTCTGCTAAATAGTTTGCATACATTATCTCAGTAGGTCCTCACAACAACCCCATAGGGTAGTTATTGTTATTGGTCCTATTTTATTCCTATTTTGCAAACGAGAAAACTGAGGCTTAAGAAGTTAAATAATTTGCCCAAACTCATACAACTGGAAAGTTACAGTTAGAAGCTGGACACAGATCTGCCCACTTCAAAGTCTTAGTTCTTAACATAAGCAATGAAAACCAAGGGAGAGAGTGTAGAAGCGAAGATAGGTATTGAGGCATCCTGCAAGTGCAGTCATTCTTTCCAAAACAGGTGGTAGTGGCAGGGTGAGAGAGGGTGGGACAGGAAGTCATCTAAAGAAATTCTTACTTCTTAGTGAGGCACAGTATAAAAGGGCGCTTCTCAGGTGTATAACTTTCTCTTTCTCTTACTGTCTCGTGGTGTATAGCCCCTTGTATAAAACAATAGGTCATAAATGGAAAGAAAAAATAAAGCCTTAAGAAAACCTAAAAGGTAAACAACTCAAGTCTTTAGAAACCCAAATACAGAACTGAGAAATTGAGTATTAGAGGAGCTAAGGTATTGGATTTCAATTGGACTCACAAAGATTACAATTTTACCAAAGCCTGTGTACAAGATTATAGTTAAAGTATGTTATTTGAATAATGGTTAAAAGAGTTAGTAATCAAAACACATCTATAGATCTTAAAGCTAATTTTATGAAATTTGCTTTAAAGATTTATTTGTTTTGATATTGGGGTACATAGGTATAATTCTTTTCTTTAAAATTTGATGTTAAAGATTTTGATTGAAGATTTGTAAAGCCATGTTTATAAATGTGGCTTTGCTCAAGAAGTTACCATCTTGAATTTTAGGGGGGGAGGGGTGTGATTGGCTCATGTGACCAAGGTATAATACCGCCACTTGGTGGTGGTGTACGCAATACAATGCCATGGCAAAGATGACCCTTACTTTCTGAAAGACCATTAAAAAACCCTTCTGAATTCCCTTCTGTTATCTTTGTCATCTGGGACATATACAGCTGTGTCCTTTCCTCATTTGCCTTACTTAGGAGCAATTTATTGTAATTGTAAAAGAACACAAGCTTTGGCATTGAACAGACTTCAGTTCCACTTTCAGCAGAGCCGCTCTCTAGCTTCATAACTTTCTTCTTCATTAAATGTTGACAAAAGGCTGATGGTTGGCTCAGTGTCTGGCATATAAGTAAAACAATATATGATAATCATCACTGCATTATTGATAGTGTTGCTATTACTATTATCTGTAACAGGAAACACTGGGAAGCAGACCTACCTCAATGACGCTGTGCCTCCAGGAGGATAAACAGTGTCACCCATCGGAAAAATGCTTTGTTTATATCTCAGGTACTGAACAGCTGTTACTACATATTAGGACCAGATGTTCCAAAATGATATATAACATTATGCTCTATTCTAACTTTTACTGAATTGCCTGTTGATGAAAAATGACTACTAGAGGAGATGATTTATTAAAGGGAAATCCATTGACGTGTCTTTAAGCTTCATACCCAACTACCCCAAATTACAAGCCAGTCTATATACTCTGAACACCACAAACATCTGGTCCATTCTAAGACTCTGTTGAAAGCTCACCCCTAATTATAGCCCCATCTGTCCTTCCACTTGCCAGTCCTGTGTACATCTGTCCTGCCGCATCCAGGTATATCCAACCTGGGCAGTATACAGTTGCACAACCTGTAAACTCACACTTCCTTGTAGAGATAAACTTTTCATTGATTCCAGAGTTGCTGTTGCTTTTGATTTTGTTTCAAATTATGTTTTTCTCATTTCGTACTCATATGTGCCTAAAGGAAAATTCAATGCAGGAAAGTACACAGAAGGAAGAAGAAAGACGCAGTTGTTCCTTCTTAATACCAAGCCACAGCTACTGTTATTCTAACTCTCCTACACAACCTCTGGGTTATTTCCTGATCCCTCTAAATGGCTTTCAAATGTTCTGATTAGGGAGCATTTGCAATTCAGCATGAGGTCAAATACTCTGATGGCAGCTGGCAAATCCCTGTTTTGCTTTATTAAACCTCCCCCAATAAATTCCCAGGCACAGGGAGTGGACAGGCCAGCCAGAAGCCCCATATACTCGGTGACTCAAGAAAGCCAGGCAGAACCTGAAACCCTGCCACAAGCAGCTATTACCCAACAGGGGCTGCTTTCTCATCTGTATTTGCTCCTTCAGGCAGGTTGAGAATGAAGAGAGCATGATGACTTCTCTTTAGTTTTTAAAGGAAAGATGTACAAATAGCAAGGAATTTTCCATACTGAAAAAAAAACACACAGACTACATCTCTGCCAAAGGGGCTACAAGAAATATTTAGCACATAAGCCTCTTACAGAGATTCATTTGTCAACTCCGTAGCTAGAGTAACATGTGTCTGCAAGCCTACCTGGCTGGGATCTCTCTCACTAGAGAGAGTAATTGGGTAGGGGGCGGGGGGGGGGGGGGGGGGGAGTCAAATTATCAGTTGAATTATCTCTGCTTAATGGATCTAGATTCTAGAGGCCATACTCCTATGGAAAAGTTTTCCAACTAATCACAGAAGAAACTGCCTCTTAATTGGGTAGCTTTACATTGGGTGATATTACAATTAGTTAGAATGTCCAATATGTTATCTATAATGCTTTTAATGAGAAACATTTAAGTCCTTCTGGAATTTTTCCAGTCAAATTAATTCTAAGGACTGAAGACAGTATTACAAGTAATTTTATCAGACTTACAATTATGCTAGTACTAGAATATGTCATTTAAAATAAAAGGTTCAATGGGTAAGTCCTAAAAGACCCACTATTTTTTCTTAGACTTTATTAATGTGGCTGTGGATAAGATATATCATACCCATGTCCATTTCTCAAGAGCTGGATATGGCAATATAACCTAGTGGGTTTGAAAGGCCAGGGCAGGGCTCGTCTGGTCTACTGGGTGTCTGAGGAAGCTGTCCTCAGGTCTGAGGTTCGGTGCTATCCAGCACACTGTCCTTGTGTCTGACCATGCCCAAAGTCCATCAGAGAAGAATGGCATTCCTGAGAGGTCCCTAGTAGGTTTCCTGTCATGCTTTTGGAGAGCATGGCTCACATCTGAGCCTCAGTAAGTTCTAAAAGCGATTCTTGGGTTTTTCTGATCTGAGGCTCATGCCTAGCCTGTGGGCCCAGCTGATCCAGCCCCTTTGATGTAGATGGTAATGAGAGCAATGCAGTCAGAATGAAGCCTCTATGCTTGGCACACCCTGGGTACAGCTCATTTAATCCTCCACACCGCTAGGATAGTAACAGGCACTATTATCATCTCCACTTTCCACAGGGGAAAACTCATATCCACAGACATTCTGGAACTTGTTAAAAGTCCAAAGAGACACAGATCATACAGCAAAGCAAGGGCTCAGAGCCCCTTTGGCATGGGCACTTATCGACTTTTCCTGTTTTCTCCCAGATGGTGCTAGGCCATGACACAGCTTTGAGTACTCCAGGAGGCCTAACGTGCTGACTACACTATGGCAGTGAGCACCAGAATCACTCAGGAAGCTTATTAAAATACAGATGCCTTGTCTGCTCCCCCTTCCCCACCCTACCCAGCCCCAACAAGGAATTCTGCATCAGAAAGCATGGTCCTAAAATATCTTTATTTTTCATACCATCCCAGGTAATATTGAAACAAATAGCCTAGACTCTTGCTTAAAGCAAAATTACCACCCAAATGTCCCTGAGTTGTAGCTTTGGGGTAAGAACCATCTCCCTTTTGCCAGCACAAACCCTGAATACTTAACTGTCAACTTCTTTTGTCCCCTGTGGAATGAAGTCAAGTCCACTAGAACCACTAATAGACTTGGCAATGTGTCCCAGCTGCCCTTTAATTATCGGTGGATCTGACACCTCTCTAGGATTTTCTGTTCTTGTCAACTTTGCTTTCCCAGCCTGGGCAGCATCACTCACCTTGTGATTATGGCTCATGGGACAAAGGGGACAACCAAAGTCTTAGGTGCCAGGATTCACCAGAGCAGTTGGACTGAGATGCTGTAAGCCCATGGTTTGCAAAGACTTTTGCAAGTCTATGTAAACTCTCTGGGTAGCCTAGCCCTGTCTCCTGGGTGGGGTGTCAGCCATCCTACATCGCCTACTTGGTATTCATAGCATCAGGTGCAGATGAGCTCTAAAGACTCAGACCCCCTCCCCCACCGCCAGTAATTGTGTAGCAATAGATGGAGTAACATTCAAGTAGAGACGAGAACCTGTGTTAACCTTAGGTCAGCTAGACAAATACAGGTGTTTCTGAAAAGTTATATTAGGCTTAAACTTATCTCATTTTGAGACAGCTTTGAAGGTGGAGCATAAAAGATTGAAAAAGCTCCCTAACAACAGTGTGAATGCCTGCCATGGCAGGGCAGAGGTAGAGAAAAGCAAGGAACAGGGTCGTGGTAAGCAGACATGAGCAGCAGGGGCATGGATGGAGGTGGGACAGTGACTGCAACTGCATGACTGTCTCAGACAATGGGTATGCACTGCTGTGCTTATGCTCTGAGTGGCTCTGGCCCCATTCAGGTAGGGGTAATGTGACAGCACCCAGCTCCTGGTTAGCCTAAGAGGTTCCTAACCACTGCCCTAAGGCTTCCTTCTTGGTTCTATAGAGGTGCCCCATTCATGCACTCACAACCCAAGGGTACAAGGAAAAGAAAGCCCTTTGAGTGAACACTTAGCCAATAACAGATGGGATTCTACTTAATAAAAGAGTAACATGCTAATTGACCATACCTTCATGACGCCTACCTGCCAATCAGGAGTGAGTATGCAAATTAACCCAACAAATATGGTAGGTTAATTTGCATACACAGGCACCGAGTGGCCAGGGGTGGGGCGGGATGCAGGCATTATGTACCACCCCAGCCACTCTGGGCCTCTGGGCAGCATGGGAAGGCAGAAAGGCGGCTCCAGGCCACAGCGGAAAGGCTGCTCTAGCCAGAGCAAAGGCAATGCCAGCAGCCAGGGAAGGAAGGCCCATTCTTGCACAAATCTTCGTGCATCGGGCCTCTAGTGATGAATAAGTGAATAAATCCTTCCTTCTTCTCTTGACCCCATAGCCTTGGGAGGCAGGCTTTGCAAAGGAGGGTTCCTGCAAATCTATAATCAATCAGTTGCATTTGGAGTTGTTCGCTCAAAAGCACCTCCTCACATCCTCCTTCTCTGCTTCACTCATGTTTTCTGGAATTATCTTCCTGGGCATGATATGAACATCTAAGCCCTCTGCTTTATGGGGTACCCAGCTAAGGGAGTAACTAGAGACTGGCATCCTAAGTTTCAACACCTCTTTCATTTATGCTGCAAATAGGTGTGACAATGTGAATAAGTTGATATTAAGTCACTTCTAGAGACACAAGACCAAGAAGAAATTCCTTGTCAATTTGGAGACACCCAAATGCTCAGAGTTGGCCTGGGAGCAAGAGAACAGATGTTTAAAGAAGAGACTAAGCCCTATAACTGAATCCAGTGACAGAACCTGCACAATGCATTTTATATTGGTTTTCCGTTGGAGTCATCATCCATTCTGACAAGGACCCGATGATCAAGAGTGTGGAATAGCATCATTCGGTTGGTGGGAAGGAAGGCTGGCTCTGAGGTTAAACAACCTAATTTTAATCCTGCTTTCACCATTTTCATCTGTGTGATCTGGGGCACACAATTTATCCTCTGTAAGCCTCCGTATTCACATCTGCAAAATGGGGGTGTTAATAGTACCATCCTCATTTTGGTATGATGCCTCACTTATCATAGTGCCTAGGTTATATTATGAGAGAGAGGGAGAGAGAGAAAGAGAGAGAGAGAGAGAGAGAGAGAGAGAGAGAGAGAGAGAGAGAGAGAGAGAGAGAGAGAGAGAGAGATTGTTATTGTTTTTATGTGAAAGAGCTCAGACTCCAATGCAAGTGAGTCTGGCTTAATGCCTGCTGTCTCCGACAGCCTACTGCCTACCCAATAGAGAATGGGAGATTAGCTCAAGGCACTCACTCAAGTTTATCTCTCCTATGGAAGCAATAAACACAGTGTGTGGCCATCTGTCCATCAGAGAGGGAGTACTGGTAATTGCCTTGCTGTGCAGTGGTCCAGGGACCTTGCATTTGAAGTGGCTCTAATATTTAATGCATACAGAAAGGATTTCCCTGTGGCATAATTGGTATAATGAATGATAAGCCATCCATTCCCCTAAGTATGTGTCTGGTTGCATGAGTTTGGAAAGATGAAAAGACACCTAAAGACAAACACACACCAAGTTCCCTGAGCAGGTTCTTCAGCAGCTATGGGCCTTGACAAAATCAGATGTACAATGGCTATAGGCAGAGAGGGACAGTGTGACAGGCCCACAATCCATGAAATAGAGCACCATAGTCTACCCCCTTTCAAAAAGGCTCTGGAAGGATTTAAGGAAATCTACATATACAATTGGTTTCATTCATAGCAGTTATGGTCTATAAAGTTACCATGAACAAATTAGCAAACAGTAAACCAATGTTTCTAATGGAAACACAGGGTTAGGAGCTTCTGAACACAACATTGCTGTCAACCAATCAATATATAACCTATATATGCATGTTTCTGTTTATATTTAATATGTACAAAGTTGGCTTATTTAATATATGTAGATTGACTCATGAACATTGAACTCAGAGCCAACATCCAAACCTGAATGAAAATTAATCTAACACATGTATTTCCTCCATAAGGCACATCATAGCCTTCTGTGCTAGGACACTTGGCAGCCCTTTAGCATTACACTTGGGTCATTTTAAACATAAAAATTACCAACTAAAAGCACAAAAATGTTAAAAAAAAAGGGGGGGGGTACTAAAAACCATCAAAAGGACACTTATTTGCACTAAGAGAGCCAAAATAAGAAGGCAGAACATGGCCCTGTTTGGCATCCACTTGAAACATGCCTATGAAACAACTCAGTTTTCACTGCTCTGTGCATGTCTGCAGATGACCATGGAAGTGCTGTGAGTACTGATGAGGGAGTTATAGATACATTTAATGCACTCACAAATACAGACTCCTTAAGGAAGATCAACCCTGTGTGTGTATGCATAGATACACACACATATAGACTGAGTAGCCAGATTATTATGATCCCTGAACGCATAATAATCTGGCCACTCAGCATAAATATATATATACATATATATATTTAGAGGCCCAGTGCATGAAATTCGTGCATGGCGGGGGGGGGGGGGGAGGGAGGGGGTAGGTGTCCTTCAGCCCAGCCTGCACCCTCTCCAATCTGGGACCCCTTGAGGGATGTCCGACTCCCCATTTAGGCCCGATCCCAATAGGATAAGGCCTGAACGGGCAGTCGGACTGCTGGCTCTCAACTGCTCGCCTGCCTGCCTTCCTGATTGCCCCTAACTGCTTCTGCCTGCCAGCCTGATCACCCCCTAACCACTCCCCTGCCCTGCCAGCCTGATTGCCCCTAACTGCCCTCCCCTGCAGGCCTGGTCCACCCCAACTGCTCTCCCCTGCAGGCCTGATCGCCCACAACTGTCCTCCC
Organism: Corynorhinus townsendii; assembly: GCA_026230045.1. Taxonomy (NCBI): domain Eukaryota; kingdom Metazoa; phylum Chordata; class Mammalia; order Chiroptera; family Vespertilionidae; genus Corynorhinus; species Corynorhinus townsendii. The sequence goes on from JAPDVU010000011.1 coordinate 37,994,651, forward strand.
TTGCAGGCTTGGTCCCTCCCAGCTGCCCTCCCCTGCTGACCATCTTGTGGCAGCCATCTTGTGTTCACATGGGGGCAGCCATCTTTGACCACATGGGGGCAGCCATCTTGTGTGTTGTCGTGATGGTCAATTTGCATATTATTCTTTTATTAGATAGGATAGAGGCCTGGTGCACAGGTGGAGGCCAGCTGGTTTGCCTTGAAGGGTATCCCAGATCAGGGTGGGAGTTCCCTTGGGGCATGGGGCAGCCTGGGCAAGGGGCCTATGGTGGTTTGCAGGCCGGCCATGCCCCCTGGCGATCCAAGCAGAGGTCCTGGTATCTGGGATTTATTTATCTTCTATAATTGAAACTTTGTAGCCTTATAAGTGGAGATCAGGGCCGGCCAGGGTGGGTGGAAAGCTTGGCTTCTTCCATTGCCAGGGGCAACCCAAGCCTCTGACTGGCTCCAGCTCCGTGGCTGCCACCATTTTTGTCAGGATTTATTTATCTTCTATAATTGAAACTTTATATCCTTGAGCGGAGGCCAGGGTGGGTGGAAAGCTTGGCTTCCTCCATCGCCGGGGCAACCCAAGCCTCCTGCTCTCTCCAGCTCTGTGGCTGTCGCCATATTTGTTGGGTTAATTTGCATACTTGCTCCTAATTGGCTGGTGGGGATGGCTTGTGGGCATAGCAGAGGTTTGCATGTTTCTCTTTTATTAGATAGGATACTGAGTGACCAGATTATTATGCATTCAGAGATCATAATAATCTGGCCACTCATTGTATACATCCTATATAATAAAAGCCTAATATACTAAGTGTCCAGTCATCTGGTCAGCGTTCAAAGCATAATATGCTAATGATATGCTAAGGCTGCTCAACCCCTTGCTATGATGTGCATTGACTACCAGGGGCAGACAGTCAACCGGCTAACCAGTCGCTATGACATGCACTGACTACCAGGGGGGCAGATGCTCCAACTGGTAGATTAGCTGGCTGCTGAGGTTCAGACTGGACCAGACACACCCTGGAACACTCCCACAGTTCCCCCACCCCAAGCTGGCCAACCTCCCACATCTCTCCCTGGCCCCGATCATGCACCAGTGGGGTCCCTCGGCCTGTCCTGTGCCCTCTCAAAATCCAGGACCCCTCAGGGGATGTCGGAGAGCTGGTTTCAGCCAGATCCTGCAGGCCAGGCCAAGTGACCCCACTGGACACGAATTTGGCACCAGGCCTCTAGTATATACATAATTATGCTCATATATACCTGTGTATAAAATGCTTATGAACCATATATACTAAAATTACAAGTTATGTTGTTACTGTTTCATATAAAAATCTGTCACTTTGCAAATGTAAATCCTTATTTTCAAGAGGTGAAATTCTAAGTACAGTCAATAGTCAAAATGAACAAAATTTTCCATTCTTTTAAAAAACATTGAAAAAAAAACACCACTGGGTGAGGCTGTTTCAAGGAAACTTGCAAGAAAAATTTGGATCCTTTCTCCCTGCCATCAAAATGGAAAGACTTCCAGCCTTCTCCCTCAGAGAGCTATGCTTTGGAGTCACAGTGGATGCCTTTAACACACCTACTGCACTGACAGGACCCTGGGAATGTACTGGGCTCCCTGGCTGGCAGCTCCCCCTGTGCAGCATTCAGCTCTCACTCTCAGGCACCAGTCACTTGGCATGAGTTTACCAATTAGCTGGTGAAGGTCACAGTCAGGACCCAAAAAGATAAAAGAAGTGTGGCAGTACAATCTTACCCTACAATGACAGTCCTTTCATCTGGGGAGGAGATAGACATCCACAAGAACAGGTAAGAGTTTAATGTTTTTCGGTGTTGTTTAGCACAAAGTAATACTACTTTGAGTGACAGCTAACATTTTTTATGGAGCACTTATTATGTGCCAAGCACTGCCTAACCCCCTCATTACCCTTTCTCTCCCTTTATCATTGAGCAACCACCCTATGAGGTAGGGTGACACCGAATTTCAAAGGTCAAGGGACTCTGCCCAGTAGGCCATAGTTCATAGCTCCAGAAGCAGAGGCAGCACAACTGTCCTCAGAGTTCAAGTGACTCTACCCCGGAGTAGATAGTCTGGGATGCTGGAGGACAGAGATGAATTTCTAAATGGAAAGAAAAAAGAAAGTATTTCTTCTCCACATCCATGCTTTATTCACATAGTACATAAGTCAACAGAGAGGTAAATTCTCTAGGACAGGGTAGATAAGGGCACCTCACGCACTCACCCACACCAGCCTGGAAGACATCTTTTTATTCCCTCTAAATGGCAGAGAAGCCCTCCCTGACTGGCATGTATCTGTGGCTGTGTATGTCTCCCAAACGCTCTTTGACATTTAAGCCCAGTGTTTTTCTGCCTCATTCCATAGCAGAAGCTTCTATTGACTCAACCAAAGATTAATAGTAAGAATTGATTATAAAGTGTATTTGTCTTCCTACCAGAACAGAACATTCAAGACAAGGAAACAAGGAGGGCATGCCTGTTGGTGTGTCTTGAGAGCATCAGGGATGGATTTGCTATGAACTACCCCCTTTCCCCTCCCACAATGCCCCTTCTTAAAGGGCCATCTGGTCAACCCCACTCAGGTGGTCTTAATAAACAGACTTTAATCAACTAAAGACCCAAAGAGAGAAAACTCCCTATTTGTGTTTCTCAATTGTCTTCATGGGATCTCATCAAATTAATCTCCTTTTTAGTACAAAATTACTGCATTCTAGTGAAATAAATTCAGCCAATATATAAGTAGAGAAACTAAAAAGTAAATGTCCACTTCTTCCTCCTCAAGACAACTATTACTAACCATTTGATGAATATTTTTCCATTTTATTTTACTTACACTCATACAAAAACTGTGAGTGTTGCATTTGTTTTTAAGTAACATTAATATCGTGAAGTTTTGTAACTTTTTTACATGCAATACACAAAGGAGACATTTTTATGCTAGAATATCTGTACTTAATTCATTCTTCTGAGAATATACTATACCATCACTTAACTCAGTGCTGGCCTAACAGATCTCTCTAATAATGGGGATGCCCTATATCTTCATTGTATAATCTGGTAGCCAGTAGCTACATGTGGTTATTAAGCACTTGAATTATACCTGACAAAACTGAGGAATTAATAGTTAAATTTTAATTTTCTCTAATTTGATTAATTAAAATTTAAACATAAATAGTCATATGTGGCTAGTAGCTACTATATTAGACAGTGCAGATTTGATGAGTCACCTAATTGAAGGGCATTCATTAGTTTTTCTTAATTTGTCTCTATTAGATATTTTGATGGGATGCACATCTCTGTTTGTGAAGACCCGAGTATTAACTCATTATTCCCTAACTGAGGTTCTCCCCCAATACTTTGGGTTCTTAATCACAAACCAGGTTTCCACAATCTGCATTTATTTCCAAAATAATAGGAGGCAGATGTGCCCATATATTTGCCATAAACTAGCTGTAAGGCATAGAGCTTCCTATATGCAGTTAGTATCCTTTTTGGAGTTGCACAGTTCCCCTGCTACAACTTGATAGGCTGGACTGCCTACAAGGTGCTACTGCTGATAGCCAGCCTTTTACCATGGAGGTACCTATGCTAATCCCCCACTTGGGAAGAAGGGTCTGCTGAATGCCCCACAGGAACCAGCTGGCAGTAATCTCTTTACTCAGTGCCTGCAATAATGCATCATTAGTAGTGTGCGTATTAAAGCACAACAAGCAATTATTTTAGTCTGTTTCTTAATGTCCCTCAATTACCCATTCCTAGCTCTCTTTCCTACCCCCAGAAAAGCATAAATAAGGGGTTTGGCTGCACTTCACGTAATTAGGCTGTGATCAGAGCTAATCTGTTGCAATGGATGATGCATGTGTCCTCGGGACTATCTCTCACTACAGCACCAGGAGGGGAGAGCTTGATGCCAACCTCACTGGGTCAGCATGAACAACAAGCAGGATGAGAGGAGGCAAAGAAAATGGACAGCTGTATCCATCCAGCATGAAATGTCACACTCTAAATGACGGGTTCATCACAGAGACTGAGCCTGCTTGAAGGGGCCATTGCCACGTTCTTGATAAGGAAGATGGTATTTGATTTGTTTTTGTGACTTCTTCAATGAATTTAATCGATTTTTAAAACCTAACGAATATTCTAACCAGTTACATCCTTCCAAAGGCTTTTCTCATCTCTGTGAAGATCAACATATATTTTACTTTTATTGCCGGAACAAAATTGTAGCAGCTTCAACAGACCTCTAAATAAAGGAAGGAAAAAATCATCCATGATGCTGAAAGCCCTACAAATCAAACTGTTTTCATTTTTTCTGTGCTCCCTTTCTGTCTTTGTTCACGCGTATACATAATTTATGTTTGAAGCCGCTCTCCTGTCTGTTTCCAGGTATGCAGCAAGTGGGTTTAAATATAACTCAACCCTCCAGCAGGTTTTCTCTGGGCCCTAAGCCTCTTATTCTTCTACTTTTCCCCTGGCCTGGTACCATTCCTGTTTTTCCAGGTCCTGCTCTAAGATTAGTCCCTGTGCCACTGAGTGACGCTGGCCAATCAGTGCTCCCTTGTGGATTCCCCCACACCCTTGCAAGCACAGAAATGCCCATAATGGGTGGTTTCAGCAGATGGCTATCATGATTGGTGGTTCCTATGTCATATTTTGTTGTTAAACATTCTAAATATTACCCATATTTGTCTGCCTAGACTTAAGTCACCTTTGGCACAAAATTTCCACGTTCCCATATTTGATTGTTTTACTTATATCTACCTGATCCAAGATTATCTTTGGGTTCCTAGTCCTAGACAAACCAGTATATTCAATTCATTGAGGCTCCCTGGCTCCTGTGATTTCTGAGACACCATTTTTTTCTCCTCCCTTTTCTCAACAGCTTCCTCTGAACCTAGAACCTCAGCCAACCTGGTTGCAACTTATAGAATGAATACAGTGTTACTTTCTGCTTTTTAAAATTCATATTATTGTTAGACTTTGGCAGTTTCTTACAAAAATAAAAACACTATTTGATCCAGCAACTGCCCTCTTTGCGATTTACCCAAAGGAGTTGAAAATTTGTGTCCATAAAAACCCCTGTACACACATGTTTATAACAGCTTTATTCATAATTGCCAAAACTTGGAGGAAAGCAGGATGTCCTTTGGTAGGCAAATAGATAAATAACTGTGGTACATTCAGACAATGGAATATTATTCAGCAATAAAAATAAATGAGCTATTAAACCATGAAAAGACCGGGAGAAAACATAAATGCATATTACTAAGTAAAAGAAGCAATTCTGTAAAGCTATAATTCCAATTACATGACATTCTAGGAAAGGCAAAAGTATGGAGATAATAAAAGGATTAGGGAGGAGGGAAGAATGAAAAGGCAGAGCACAGACAAATTTTAGGGTAGGGAACTATTCTATATGATACCATAATGGTTGACACATGTTATATATGTGTCAAACCCACAGAAGGTACAATACCAAGAGTGAAGCCTAAGGTAAACTATGGACTTTGAGTAATAATGTGTCAATGTAGGTTTATTAATTTTAACAAAGGTATCACTATAGTGCTGGATTTTGATAGTGGGAGAAGCTGTGCACATGTGTGAACAAGGAGTGTATGTGAAATCTTTGAACCTTCAACTCAATTTTTCTGTGAACCTAGAACTGCTCTTAAAAATAAAGTTTACCTAGATATTGAAAAAATAAATGCAACCAGGTACAAACGTTACTTTCTCTCCAGACTCCTATCTCATCATCTCATTAATACACACACACAGTTGAGCCAAGGATGCACAGAAACACCATTCAAATGCAAACAGATGCACCACTGCCTCTCTCTCTAGCCATTTTGAACAGCCGGCCATTCTCTCTCCACTTTACCTAAGTCTTTGAACCACTAATTTCTCTGCTTGGAATGCCTCTACCCACCTGCATACCTCCTGCTTTGTTTGACTATCGCCAACATGGTTTCCACTCCCAATTTGCCCACTCTGAGTCTCAGTTTCTCCACTGTTAAAATAAGGAATAATGACAGCAATGCCTATTTCATTGGCTGTTGTGTGGACTAAAAGAGTTAACATTTGTAACATTATATATAATGTATGTAAATAAGAAAACAGACTGTGAGCTTCTGCAGACTTCTAAATTGCTCAGGCTTCCTCTGCTGTACATAGCAACAGATGATGTCACCACTTTGCCCTCCTCTCAATGGTTTCTTATTACTCTCAGAATAACATCCAAACCCTCCCTATGGCCTAACCTATCTGACTCTTGATCTCATCTCCAACTCTTGGTCCAGCCACTATAGTTGCCTCACTATTTCATGAACATACCAGGGAACATACACGTGATTGCTCTCCGCTCTACCTCTTATATTCCTTCCCCCATAGACCTACATGTCTGTCTCCTACACTTCAGGCAGGTGTCAGTTGAAATGTCCTCTTTCCTGGGGACCCTCACACACAATACTCCACCACTATGGAAATAAGCATCCTTATTACAGTTTATCTTTCAGGGACTTGGTTGTGTCCATCGCTGCTTTCTTGGTGCTTAGGACCATATACGGCACATAGTGGACACTCAATTCATGTGTTGAATGAATGAATGAATGAATGAAAGAAATAAGGAGCAGATGGCTCCTCTGATATAGTGGGAAATTGTCTTGGATTTCTTTCTGAATTCTCTCTTCAATTCACGAAGCCCACCTAGTAGCCCAGAGCACAAAAAGAAGAACCACCAGCCTACAGCTAATTACTAGCATAGCTATCGGCCTTAGCTACTTCACCTGCATAGCATAGGTCTAGTCATAGCATCCACCTCAATGCCTTCAGGAGGGGTAAACGAAGTGACAGGAGAAAAGCACTTAGCATGAGGCAAGGCACATGACAGTCATTACATGTTCCCCGTGTTCAATATAATGTGAGAGCCTGTTCTCACCTCTTTTGTGCTCCTTGCTATTCCACAAACAGAGACATGTTCTGAATATGAAGAGAAATTACTTAAATCCTGATTCCTCCTTTTTAACTGTACAGCATTAATATACTTATCAACTCCAATGGGGATATCTGCCCCTAAATAAAGGTTGTCAAACATTTTAAATTTTATTAAATTGTCCAGTAAATGGGAATGCCCAAAGCAGAGAGACAGTCAATCAGGATTATTCCAGAGTTTCAAACAGACAGAAGGAAACCATTATCAGGTTTAAGAATATTGTGTTCTCTCTCCCATACAGCCTTTATCTAAATCTTCATTTAATTGACAGCCTTCAGCACTGGCAGAATTGCATTCTGAGAACCAGGAGAAGTTTTCAAACATTCACACAATGTTACATGCTTGGCTCAAAACTACTCAAGGGGAAAGAAAGATTCTGCATGGGATTTGGGGAATACCATATCACTGTCACTGCAAGGTCTGGGGAACTGACCTTGAATCACATAAGAAATCGACACCACTGCATAAACTCAAACATACTGAGGTTTAAGGCAGAGAGAATCAGACCTACTATCTCCTCACCCTCTACAGGTGTATCCTCAAGGTACGATATCCTCCATCTGGATATCCTCAGAAACTCCGGTACTGACTGGCACATATGGGCATGAAGTAGATGTTTCTGGAATGACTAATGAGAGAATCTTTGTGATTTGATGTAATAAAGGAAATCAGCTCTTAGGTCCAAGTGTTTCTATCTAAGTCAGTGGTCGGCAAACTCATTAGTCCAGTGGTCGGCAAACTGCGGATCGCAAGCCACCTGCGGCTCTTTGGCCCCTTGAGTGTGGCTCTTCCACAAAACACCACGGCCTGGGCAAGTCTATTTTGAAGAAGTGGCGTTAGAAGAAATTTAAGTTTAAAAAATTTGATTCTCAAAAGAAATTTCAATCGCTGTACTGTTGATATTCGGCTCTGTTGACTAATGAGTTTGCCGATCACTGCATTAGTCAACGGAGGCAAATATCAACAGTACAGCGATTGAAATTTCTTCTGAGAGCCGAAAACCAACTTCTGTGCATGGGCCACGAAGTTTCAATAGCACTGTACGTGCACACCCGCACGTGGTATTTTGTGGAAGAGCCACACTCAAGGGGCCAAAGAGCCGCATGTGGCTCGCGAGCCACAGTTTGCTGACCACTGACCTAAGTGGTTCTCACTAGAGGCTGGGCTGAAAGAAAGACCTGATTTTTTCCCATCTCTTCCCCCAATCTCCACTTTGCAGTTATTAACAAGTCTCATTGATTGCATGATATCTCCTGATCTCTGATCTGTCTCCTTCTCTCCTCCCTCAGTACCTGGAATGGGATGCCTTCCTTTCTGGGACTGTTGCAAAGATGCCTAAATGTCTCCCATCCTGTGCCCCCACACAGTCATGCCGATTGTTAGAAAACCCAGGCTTGACAGTGTCACTCTGCTACTTAAAAATCTCTGAGGGTTCCCACTGTCTTCAGGACATACTGTCTGTGAAACAGTCCAGCCCCCTTCCCTGCAGCCCCTCCAACCCCCTTAGCCCCACATCCTGCGTTGCAGCAACTCATAGCTCTCCCAAGCCTCAATAGCCAGCTCCTTCTACTCAATGGCCTCCTTCCCAATGAGGGTCTGTGCAAGCAATTCCCATTCCAGTTTCTGTCTACCTAACTTCCTATTGATCCTTCAGCTCCCAATTAAAACATCATCTCCCTAAGAAAGACTTCCTCAAACTTTTTCCTCTCTGCTCTCCTCTGTGCTCCCAAAGAGCCTGAAGCTAACACTTTATTTCTTTATTTTTCATTTAAATTATACCAGCCACTATAGAAAGTATGCAAAAGCCTCAGGATACAGCTCAGTGTTTTCCACAGTCACCATGCAAACAGCACTGACATCAAGAAAAAAAACACAATCAGGTTCTCAGAAGCCCCACTCTGCCTTCTTTGCAACCACTTTGGAAAACTGCCTGAGGGTATCTATCAAAGCCAAATCAAACACTTTTCCAAAGTGGCTGCATGTCCAGGCCCTTTCATCCTATCTGGACAATGGTGCCTGCCTTGTCTGTTTAGCCTTATAAGATACTGGAGTGAGGGACTATAATTTGGTCACCTCCTTATCACCAGTTCCCACCACAGGACTGGCATATGATGCATTCTCTATGAATGCCAAATGAATAAACACTGGAATGAATGAATGAATGAGAAGGGTAAAGAACAGGCACTCTCAGTTTGGACAACGGTCTTGAAAATCTTATGATTGTCACTTTGTTAAATGCACTTTCCTCATTTGGAACCCACAGTCGTGGCATGATTCTGGGATTCCCACTGGAACTCACAAAAGACCATATGTCCTCTAGAGATTGTCAGAGGGAAAAAAGACTTTAAAGTTCACCAGTTTTAATCAGAAAAACTAGAACTCTAGATAAATCAGGCAGTTAAATTGGTTTGACAACCAACCTCAGCGGCAAATGCAGCATCTTTCCAGGTTGGTTCATTTTCCAAGATGTGTGATTTTTATTTATTTTTATTTTTAAAAATATATTTTTATTGATTTCAGAAATAAAGAGAGAGATAGAAACATCAATATGAGAGAGAATCATTGATCAGCTGCCTCCTGCACACCCCATCCTGGGGATTGAGCCTGCTACTCGGGCATATGCCCTCCCTGGAAATTGAACTATGACCTCCTATGATCAAATGAGGAGTAGGATCAAAGGTCAACCTTATCCCCTGGAGCATAAGCTAAGTATTTGCTGTAATCACATCACAGGGCGAACTTCAAAAGCCCACAGGGTAGTGAAGGTAACCACCTGTCTATCTTCAAACCAGATGAATGGCTTTCTGATGCCATCAATCAGAAAAGCAGATGTATAAAGTGCAGCTGATCCTTATTTAACCAGCTCTTCTCATCTTGTCACGAATAAAAAGCACATGCACAATCCTGGCCCAGGTGAGAAATATAACCAGACTGGAAACTGCCAGAAGGCCTATTATTTTCCTGTAACCTTTCAGAGCCTGGAGGTGTCACTGGTGACAGCCCAGAATGACAAACCAATAATACTTTTCCAAAGCACAAGACTCCAGAGAAATGGAAATTCAACTCTACAATTCAATCCCTCCTTCCCAGGACTTGAGCTTTGCTCTGGACAGTGATCTCCTTCAAAAGTGCTGTGACATGAGCATGTTCTGAGACTTCTGCTTTGAGGACTGTGACCTGGCAGAGGCAGGCAGCAACAATAGGTTGGGCCAGCAAGTTGTTACTTTCAAAGTGCAAATTGGAACCTCTAGCCTTCAAGGAAGATGAAAGGCCCCAAATTTCTTTTGATAGGACAGAACTGGTCCTTCCAGAATTCTTGGTCATGTCTGATCTTCCCTCCAGGCCAGAATCACATTTCTAGCATCCTGTTCAACTACCAATACCAATAACCCATTCTAAGTCCTAAGGTCAAGGCCAGAGTCACCCTCTCACTGTCCCTGCTGGGAAATCACATGGTATTTTTTCTCCTACTGAAATGGGGAGGTGCTAGTAGCAGAGAAAACCTACAGCATAGAATAGGAAGCTATAAACCCCAGCTCTATCCCTACCTGTGTGACTTTCTTCCAATGGCTTCCCTTCTCTGAGTCTCAGTCTCCTCATCTGTAAGGTGGGAAAGTCCTGATTGAGAACTGAGACAATGCACAATAAACTTTTCTCCAGGCCTGACACACAGAGGCATTTAATGAATATTTGCCACCTCTTCTCTCCCAATAAAATCATATAGAGTCAGGAGACCCGAATTTGAATCCTGGTTCTGTGAATTATTCGCCAAAGAAAACAAGGTTCCTGAGGCTATTTCCTTACCTGCAAAATGATATATGTGCCTCCTTCGGGTTGAATGAAGAAGATCACTGGGAACTCCTTAGTTATAAAATGAGATGAATTATAATAGCTCCAGAATTTGGAGCCTTGAATTAGATACCATGTATGTAAGTACTTAGCTGAGTACCTAAACATAGATGGTATTCCATAAATGTTAGCTGTTATGTATGTATGTATGTATGTATGTATTTATAAGTTAATTATTAGTGTAATTGAATTGAATAATTATTAGTAGAACACAAATGATGATGATTGCTCTTAGTCTTATCTCCAACGCACATTAAAGTTCTATCCTTGGAGAGACTATGTCAGGCTGACAGTGTCTCCATGGGGTCCCTCCTGCCAGCAGGGAAATGTTTCCAGTGGAAAGTGCTCTTTACAACCCTCTCCCCACCAAAGTAGGCAACTATCCAGCTGTGCCCAATAAGGCTCATTAACACAGAAAGAGAAAGCCCATTCTAGCCTGGCGAAGCACACCCCTCATCATCTGTTTTTGTTTTGTTTTGTTTTTTACTTTCTTACTTAAACTGCTCACTGCCCTGCCCCAGTGGGCTTCCAACCAGCCTAAAGGAGTTATCTTGCAAACAGGAGCCTCTACTGCCTGGTGTACAGATGGGTCTTTATACAATGCAGAATCGATCCCAGACATGCAATGTTCCTGATGGCTCAGCCTAAGAGAAAACTTCCTTGGCAAGTTACACGAACCCAAAGGGGAAGAGCGGGCAGAGAGCAGGCTGAACGCCAATAAAACTTGCCAGCAGACAGCGCTAGAGAGGCAGGGGAATTTGGGAGGAGAACCCACTGGAGAAAGGCCTTAAATCGAACCTCTTCATCCTAGCACGGGAACATTTGGGGAATGAGCTAGTTTTGAGTCAAAATAGCCAGGGTAGGAGTTGTGCTCAGAAAGGCTAAGTGGCTGGGTTAATAAAGCTTTTAGGATCCCTCATGCTGAGTCTGCAGTGTGCAAACTTCTCCAAGCATCAATTATAACAGCATAAAACTTTCTGGAATAAAGAAAGGGTATTGAGTTCAGGGTGCTTGCTGGGGTGTGATGTATCTTCATCTGTGCCCTTGGATTTTTCCAGGGTTTTATTACTTTGCTCCTCTAGCCACTCTCCAGAACTCCTTCTAACTTTGCTTTAATGGCCAGCTTCTGTTTACTAATTCTGGAAGGAGGAGGAGGAGGAGGAGGAGGAGGAGGAGGAGGAGGAGGAGGAGGAGGAGGAGAAGAAACAACAAAAGTACAACCCAATATGCTTTATTTATTGCAAACAGCAGAAGATCTAACTAACAAAGCCAGCATAGTGTCTTGCACAAAAAACTATTTTCCTCTGAAGAATGGGAGAACTGACCTAAAAGAGCTGACCACTTGCTCTCCCTAGAGGTGCAATGTTGGGACTTCAGCTGTACTTTCTTGGGGGCACATTCTCCAAGTGACTTATCTCAGTTTCTTGACCTAAAGCTTGTGGCTCTTTCCTAGCAAATGGCACTTATTGTGACAGTTAAGACATCATGATCCCTGCCCAGTTTTGATTCACACTGTGTTATATTCTTCAATTCATCCTCCTATGAAGCCAGTGAGATGGAGGTTATTACTGTGCTCCCCATTTTACAGAGGAGGTAAAGAATGTTATAGAATTTTCTCAAGGTCACAGGGTGATGGATCTGGGACCCAAGTGCAGACAGTCTGGTGTCTCATTCTTACCCAATAATTTCTTTTCCTTTTTCCATTTCTCCTTCACAGCCTCCCCTTTCCCCTTTATTCTGTTATATCACCCCTCCTTCTATTATGAAATATATTCTTTACATTTACAATTTTTTAATCTCCTATATGGTCTGACCTGCCATTTCATAGATGAGCTGCACAATGTTCTGGCCCTTCAGTCTCCCTTGAAGCTTGAGCCTATTTCTCATTACCTGAATGGAATGTCCTTCTCAAAGAGAACCAGTGACCCCTTCTTCTTGCAGAATCTAGTGCTTTCCCCAGGTCCCTTCTTTCTTTACTTCTAATACATCTGAAACTTCCTTCTTGAAATTTCCTTTTTTACTTTAAAAGTAAAAAGTGTTATAAAAGCCTATATTTCTTCCCCTTTATGTGGTTACCAATCCATCCATCCTTCATCTACTCATCATCCATCCACTCACCCACCCATCCATCCATCCATCCATCCATCCAACCATTGATCCAGTTCATTTAAAAATTATCTGAACTCAGATTTTTTGTGATCTTGGACAAGTCATTTTACTTCTCTGATCTTCTATGACCTTATTTGCAAAACAAAAATATCAAGAAAATAATTTATAGGATTGTTGTTAGGTTTAAATGAGGCAGCTGATGCAAAGAAACTTGGCTCAAAGAGGTGTTCAGTATATATTTGTTGTCATTCTCACTCTTAATTAGCCTTAAAATTTTGGGATTATTTCTGGGTATTTTCCTCTTTCTTCTCCATCACCCCATTCAACACCAAGCCTCTAAAATTGGCTCTTTCTATGCTCCCTATGACCCTTATTAGTTTGCAAGTTGGACTTCTTACATTGGGTCTTTGCCAATGCAATCCATCTTCCACACCATTCCCAGGTTAATTTTTCTGAAATATCATTTTCCATTATGTTATTCCCTCTTCAAAACAGGCAATGGATCTCCACAACCTGTTTTTTAGATGTATTTTTCTTCTTTCACTTTTTCTACTTTATTATATTTTTATTATAAATGTAGTGCATGCACATCAATAAAGATTTGTAAACTAGAGGGGAAATATTACTCACAAACCCATTACATGAACAAAACTGCAATTAAGATTTTGATAAATTTCCTTTCAGAATCCACTTCCTTTCCCATACATAGAGTCTTTTTAAATTTTATTCAATTTTTTGCTTAGTAGGAACCCTACTCTACACAGTCTTCTGTTCAGTATTAATTTCTCACTTATCTGACTTTTTTGCGTCATTATTGTCTTAATAATGTAATATTCCATTGAGTCACTTAGTCTTAGCCAGTTTCCATTTGCTAAAAATGTATCTTAGTTGTTGAGCATTTAGGAGAGCCAGGCACATGGCAAACACTTGATAGATGCTGACTATTGTTATTTCCAATTTGGACTATCACATGTAATGCAGAGAATGTTTCTATATTTTTTTCTGTATTTAGCTGTTTCTTTAATTTCTCAGATGTAGATTACTGGCATAAAGGGCATTACTGTGCTTATGGTTTTTTACGCTGACGGCTTCCCAGACACCTCTAAGCCATATCCCTCTGGGCTTTCCATTAGAGGGCTGGCCCAACTCCCTACAGAAATCCACACTTCTGTTGAGGGCTTTCTCTGGGACCAAAGTTCATACCCAGCAGTCCAGTAGTGTTCAAAATCAATGCCACCTGGGGCAGCCCCAAAACAATGCCTACTCAGATTTGTGACATGAAGTCCAAAGCTCCCATGCCCCTCAGGTGGGATGGCTCTGAAGTGTTCTACACTTGCTCCCAAAGGTCCCCAGAGGAATTAAGGTCCAGGCACCCACTGTAGCAACTGGCTGAATAACAGACCGTTCATGTGGTTGCCCCTCCCCTTACTTGCCTCACTTCCCCAGTTTTTCCTGAATCACCTCCCAGATTAATTAATTGCATTAAAGCCTTCTCTTAGAATCTTCTTTTCAAAGTACCAATTTCTATTCTCCAAGGACTAAAATCATTAAGGACATTAAGGACTAAGATTCTTCAGAGTTGTGTTGAATCCCCATCACAGCAGTATTAGGTAGGTATCATTGTCCTCATTTTATAGGTCTGGTAACAGGACACAGACAGGTTAAGAAACTTGCCCCTGGACACACAGCCCTGCAGTGACTGAGCTGGGGTTCAAACTGTAATTCCACCTTTCCCCAAGGCCTGGGCTCTTAACCACCATGTTGTACTGCCAGGCACTGTCATGTAGCAATAGTAAGATCGTTTGGCTAAAATAACACTGATCCTATTAATAGCTGTGATCCAATTTCACATTGCATTCACACTCATTATCACACAGAAGAGCCTCCTTGTTGCCCCTGAACATGCTATGAGTATTTCTGCCTCAAATTTGGACTCATGCTTGCTCCATTTTGTAACATCCTCTCTCCTTTCTCTAACTGGCTAAATTCTACTTCTTCCCCTACAGTCTTGATCCCACACTGTTTTCTCCTTACTCTACCTATTCTGCTGTTGACATTCTGATTCTCCCTCTGATTCACTTTCCACATCTGAATATGGGGATGGTAGTAAAACTCACCTAACAGTGTTGAGTGGAGCATCTAGAACAGCATATGCTTCTTCAAAGGCAGGTGACAAATGGCATTTTTGCATGCTGTCACCTAGACCTACTATAACCTCTCTCCCCACCACCCTCTAGACCTCAACCTACTTCCATTTCTTAGCCCCACATTTAATAGAACATTTCTACTAAGGCAGCACTAGTAAATAAAAAGCTATGTGTTTGAGGCAAAGCTTGTAAATAAGGACAAAATGATTGATGGAAATCTTTTGAATATCATTTGGGGACAAAGGACACCAGAAGATGTCTAGGAGCATATTCTCAGTTCATCTCATTGTTTGCTCTTGGCCGAAGACCCGAGACTTAGTGAAATGACCAGTTAATTGTCAATTTTTATTCAGAAAATTATGAAAATAATTTCTGTCTAGTAAAACAGATAACCCCAAAGGTTTAGATATGTTGCAATCTCATACTGCCTAATTCAGCAATCTCATACATCAGTTGATGTTTCTTTGTCAAATTGCTCATAAAAACCCAGCTTCTTAAATTGTTAGGGGCAGAAATAGAATATTGGGGACCAGCTATAATTATAAGAAATAGTAATCATGCTCTTTTAACCATGGTTGTTTTGTTACGAAGAAAGCATTCTAACCTGGCTGGGAGTTGCACCTGGGACCTGGGAGCTCACCTAGATATGTGGCCCATCCTCCATATCTCGGTGCTGGCTATTATCATGGAAAGATTAACAACCTTGTTGCAGAAATCAGAGCCCCCAGCCCTTTACATATCACCAGCCCTTTGAAGACCCCTAGCCCTTTGCATGCCCACAGATTTTTGCAAATCCCCAGCCCACATTATCTGTAAACTGCCCATTTGGCATCATCTTTGTCCTTCTACCCAATATAAACATCTGGCTTATGGTGGGGGACAGAGCAGATTTTTGTGGCTGACCTGCTGCTCTCCCATACTGCCGGCATTATTGGAATAAATGCTCACATATGATTCAACTCTGTCTGCTGAATTGGCTCAAGTAGTGACAGGCAGCCCAGACCCATTGATCGTCCAGCTACAGAATGGCTTTTTAAATTGCCATAGCATCTTACTGGTCTCCTCATAAATTAGTGAATTCATATTTACATTTACCTGTGAGTTACGGTTTTACCTCTTGAAAAATTATACATTTAATGTGTATAGTAGCTTCCTACTCATTAACTTTTCACAGACCCAACTCTGGATGCTGGCTTCCTAGTAATAATAGGATAAGGTAGAGATAAAAAATAATAATAAAGGCCTGAGAGTGCTGGGTATATATGAAGCTCTACAGTTAGACCAGATTTCCTCAACTTTGCACTGTTGGTATTTGGGTGGGGATAATTCTTTGTGGTGGGGGCTGTCCTGGGCACTGTAGGATGTTGAGCAGCATCCCGGGCCTCATCCACTAAATGCCAGTAGTACTCTCTCCTATATTGTGACAATCCAACATGTCTCCAGACATCACCACATGTCCCCTGAGAGGCAGGATCACCCTCAGTTGAGAACCACTGGTTTAGACTGCACTTCATGAGTAAGAATCATAGGCAGATACTAAAAGGATTGGTAAAGATTCACAATGGCACACAAAGAATTATTCTGGATGGGCTTCAAACCCCAATGGCTATAGATCTCGCTGGCACTGGCTCTTCTCCTTCTTCCCTTGTGTCTGTAATCTCTGTGAGATCAGCAACTGCAGCATCTGCTTCTGTCTGGTCCACCTTAGATTCCTTAATTCCAAGATGACAATTT
The DNA here is from genome assembly GCA_026230045.1 of Corynorhinus townsendii. Classification (NCBI taxonomy): domain Eukaryota; kingdom Metazoa; phylum Chordata; class Mammalia; order Chiroptera; family Vespertilionidae; genus Corynorhinus; species Corynorhinus townsendii. The sequence goes on from JAPDVU010000011.1 coordinate 38,011,487, forward strand.
AGAATTTAGTAGGTACCAATTGTGATCAGTGCTTGGTTGCGTGTGTGTGTGTGTGTGTGTGTGTGTGTGTGTGTGTGTGTGTGTGTGTGTGTTGTGCGTGCTGTCTTTAGCAGAAGATGGTTTTTAAGCTGAAGTTTTAAGTCACCTCTGATAATTACTCATTTCCCCCTGGAATACATATTAATAAACTGTTGATTTTTCTCTTGTTAATCTGTCCTTTTCTTAAAGAACCCCAGCTGAAAACCCAAAATGGAGAGAGGTAAAATTTTTGTATCCCCTACAGAGACCTCCTGAATACTTCCTGGTCATTACCCCAGGTCTTCCTGATTGCCTGTGCACACAACAACTTGCACTAAGGGCATCCTGTGAACACAGCTCAGGGCTCACAGAAGTAAATACCAGTGAGATGGAGCAGACTTTCAGTCCCCAATGCTATATCTTTGTGGTCTTCCTTTCATAACCTTTGCTTTTGCTTCGGGGGAGCTAAGTTCCTGGCCCAGGTATATCCCCCTTTACCGAATACAACATCAGGTCAGCCTCTCCTCCAGCAGCAGTTTGCAAACCTGATGGAACATTAGAATGCCCTGGAGGGTGGATATGTAAAGACAGAGTGCTGAGCCCACTCCAGGAACTCTGACTCAGTAGGACCTGATGAGAGTTTGCATTTCTAACAAGCTCCCAGGTGATGCTGACCCTGTAGCCTTGGTGGTCAAGGCCCAAGTTCTGAGACTATACTGCCCGTTTACCCATGTGTCCTGTGAATTCTGGCACACGCTATGCAGTTTCCTGACATCAGAGTTTGGGGGGAGCATTAGACATGCAGCCTTGGGAAGCCTCTCTTTAACATTTAAATGCACATTGAAGCCTCAGAGACTTTCAGTTGTAAAAAACAAAGCACAGCTTGGTTTACTTCTCTTGGGAAGTCCAGACTTTCCCTGAATATTAGCTCATACACCCATTTTTTCCAGAGTCCTTATTAATTCCCACTGAACCAGTACTTCTTCATACTGTATGGGAAAAATAATCAGGGAGGGCAGAATCAGACACTCATGTGGCTCTGTATGGTCCCCTATTGTCACCTGGGAAGGTTTTAAGAATCCTGAGGAGCCCAACAGAACCCCTGTGAGTCAGACTCCCCAGCCCAAACTGGAGGAGCTCCACCTGAAGGGAGACCCAGGAAGATAGTTACAGTCCCTTAGCTTTGCCTTTACAAACCCTAGCCTCCTAGGACCACAAATAGGCAATCCTGGTCAGGAAATAGCCCTGTTTCCCTTTCCTGTTGCACTGTATCTGGCTCATGGTTTGTCACTCTGAATTTTAAACATGAAAGAGAAATAAAAATCATCAACCTAAGAGTGAGGGCACAGAGAAGTCCATTCCATGTTTAAGGGGCTTTAGAATCAAAAAAGATCTAGGGAGAAAGAATGCTGATGGGGGAGTTGTGTTTTTTTTTTAATTGCAGGGGGTGACTTGATTTGGAGAGTGCTGAGTGCTGAATGCAAGGAGCAAGAGCTTCTTCCCCTGCCTTAGATTACCCCCTCATTGCCAAGCTATGGAATTCTTCAACTGAACCCACCAAGGGGTGCCAAGCATTCTGATTAATTTGGGTAAATCCTTTCAGCAATCTGGTATCAATTTGAATACAATAATAATTAGCATGTCAATCCAGTTCTCTCTCTCTCTCTGTCTCTCTCTCTTCCTCCCTCCCTCCCTCCCTCCCTCCCTGTCCCTCTTCTCCTCCAGCCTTTCCTCTTCTCCCAGTTCTCCCCCTCTTTCCATCTCACCCTCTCACCTTCCTCTCCTCCCTCTCTCTGTTCTTGAGCACTTATGCTCATTACTTTTAGAAGTCAGCCACACCAACACACTTGCTTTTCTGCCAGGACTGACAGCAGAGACATTTGGGTCTGATGGGAATAATATCCAGGGAGACAAAGATGGATTTTATTCCACTTTGCAAAATAGCAAAAGAAAATTGAGAAACCATCTCTATATATAAAAGCCTAAGTGTCCATCTGTCCAACTGGTAGCTATGATGCACACTGACCACCAGGGGGCAGATGCTCAATGCCGGAGCTGCCATGACGCACACTGGCCATTTAAAAAGAAATGGCACTGCGGACCTGGTGCCAACAAATCAACACTTGGCTTCCCCCACGTGGGACACAGGCCCTGACACCACCCCAGAGTGACAACCCACCAAATTGCAGCCAATGCGGTCAAGACCTCATGGCGCAAAAGGCGGCCCACAGCCCAGCCCAGTCCAGCCAGGAAACATCGCTGTGGGAGCCAAGTAATGACTTCACATAGCAATGCCAGGCTTCCTCTCTCTAGTGACTAGCCTCCTTAGAGTTTTTTCAGCCCAGGAACACAACTTGCTTTATAACCAGGTGCAAACATTTTACACCTTAACCAAATGTTTGTGAAGCGTTTTCCCATGCCTCATCTCATTTGATCCTCACAGAAGTCCTGGCATAGACAGATAGGAGACTCGGCAGAATCCTACTTTTTTTTCATTAGCCGGGAAAATGGAGATTTAGAAAGTTTAGAAACTTGACCCAACTAAAAGAAGTAAGAAATGGTGGAACTTGAAAATGACTTCAGGTTTTCTCACTGCACAGAATATAGTCAAACACTGCTGCAGTTAAATATTTTATCCTTTGTTCTCCCTGCCTGATCTACAATAATAATCTGCTTTGTGTTGATATTTATTGCTGTGTTGCTGACAATTACCTGAAAGAGAAGTTGGAGTGCTTCAGTAAGCTGGAAAAAGTTTAGCTAAATCAGAAAGCAGGTCTAATTGAGCAAGTTTATCCTATCTAATAAAGAGGGAATATGCTAACTGACTTCACGCCGTCACAAAGATGGTGGTACCCACAGCCAATAAGGAGGGAATATGCTAATTGACCACCACACCCTCAAAGATGGCGGTGCCCAGTCCCCTCAGCCCCGCTGGGGCAGCAGCTGCTCCACATGTCTGCCTCTGGAGACCCCCAGTCTCCTCAGCCCCCCAGCTGCCCAGGGCCAGCCTGAGGCGTGATGTGGCATCATCTCCCCCAGATCACTGGGTCGCCTCCCGCCTCTGAGGGCTCCCGGACTGTGAGAGGGAGCAGGCCGGGGTGAAGGACCCCCCTCCAGTGCATGAATTTTCATGCACCGGGCCTCTAGTCTATATATATAAAGCTCTTGCTGTCGCCAATTGCATATGTGTGTTTCAATCTGTCATTGTCGATCATGAATTTGGTGGACACTTCTATTATAGAAAAAGGGTGAATAGCGATATTAAAATATTTCTTCTAATTTGAAGAATTAGCTCTGGACAACTAGGATTGCATTTAATGAATGAAACAGATATAAAAACTGATGTGACTCAGAACTGCCTGGGTCACTTATCAGCCCCAAGTTTCTCAGCATCTTTCTGCCCCAATTTTCTGATCTCTGAAATGGGGTGAATGACAGGGACCTTTTGAGTTGATATAATTAAAGATGTAGAATACTACCATCATGTGGTGAGCACCTGTAGAAAGGGCTGTATGAGCTCAGAGATGGCCCTGAGGTTAAACTGCCAGTTTGCTTGTGTAATGAGACCTACTTCAAATACTATAAAGCTCACCTTGTTAAAATATACAATTCTGTGGTTCTTAGTATATACACAGAGTTGTGTAGCCATCATTCCTATCTAGTTTCAGAACATGTCCACTACCCACAAAATAAATCCCATACCCATTAGCAGTCACTCCCTATTCCAAGGCCCCTAGGCAATGACTCATCTACTTTCCTGTCTCCATGGATTTGCCTGTTCTAGATAGTTCTTTTCATTTCATGCAATTACACAGCTTGTAGCCTTTTGTGTCCAGGACTGCCTACGGTTGAATCTCAGTCCCAGAGTTCAAAAGCTGTGTGTTCTTTATCAAGTTTTCCCAGAATTTCTCCATCTGTGAAATTGAATTCAAATCATAGAAGATATACCATAAAGTCGTTAGGAGGATTAAATGTACTAATTAATACATCTAAAGTACTCACACAGGGCCTAGCTCATACTAAGTACTATTTAGATGGCAACCTCCTTTACTGCTACTACTGCTTTAATTTCTAGTATGCTGTTCCTCTGCCCCAGAGCATATGATTGGTAGTGGGAATCCAAAGATCAATAGAGCACAGAGTGCACAGCTCTTGCCCTCCCCAATGCACAGGCTGGTGGGAATTATATGATTAGGAAACCAGCTTAAACGAATACAGTAAAGTCTTATCATATGCACGTTTAACTAATGGAAATCCAGCTCTTCCACCAAAAAGAGAAAGAAAAAAAAATTAAACCCTGCAATTAAATATTGTAGAATTATATCATGCATATATTCTTTATTATACACTGTACATTTCTGCATGCATTATACAGTTACATATTGATTATAGCACAGGGTTGCATATACAAAACCACACATTGAAATTTAAAGGGAAACTTAAGAGATTTCAAGGTTAATTATAACACTGTTTGCCTTAAACATTGACTTTATAATCTAACCCCTGAGTAAAGACTCTATTGTGTGCCTACAACAGCAACAATTCAAATGATTCCAGACAAATGAAATCAACCAACAACAGGCAGTTGAGTTGGGCATTAGGCTGCGGTAGCTTCCAGTTGGCCAAGCACCACTTCTGCCCTCCACAAGCTCACAGTCTCATTTTGAAAATAAACCATATAAGCATAATCATAAGAGGTTGGTGGCAGAATTGGGTTTATAGAACAGATGGAAATAATCTGTTACTACCAGCCAACAGGACAGATAGATAGGAGAAGGGCTGTGCTCCTCCCTGCCCCTGTCCATCCCTTTGCCTGCTTTGTCCATTTCCATAGCATTCGTCGCCACCTGACAGAGATCATGTATCTACCTGTCCATTTTTTATTATCTCTCCCCCAACCATTATGGAGTTTCACAGGGGCAGGTACTTGGGGTGCACTGTTCACTTCTGTATTCCCAATGCTGAGAAGTATTGAGGGCTTAGTGGGTGGTCTGTAGATTTGTCAGTGAATGAATGAGGGTAATTGTTTAGACAACCACCACTTTTCTCTCATCTTCTGTCCCCAAAACACCCATATTCTGTTCCTCCAACCTCAATTCACTTATTCCTTATAATTGTTTAAAAATAGTGAGTCAAAGATGAAGCCGTAAGGTAGCATTCCAGGGCTTTGGCAAACTGGTACCATCTAGTGGGAAAGAGAGTATCAGAAGGTGGGTGCTAAACCAAAACTGGAGGGTTTAAGAAAACAACAATCATAACCTCCCTCCATCATTAGTTCCACTGAGGAAGTTTGCAGTAACACATAATGATGGCAAATAGCATTTCTTACACACTCATGTCCTCCCTAAACATATACTGCCAGTCCAAGCACCTGTCATGCCTCTCCATGCTTCTGCTCAGGACTTCTCCAAAACCACAGTTGCTCCCCCAGAACCACAAAGGCTGAACAGGGAAGCACAGAGGAATTAATGGTGCCAGGGGCAACCCTTTACAAATGGAAGATGAATGTAGGTGGATATATACCCCAGCCTTCTCTCTTGCAAAAAGACCATTCTGAAGTGAGTTTTACACAATTCTCCCAGCAGTAATGAGCCCATGGACAGTAACCAGCTCAATGGCACAGTCTTTATTGGCTTGTTTGCTTTCTTATTTCACACTCCTCACTTCTGTCCCTGGGATTATCTCCCATACTAGCTCCCTGCATCCAAGCCTGTGTCTCCTCCACTGTTTAAGGGAACTCAATCCAAAACACCAATATATCTTTGAGTGGCAAGAAAGCCTTAAGAATTGTAGTCCAGATAACTACTACAAAAGCTAAATTATTATATATTATTATATATTTTAGGGATGACCTGAGAATTATGTTCCATAGTTGACTACCAGCATCGTTACCTTGATCAAAGTCAATGTGAAATAATCCAGCAATGTCTGAGTCTTCAAGAAGTACCACAGTTCTCAGGGCAACTAGATTCTTACTGGAATGGCCATTCTTACTGGGGGAAGCATGCAATGTGGGTGGGTTGTTTGTCCCAGTCAAAAGCAAGGACTCAGGCACCATGAAGAGCTCTGTGTGGCCTTACATAAAATGACCAACCACTCTGAACTTTTCTTTATATATAAAATAGAGATAAGAATAGTCTGGTGCATGCTTCCATGTCTCTGGACCTATTTTGTTTGTCAGTTTATTTTGTTCATTAGATTCCACATATAAGAGAAATCATGAACTTCTTTTTTTCATATTATAAGAATAGAGAGAAGAATTTCTATGGATTGCAGCAACAATTTGAGATAATGCATGCAACTGGCACATAGCAGAAAACTGTACAGTACAGTAAACTTATCACAGTTATTTTTATGCATTTTAAATAATAATAATAATCATAAGTGCTCATGACACTACCACACACATCCACACACATACTATCCTGATGAAGCCTCCTGGAAGACAGATGCTGGGAAGATATATCTAGAAGATAAGATCCCATCAGATCAAATGATTTTATGAGGCATGAAATCCCCAGGGGAACAATCTTTGTGGAGCTACAATATGGGAACTGGCAAATCCTTCTCTAGGGAACAAACTTTACTTTCTTAAATGTCTGTGAATTTTAAAGTACACATGCATTTCCCCCCTCTAAATTCATAGGATGCTCAAGACCAAAGTGCCATGGTACCTTCAAGCCATAAACTCCCTTGGAACACAGTGAGCTAAAGTTAATACAACCAACCTTCCTTCTGCACCTAGCATTTGCCAATGGTGAGATGAAGTCATGAGCATACACTTATTTAATTCTCATGAAAACCCTGGTGGGCAAGTATAGCTACTCTCTTTTTGTTTAGACACAGGAGGAAACAGATGAGGAGGAAAGTAAAGTAACTTATCTGAGTTCACACAGCGTGCAAATGTCTGAGCCAGGATTCTTTTCAATTTATTTTTATTGTTGAGAGTATTATAGATGTCCCCCACTTTCCCCCCCCCTTCCCGCTTACCCTTCTCTACTGGTTCCTGCCTAGGCCTTCAGCATACAACTGTCTGTGTCCGTGGGCAATACATATATGCATATAAATTCTTTGATTAATTTCTTCCCACCCTCTCTCTCCCCTTCCCTCTTAGATATGTCAGTCTGTTCCATGTTTCCATGTCTCTAGACCTATTTTGTTCATCAGTTTATTTTGTTCATCAGATTCCACATATAAGTGACATCATAGGCCAGGATTTAAACTCACTTCTCACAAGCTCAGAAGTGCAAGATGCTTGCTCCTCTGGGTCCATACAAACTGTAGACCCTGATTAACCTTCATAATTTTCCCTTGAGGACCAAGACTATGTTGAATTAATCTCTGGGTCCCCAAATTGCCAGCACTCTTGGCACTTTGTCAATATTAAAAATTATGGGAAGGAAAAAAGAAAATATGGAAGGAAGAGAGGGAGGGAGGAAAGATGGAAGGAAAGGAGGAGGGCATAGCCACCCTTCCCCAAGTACTAATTTAGCCCCTAGTGTTTCCTATTGTAACAGTTACCAAATTTGTATTATTTCAGCTATTTATTTTCTTGTTTCTCATTGGATGCCCTCAGCAGACTATAAGCCCCATGAGAGCAGGTTTCACTTTCATGGTGTTACCTATGAATTCTCGAAATGCCTCTATAAATACTTAGCGAGTGGACAACTGTACATTCCTCACCTTCTGAGGATAATGTCACTGTGCTGCTGGTTGTTGTTGCTGTTTTTAAGAGAGCCAGTGTTAATGTTTACTGGTATACCACTGATTGGCAACCAGGGAATATTCTGCTGTGATGCCTCCAAAACATGGAGTCAGCAAGGCTGTATCTAATATGCTGAAACAAAGGTTTGTTAGCATTCGCAAAGCGATTGCTGAAAGTAGTGGATCATTATTTGCTTCATGTAAGAAATATTTCTAGTGCTGCTGATTGAATGTTCAAGAAACGATTAAAGGCCTTGGCAATGTTTCACTCAAATATCTTTTGCATGAAAAGCCTCAGAGATTGGTTAATTATAGAAGCTACACATTAGTCTCTCTAGTCAAGGGCATTTCCAGGGTTCCACAGTGCCCATCCCAGATGCAAGCACAGATAGGATCTGTGGGCACCAATGTAACTGGGGCCCTGGATGCCTCTCCTAAGGAGCATTACTGCAGCCTGGCTAACACCCCATGGAAATGTCCCTCAGACCCTGTTTACTGGGTCAAACACCTGGGTTCCTTTTTTGGGCCAGTGGTTCTGTCTTCTTGCCAACTGAAAGAGTCAGAACTGAAGCTTGCATCCTTAACCCCTCCCTGGCCCTGGCTCTGTGCTCTCTAAACCCAGTTATTATGCCCTGCCAAGTTCTTCCCTAAATATCTCCTGGATGCTCTGAGTAGCATGTGTCTACTCTCATCTGCATTGTCACTTACTCATCTAGATTCTTCCCAGGATCTCAGGCCTACACTGGCTTCTCCCTTTCACTCATACCCAGTTCCAATCCATTTGCTACCCTGCAGCCAGGGTGACCTTGTCACACTGTATCCTCCCCATATTACTCGCAATGGCTGCCCATTGCTCCAGGACAAACACCAAACTCCTTGCAGTGGCTGGCAAGGCCCCAGTGGCTCTAGTGCTTCTCACATCACTCTCTTTGGGCTGTGCCATGTCTCCTCCTGCCCAGAGACTTCCACTAAGCTGTGCCTTCTACTCTGAATGCCTTTCCCAGCCCACATCCTGTAGTGTTCCTTCGTCACTACTCCTTTAGACTGTAACTTAGGCATCAGGCTACCAGGGAAGCCTCCCAGATCCTTCATCTGGGTCTAATGCTTTTCTTATATTCATTCATTCATTCATTCATTCATTCATTCATTCTCTTATTCACTCACTCATGTTTATGGAGAGCCAACTATATGGCAGGTAATGTTCTAGACCAGTGGTCGGCAAACTCATTGGTCAACAGAGCCAAATATCAACAGTACAATGATTGAAATTTCTTTTGAGAGCCAAATTTTTAAACTTAAACTTCTTCTAATGCCACTTCTTCAAAATATACTCGCCCAGGACATGGTATTTTGTGGAAGAGCCATACTCAAGGGGCCAAAGAGCCTCATGTGGCTCACAAGCCGCAGTTTGCCGACCACGGTTCTAGACCCTAGGGATACAGAACCACTCAGACAGCAACATGTACTATAATGGAGCTTACGTCTTAATGGCCTCACACAATTGTGTTTCCTTCCCTCATAGCAGTTGCCTCTGTTTTGAATTATTCATCAATTGATATTTATGTCCCTGCCAGAGGATCCCTTGGGGTCTGAGCCCTTCCTAGCAAATGTACCCTGAGAACATAGTAGGTCTTCTATGGATATCATAGATATTTATTGAATCCATTTGGTCCAAGGTGAATGAATGCCCATGAAGTCGAGTTGCTAGACTGTTTGGGGCTTAGGGGGGACAATCCCTAATGGCCAGACCCTTAATGCTCTCCTGCCCTTAGAGAAGGCTCCCTTCAGCCTCTCTCACTATAATTTTGAGTCAGAGTAGAAGTCAGCAATATTTTTCTGTAAAGGGCCAAATAGTAAGTATTTTAGGCTTGGTAGGCCATATGGTGTCAACTCTGTTGTTATAGCACAAGCGCAGCCATAGACAATTATATAAACAAGTGGGCATGGCTGTGTTCCAATAAAACTATTCATAGAAACAGGCTGCAGGCAGGAATTGGCCCGTAAGCCAGAGTTTGTTACCCTGGAGTGAGATGATCCCAGATGCCCAGCAGCTTATGGCAATTGAAGGCGTGGCCTGACTAAGCTATGGGTTCTGCTGGCAGAATCCAACAGCTTTCCACAGACCCCACATCAATTAACAGGAAGATTATCACAGAAGCTCAAGCTTCAGGCCTTTGCAGGTACCATCTCCTATGGCACGTGGAAAAGCCGTTCCCTGCCACTCCCAGAGGAAAGAGACTTTGGCCTGCAGGCTGCATAAGGCAGGCATGGAGGCTGCCACATTCCTTGCAGGGTCCCCAGGTTCCTCAGAGGCTGAGCTCATTTCCTGGCCCTGCTCAGGCATGTGGCAGGGCCGCTGTAGGCTGAGCAGCTGCTGCCCTCCACCCAGCCCAGTCTGCGCTCAGCTGGGAGACACAAGGGCTTTGTGCTGATCCGGTGACACTCAGTGGAGTCTTTGAAATGAGACATGACATGTCAAAACCTGCCTATTGCTCATGCTAATTTTCAGGAATTTGACTTCTGTTGGCAGCTGACAGAGGAAAAACAATTACTTTTTGTTTCTGTATATGTGTATAGTTATAGTTAGCCTAACCTTTGGGGTCTGTACTTATGGAAAACAAGAATTATCTGAGGCTTACCTGCTAGAATGGGATGAGTGGACAAATTTGTCTAGTATTTACAGAGCCAGAGAACATTAATTATAGCATTAACACTATATGTGGGCTGTGGTGGCTGTTAACTGTTAAAAACAGTTACACAAACTCCAGGTAGTGCTAGGGATAACAATGCCCTGTGTATAAAAGTACTCTAGGCAACAACGTTATGGAGCTAACGTTACCCTGAAGTTATGAATGCTCTTTCTGTTAGCTCGGTGCTTCCAGAGTACCCTGCATGGCTAAGTGCAAGACGTTTTTGTGATGTTCTGGTTATACTCACATTGTGGATGAGCAATGCTGATGGGAGGCCAGTGCCCAGTGTGTCACTGTACCCCAAAGGCAGTGATGCTCTCTGTATAACACTGCACCCAGTGCACTAGAGCCTACATCTTGTCCAGTGGTCCCAGAGCCCCTTGGCTCCGATGCATAATAATGTGTTGGGTGAACCAATCTGTTGGTATCCCAGCTCTCAGACTGCCTCAAAGCTGTGGTGTGTCACTTCCCTGGGTGTAACTATTCTACATGAAACAATGGTCTGGGTGTTATGTTGCTCTGGATACTCTCTAATCACCCAATGGCATTGATAGTAATAAAATTCTCAAAGAGAAGGTACAATCCCCTTGATCATGGTCTTCCAAAGTGTACATAAATGGGATTCAATCAGAACAATAAAAATAAAACTATTAAAATAGCCTATCACTGAAAAAATTAACTGCATAAATTTGATGAAGCTGCAAAATTTTGGAAAGCAGACATTCCCAATGCAAATGGCTATAGGGGCAAGTTGATAAAATCAGGGCGGATAATGGGCTAGGTGAATAGTAGGGAGAGGTGGGGGCTGTGACAAACTACAGAGGCCTGTCCTCCCTAAAGGGGACAGTAGTGACTCAGCTCCAATTGTGTGGCCATGTAAAAATGCAGCTCTAGGGTTACCTGACTTTCTGATATTTTAAGAAATGCAAGAAACCAAGATTTGTTTTTAATGTACAATTTCCCACTGTACAAAACATTTGGTCCAAAGAAGATACACTCGTGAGCTACATTTGGCCTGTGGCTATCACTCTGTAAGCTCTACCCAAAAGCCAGAATGGCAGAATTGAGATGGATCGGCTTCAGCACCAACAAACTGATATTGCAAGGTTCAATCTGCTAAACCAAAGGATGACCATTCACCTCCATGAAACCTGGCTCAGTCTGCATTTCAAGTTTGAAAGATCATTTCTTTCTTCTCTAGCCTGCTCTTAGCTGCTTCTCCCAGTAGAGAAAGTAGTTTTCTACCCTACCCCTAAAATAAAGCCAATACTTAGTGTATGGTGATGGTGCAGGGGATCTTACAGTCCAGCTAGTCAACCTTTATACAGTCTGCTCAGGTAGGGGGATCCAGACCTGGGGTCCCCCGGGTGGCTGTGGAGGAGACAGGCTGTGAGGAATTGTATTGGCAGCATCTGTCAGGAGGGTCAGATCCTCCTAGGCATGTGGGCACCTTGCAGACAGCTAAGTGGAAACATTGCCAAAACCACTGGTCACTTGATTTGATTCTGTCCAACTGATTATTGTAATTGGATGACAGACTGATATTTCCCTCTCTTTTCAACTGGTGTTGAAGGATGAGCGGATCTGGCTCATGACTCACTCTTCTGGGTAGTTACCTAATGGGGCAGATTATCTCCTTTCACAGGCAGAACTGTGCCTGCCTTTTGGCTGCCTGAAGAGTAAGCTAGGTCCAACTGTAGTCAAATGCCAGGAAATTTCAGAACTTCCTTGCATTTCATATTGCATTGTCTACAAAGGTCTTTGAAATGTTCCTTGCTCTAATACACAGAGGTGATACATAGTTGAAGAATAAAATAGAACAGAAGCAACTACAATAGGGAAAAAAAGAAGAAAAAAAAACACAAGGAAAGATACTCAGTGCAAAATGACAGGACTTCTCATTGTAGCAAATAATTGGGAGAAAGGACAGTAGTTTTGTTTTAATGGAGCTGCTATACTGAAGTTCTTTATAAATGAGCTGTAGATTCAGAATTTTGTAATGCTGTGGATGGAGCCCTCTTCTGGAGAAATTTTTCAGCAGATATTAAAACAAGATAAAAACACGCAGAGATAGACACACACACATAGTCACACACAGAGAGAAAGATAATTAGGACATATTGCTGGCTATTTAGATGATATGTCATCCATATATGAATTGAATCCATAGTGGTTTTTTCCCTCCTTTTTCTTACTTTCCACTAAATAGAAATTAACTCTACTCCTCAAAGAACTATTTTTTCTTTGTTTTGTTTTGTTTTTTTGAAAGGAGGGAACGAAAGAAGGATATCCTCAAGAGTCTAGCTGAACTTTTACCTAAACAGTGAACTTCAGACTGAGATTCCATGCACACATCTAAATGCTGGTACTTATAGATAATGCAGTTATTGGGTACATTGGTTTGTTGGGCAGTTTTAACACATACAGAATATTCTAGAAATAGATTTTATTTAATGTAAAACCGAGGGATCAAAATAAAAAAGGAGATAAGGGGGGAGACAGAGTGGGAGAGATTAGCTAAAATGACTATTGAGGCTTTTAATATAGACCATGGCATTACATAAATTCCAGATCACATATTCAGCCTTGCAGTTTATTAAATGTCTTTGGGGACTTGCTAAAAAAATGTTCAGACACATTAACTCCATCACTTTAATTCCTTTCACTACGTATATCTCTGTTTCCCCAGTGCTTTTGAAGTCTCATAGGCTGTCACATGCTGAACCCTTCTCAGGGTAAGGGTGCTTTCTGCAATCCTCAATCTTTTATCCTCATCAAAATGGTTCTGCAAAAAAACACTTTCCTTAAAATATAATATAGGAAGTGGAAGGGGCACTAGAAGACACTGATTCTCACTCAAAATCCTGCAAGTCAAGATTCTGACTCCAAGAAAGGATTTCCCATTTTAAAGTCAACACCTCAGAATTCTGTGGAACATTTGTATTCACTCCAAAATGACTGCTCTCCAAACCTGAACCACTCCCTAAAATCCTAATTCTTGGAGGATTACTCATTTATTGTTAGAACTTCTAGCTAGTTGTGATACCCAAATATGGGAGGGGGAGTCATATTTACAGTGGAATTTCTAGCTCATGCTGCTTTTTTTTTTCTTTTCATTATTTATTATAGCCAAATTCCAGAGGCCACTTCTGGGACAATCTTTCTCAAAACACCCAGGGGAAAAGAGAGCTGACTGTCCTTAACTTTGCCAGTCCCCAGCCATTGTTGGTTAGAATTCCTCTCCCTGCACCCCAAAATGCCTAAAAGAGCAACCTAGCCAATAAACTTACAGAGACTGGTATCTTCCAAAGCTGGACCTAGCACCTTACCATTGAGGTGGAAAAACACACACATGCTTGCCTGAACACCATGAGGGCTGAGTGACTAATTTGCTTTATTACATTGTTTTTCCCTTTCTTCTGTTTTCTCTCTGCCTCGGGAAAGTTTTGTTTTTTTCCTGTGGACTCAAAGGCCCCAAGACTTTCCCCACCATGGCACATAGAGTTCTGCACTCAAGCCTCTTGCTGGGTAACTGGATTGCGCCAGCATGATTTCTCTGCAAGTTGGTACTGCTACCAGGATATCAATTACTGACCTAATGTGGACATTTGCTCTGATTGTGCATAACAATCTAAAAGAGAAATATGCTTCTCAGGGCAGGCAATTTAATTCATTTTAAAGGGACAGAGTGAGCTGAGAGTCTTCATAACCCACCTGTGTCAGCTGGGTCTTGGCTGAGGAGACACACCAGTTGCTTTGCAAAAGGCATCATGTGAGAAGCCCCCAGTGCATAAGGATTGCTGGGTGCTGTCATGTGGTCTGTCTTGTTCAGAAGGAGGCATAACTTTGGGCAAGCCCTGGAACCCAAACTGAGGGTAAAGCATGCCCACATAGACTGTGAGGTACTAGGTAAGGTAGTGGTAAGTGCTCCCAGACACCGACAGCTCCCCGTGAGTCAGACCTCATGGTAAATGCGTTACCTGGGACATCCTGTTCAATGTAATACAATCTGCCTAGCAAGCCTATGAAGGTGTTAAAATTACTTTACAGTGGAGAATCTGGAAGCCCAAAGAGGTTAAGCAACTTGCCCAGAGTGGTACTACTAGCATATGGCAGAACAGATCTGCCTGAATCAGAAGCATTCTCTGCACTACCCTGCTAAATTGGGATTGCATATACCTGCATAGAGCTTCAGGAAAAATTAGTCCACAAAGGCTGGGAAATTGGTTCCTAGACAGGCATAGGATTTGTGGTAGGACTTAAGGCTATAGGAATCCTAAGAGAATCAGCCAGCAAACCTCGGTGGAAGAGGAGTACAACTGAATAAGGGAGTATGAGTGGGGAAAGGGGACTCAGCAGCCAGGCACCTTACACTGCCTCCAAGTATTATCACACACTGCCACCCCCACTCTGAGTGCTGTCCATGGGACATTGGTCAGATTCCAAAGTCTAACCCTGATGTTGACCCAACAGTGGTCTCCCCTTAGAAGGCTGCACTGCCTCTCCTCATCCTAACCTGCCCCTGCCTGGGACCCTAGCTGCTCACTCTCCCTCTCACCTACATACTCATACATGTGCCTCTTCCCCTGGCACCCAGCAGTCCTGGCCAGAAACTCAACACCCATTCCTAGCACCCCAAGGCATTCCCTGTCTCCTTCCCTCCTCTCCTAGGCTGCCAGGGAGACCTAGAGGACTGGGTCCCTGAGCAGTGCTGGGCGTGCCCCTTAGCCTCCAGCACCTCCGAGTACTGCTTTCCTACACACAAACTTCCAGAGATCTCTCAGATACATAGGTGGTTGGTTGCTTGAGTACTGTGCCTCCATCATCCCCTTTTAGGAATCTCAGGGCGCTTCCTCCCCTCAGAGGGTTAATAGGCAGCTGTGGCGCCTGTGGGCAAGGCTTGAACTTTTCTGTGTTCCGCTCCTGCCTCCTGCCCGCCCAGGAAAGCAGCAGAGGTGGCAGCCAAGGCTCAGGGCTGAAGCTTCAGTTAGCTGGACAAATGGGGTGTAGTGTGGGGGTTTTCCTGGACTGAGATTGGGGAAGGAAAAGACCCCCAAGCAGGAGCAACTGCCATGGGCGCCTTTGAGCGACAGCAGCAGCCGCTGCTGCGCAAGGCTAGCCCGAGGCACCTTCCAGCGCATGCCGCTGGGCTGGGTGAGGGGGCCTGGGAGCCCCAGGACGTCAGCAATGCCAGGCCATCCTCTCCAGCCACAGAGCAGCCCACAGTCCGGACACCAGCGGCGCTTCCCTGCTCTGAGCTGAGCTTGGTAAAATAATGACTCCTTGGAGTCTTTAACAACTGAGTCTTTCTCCAATACACGAGCCTCTGGGAGAAGGCGAATCAAAGTTACCCCACTTGATGTAGGCGAGAATGTCGCCCCTGATTGCAAAATAAAGGACTCAGGACTCCGGAGATTTCTCCTTCTCCCCCTCACGCGAGAGAGCGAGCGCGCGCACACACACAAACACACACACACACACACACACACACACACACACACACACACACACACACACAGGCAAGGCGGAGTGGGGAAATGAGACGCCTTAGGATCTCTAGGGCTGGGAAGAATGACCTCCCTTCCAAGCCCAGGGCTGTCTTTGCCACGGCTTCAGGAGTCCCCTAGCGCCCCTAAAGCCCCCTCACTCTGCGGGCATCAGGAGATCGGAATGCAGAACCCCGGTGCAGGGCGCGCCTCCGCAGCCCCTCTTCCCTACCTGGGACAGGAGAATACACAAGACGAGCGGAGTTCTCGGCTGCATTTTGCCCGACTAGAAGAGCCCGGCGGCGTTTTCATTCATGCACGAGGCTGCACTGAGCATATTTTCCGTGGGAGCCAGGCTTTGAGGAGAAGCTCTGCCTCGCCAGCCAGCCAACTTCCCAAATAGATCAGCGGCAGCATCACGAAAGCATTGGGTAGAGGCTGATGACCAGGACCAATGGCTTTACAAGACGGATTCCTTCATAAAGCTCCCCCGTTTTGCATGGCAGATACGGGGAGAGCACCTCGCGCAAAGCGAGCCCCTCAAAGGAGGCAGCCCATTTGTTTTTTTGGACTGTTGGGGCCCAGCCTCACAAATCACACTGGGCATCGCCAGCAGATTCCACTTATGCAGAGAATGGAATTGCACCCGGGACTGGAGGCCACTTACAGCCCAGTGCAAAAAGATTCTCTTTATTAAAATGTTAATAAGATCCACTTTATTTCCAATAAATCAAATAAAATGACCCCAACAGTTCCAGCCCTTTCTACGCCTGGAAAGACTTGGCAATGGATTTTTTTTCTTTCTTTTTTCCCCATGTGATCCAAGTCATGATGGTGTTTGGTGTTTCCCTGCCATCACACAAATCACAAAGAGGACAGATCAATTCTAGCTTGCAGAAAAAATCCATCAAGGGGCAATAGACTTTACTAACTGCTCAGATGAGAATCTGACTGGCCACCTACTCCACAAACATTCATCTGGCTCCAAAGTTGGGACCACGATGTGAGGAAACTTCTTTTATTTTCTATATGGATGTGATCCTTTGGAAGCTCCTAGCTATTCCCCCAAAACTCAGAACAGTAGCACCCATGTCTCAGGGGATTTTATAAATGGAGTCCTATGGAAATGAGGGTAAGAGGGATATGTAGGTTTGTCTTTCCCAGTAGGAATCTAAGAATATGCAATAAAGACTATACATTGTCATTTCCATGCAGCCTCCTAAAATGGATTTAAAGTGTTCTATAATATAGGATATTTGTGCAATAGAATTTATACAACCAATATAAAAAATGTGGGCCAGAAGGCAAGAAATCAGAAAACTGAAATGCTAAACCCAAACGCTAATAAATTTGCTCTGATTTAGATCTGAGTTTCCTGGTGGCTAAAGCAATAAGAGAAATACATAAGTTACATAGTTTTTATCATACGAATATCTTCTGACATAATTTCCCTTGATGCAAAACAATGCCGTAAGTGTATTATGTGTTACCTACTCTAGCAGGACACTAACCGATGATCCAGAGGATGGGGCTGTATTCCTAGCATCTGGCACAGGGCCTGGAACATGGAGACCATCATTAGTATGTGTTAAAGAGATGTCTAGACTTATTCAAGAAGTAGTGAGGGTGGGATGGAACAAAAATTTTTAGAGGTACATTGCCTAAGCTTAACCTGCAGCTCTACCACTGATTAATAAGTGACTCATACTATCTCTGCCTCTGTCCAATGGTTAAATAAATATATACCTTATACCGCACTCATAAGGATGTGGTGAGGATTAAATAACAAAATAACCACTCAATAAATGTAAACTGATGCACCTTAAAAATTATTTCATCACAAGGTCATCTCATGTGGCCCCAAGGTCATTAATGAAGATGCAATGCCATCTGACCACCTGGCTGCTTTAGCTGGTGCTGGCCCAACAGATGGCAATGTTGGCCAAACAGCTCCCAAAGAGCCTTGGAAAGGTGAATACTTCTGCTTCTTCCAGCTTTCCACTGTCCTCTTTTCAAGGTAGCATTGCCCCTGCGCCTCTAAGAAGTGCAGTCACAGTGTTTAATAGAAGTGTACTTGTCTCAGATTGGAACCCACGTGTGTGGAGACCCATCCCCATATTGCTCACCAGTAAGAATAAAACAAGGTTCTTTGGAGTCAGACCTGCTTCAAATCAAGGCATCGTGAAATATCCTGATTTTTCTCCATTCCAGGGCAGAATGAGGGGCCAGCTGAGCTGAGCCCATAGGTTCAGCAGACACAAAGATAGAGAGAGAGAGCAGAGGACAGCTTGGCAGATGATAATCCATGATAAGGGGTAATGATGGCAGTAAGATGATGCTCCAGCTACATTTCCACAAGAGGACATGCAGTCAGGAAGCACTACTAAGAGTAGGGTGTTTCCAAGGATGCACGTGTACAAAGTAGAAAGCAGTATTATTGATTTTATAGTTTTGCTGGACCTTTCTATGGTTTCCCTTCCATCATTTTTACTGCTGCTCACCAAGTAGGTCCAGTTTTCCCCCTTCCTGGCACATGGAATGGTTGCAATTGCCGCCCCCTTGTGGTTAGCATTGGGAAGTTTGACTAGTTCTAGCCAATAAGCTGTGAGAAAAGTGACAGGGATCACTTCAAGGCTGAAGTATTTAACCACCAGTGTGAGACAGGCTAGTTTCCTTGGAATAGGTGCTGAGATGGAGCTTTGTGCAGGTGGCTTATTGGGAAGTGTTCTCAGGAGCAACAGCTGCAAGAAGGAGGGAAACATGCCGAAACCGGTTTGGCTCGGTGGATAGAACGTCGGCCTGCGGACTGAAAGGTCTTGGGTTCGATTCCGGTCAAGGGCATGTACCTGGGTTGCAGGCACATCCCCAGTAGGGGGCGTGCAGGAGGCAGCTGATCGATGTTTCTAACTCTCTTATCTCCCTTCCTCTCTGTAAAAAATAAATAAAATATATTTTTTAAAAAAGGAGGGAAACAAATTGGCAGAGGTAGAAGGCGAACACAGCTGTCCTTGCAGTAGAGGACTCGGCCAATCCCAGGGGAGCTCTGAGGCTAGTGTGGTCCTTCAGAGATGACCCTAATAGCGCCATTTCTGAAGAACCTTTGTGTTCCCAGGGCGCCAGTTGCTCCCTAAAGAAGGATAATAATCTTGGGTGAGGTTGTTTCAGCTTTATCAATGTATTGGATTAAGGTGCTGACCCACAACACGTAACTGGAGGCTGTGATTCCTAGGCTGCAGATGAACTTGTGCATCTGAGGGCACCAGTAAAGATAGCTACAGATTTGCCTGGCCAAAATTCTGCTGAGTCTGTCTCCATCCAGGTACTTGCAGGCATTCCCCAAGGTTCTGGGCTTTTGTCCTGAGCTATTCTACTGGCAGGCAGAGTGGCTCCAGCCAACCTCACCTGATTCCAGGTGGATGTGCCCAAAAGGCTAGTCCCCATCCCTTCCTACTTCAGGAGTGGAGGTGTTGAGAGTTGTAATAAGTTACAAATGTAACTTTCAGATCTTCTTAGGCCTTGAGGCTCATTTCTAGAAACCACAGAGGCTAGGAAGTTGGAAAGAAATTTGTCCAAAAAATGACACCTGGATTGGGATCTTTGAACTTCGCTTATATTGGGCAAGTAGCTTTTACTCTCCAACCTCAGTTTCTTCATCCATACAATAGAAATAACAACATAGCAACATTCCAAGGATTGTTGTAAAAAATGATGTTACTTTCCCCCTCTATCCCTTACTCCACTCTACTCTCACAGAATGTACATTTTACCAAAAATATCGTGTTTTTTGTTTAACAAAAATAGGAGAAAAGTTATTTTATTCCAGTGATAGCAGGTTTCTGAAGAAGAAATCCATTTGTTTGTTTGTTTTGCCTTGTTCTCCCTTCAGCTTCCTAATGAGGGGTTTTTGGCTGATTGATTGATGGTGGCAACTAAATACTGAAGCTAAAACCCACCTCCCTACTACCCCTGATCTACCTCCCCCACTACAGCCCTCCAAGAGCCCCAGCAGCTTCTGCAGCTGTGGGTTCCCCAGAAGTCATGTCTGTGTTCAGACACATTCCAGGTTCACATTCCTTTTTCAAGCACATCAGCCTGGTTTTGGAGCTGGTGGAACCATCACCCAATAGTCTGCAGCTGTTTCCTGAGGTTCCAGAGACTGAGACTTTCCTCTCATTGACTGATGTGATGAAGACATAATTTCTGAGTATGTGGAGGTGGCTGTGTGGGTGTGTACAGTGCTTGTGTGTCATCTATACAGGCACATGAATGTGCGCATGTAGAGAGGAGCAACTGGAATATCATCCAGCAGAGATCATTTATTCAAATTGTGGTACCCTTTAAATTTGCTG
Organism: Corynorhinus townsendii; assembly: GCA_026230045.1. Lineage (NCBI taxonomy): Eukaryota > Metazoa > Chordata > Mammalia > Chiroptera > Vespertilionidae > Corynorhinus > Corynorhinus townsendii. Next base: position 38,031,734 of record JAPDVU010000011.1, read on the forward strand.
CTGTGATCATGCATTTGAATAGAACAGTGATAAACTGGATAGATGTCCTTATGAGACTCAATAGTTATCAGGTATGCAGGAGCACTTGACACTTGGAGAGCAGGGAGGGAAATCCATCCCTTACAGCATTATAACATAACATAATGCTAAAGCTACACCCCTCAATGATTTTAGCCTGCTAAAAATACCCAAGGTTATGACAACACACCATCGCATAATACCTGGCTACCAAAAGTTGCATCCTTTATCTGCTTGAGCCATGAAACTGCTTTATGTTTCTTCATTGCCCCTTCTGATATTTGGCCTTATATCACAAGTGATTACTTTCATTATTGTCTCAATTCTTCACTCCAACCTGCATCTACATCTTTTACCCCTTGATTTTGGGTTTGCCATATGAACTTGGTGTGGCCAATGGAATGAGGCAAAAGTAATGGGGTGCCAGTTAAAAGCCGAGGCCCCAAGAGGCCCTGTGCATTTCAGCTTCCTCTCACTAGGTTCTCTATCAATGCCTCCCAGGTACATTCATGGACTAGCTCACTGCTCATAGGAGGATAACCGAGCACCTCCATGGACCCAGAGAAACTTGAGCAAAGCCAACAGAGCTTTGATACATAGCAGACCATTCAGATCAGCTGACTCACAAGTATGTAAGCTAAAAATAAATGATTGCTCTAAATTTGGGGGGTGGTTTGTTATGTATCAATAGCTAACCAATAATTACACTTTTGGTTTGTTGTCTATCTCTCCTACATCTGTCTTTTTGCTGCTGTGTGCTTAGCTTCTAGAACAGTGTCTGGCATACAGGAGGTGCTCAAAGGATTTTTGTTGTAAAGATAAGTGACTTCTGTATTGAACAATGCATGATGCAGATATGAACCCCCCTACATGTATTGCCTTACCAGAAATATATCCTGATGGTGACAGTTCAGTCCTCCCACCTGGAAAGCATTCTGTAACCTTGACACTCTGCACTCACATGTAGCCATCTAGGTCAGCCTATGACAAGGCAAGGCCTTCTTACAATAGTCTCAACCAGGATTAGACATGGTAAGGAACATTCCACAGAGGCTAGTGTGAGTATGTAGATGCCTGGAGATCTTCATTGAAGGACCCTTGGGATGTGACATCCTTCTGAATTTCCTTAATTTATAAAAAGCCCAGACATTTAAGACTAAGATAGAAAGTACTCCTTTGACTTTTGAGATAATGCACTAATATAGGGTCCTCTGTGAATATGTTTAATACAATCGTGACTTCCACACTAGCATGTAAATAAAGCCTGGAGTGACTTTTAGGCAACCTAAATTTAACTTGCCTAATATTGTCTTTAAAGGTTTCAGTCCCTCCTTAAGTAGAAAATTTGGACATTCAGACACCAAATTTATCCTATATACTAGAAGCCATTAAGAACCCCCTCTAGGTGTCTCCCTTACCCAAAATTAGTTACGGGGGTTATTTCTCAGCATCAGTTTCTCATAGTATGACCCCTAGACCACATCAGCATCACCTCTGAACTTGTTGGAAATAAAAATTCACCAAATAGTCCTCTCCTTCCACCCATCTAATCCAGTATGGCTGTCTCCTAGAAAATCCTTAGGCTCCTTTGTGAATATTTACTGCAAAGTTACTGAATCTGTCTCTGGTTGCTTTTCTCATGCCAGCATAATTGTGAGGCCATCACTTAGCAATTACTTGGGGAATTTATTTACAATGCAAGGCAGATCCATGCATGTTTGTAGTGGATAAATTTACTTACAATGTAATCCAAATCTGCCAATACCTCTAGTAGATAAAATTGTGCTGCTCCTATAAAAAGCAACCCATCCAGTTAATGATTTCTGTGGTCTTTTATGAATAGACCAAGGTCAGGTCCACCATAATGAGTTGGGGAAAGTTAATCTGTGAAGCAAGTTAAGCACAGAAAACTACATTTTAATGATTCTGAATGTGTGACAGCTGTCTGGATTTAACCAAATGAGCACCAGAAAAGGCAAATCCAAGACGTTTTATTCCTTAAGCTGAGCTTTTTATTGAGTTAAAATGGCGGGTGTGCAATTTCCATGAGGTCAGGGAGGATGTCTGTCTTTCTCTCCCTCGGATACTCCTTTGCCCCCACATTGCCTGGCACTGAGTAGACATTTGATAGATGTGAGCAGGATGCATCAATAAAAGAGTACAGATGCATAGGAGAGGTCCTGCCTAGCCCTATAGGTCTTTTTGTCATACTTACACTATAGCAAAACTACCTCTAATATCAGCATCTCCTAGAGCAGTGATTTTCAAACTGTTGTCATATGTGTCTCCACACAGTGGCAATCCTCCACACGCAAAGGTTGTCTATACTGCTCCTATTTCTATTGTATAAAACTCAAAAGCAAATATGCATTGAATCAAAAAACTTCCTTAGCACATGGGAGAAAAGGAAAAGTCACCACAGTCCAGGAAGCCTTTAAGAGCTGTCTCCTGCTGCCTCCCTTTCCAAATCCATTCCATTTCCATTCTCCCCTCTGCTCATTGTGCCCCGTTCTACTCTCAATCATCAGACATGCCAAGCTCTTCCCTACCCCAGCGCCTTTGCACATTCCAGTCACTCTACAGGAAATGCTCTTTCCTCCACATCCAGGTCATTCTCAGACTCCCAACAACTGTTTATATGCCACTTCTTTAGAGAAGGAGCCATCTCTCACTAGCTCGTCCTTCATTCGCTTGTTTCCTTATTTGTTTCCTCCATTGCATTTTCTATCATTTGTCACTATTTTACTGTTTGCTTCTCTCTGTGTTGGTTTTCCTTCCTAGAATATGAGTTTCATGATGGCAATTATATGTCTGTTTATTGATCATTACACTCCAGGACCTAGAAGCATGTCTGGTCCATGACAGGCACTTGATAGCCTTTTTTTATTTTAATAAATGAGCAAACAGATGATCTTCTAGCCAAGGAGAATATATGGGTAAGTGGTTCTCTAGATGCTTTCATCTCCTCAGGAATACCAAGTAGTGGCTGATGGTTAATGACTGCAGGAATCTGCCAGGGAACCACTATACAAAAATATGGCCCAGACAAAGTGCGTGCACACTTCAAGCCTTATGTTGCATAAAACATAAGATTAAGGGTACAGGGACTCTGTTGGTGAGCTAAGTAGACTACACTCCATTCTCTGCCAAGACCAAGTTCATATGGGGTGTGGGGAATGACAGCGGTGAATTGAGGAACCAGTTTTCCCAAGGTGAATCAGGGGAAACTGAGGTGAGCTGGGGCACACCTAAAAAAGACATGGTAGAGTATTTTCAACACCATTTTCTCTTACTTAACAGGTCTAGAATTCCTCTAAAGCCTTTTCAAAGTGCCAGGTTCCTGTTCATGTAATGAATCTATTGATTTACTTTTTCTCCCCAGGAGACTCTGAAAACCACAGAATGTCAAGAAAGAAGACAAAAAATTCTCGTTATTTGTCATGGAACCTGATGGGTGAAGAGACAGGTCTCGGCATTTTCCCAGAAGATGCTCATGGCCCAGTTATTATTCTTTGGGGTGGGGGAAGGTAAATAGTTGCTTATTTTAGGACTTACCTACTTTATTACTCTCATCTAACGTGCCTTCCATGTCTATAAATCACTCCTCTCTTAACAAAGAAAGTAGAACAGGACAACTATTCATTCATTCATTCAGCAATTGTTTTGATACCAAGCAGAAAGATATAACAAAAAAGAAGCATTTTTCTGTAATCAAGCCAAGCACACATAGGACTTCAAATGAACATCTATGCATCAATCTCTAGATTGCCAGCCCAATTTCTATATTGTTGCCAGAGCAATTTTTAATTCAAGCAATAAGTATCAAGTATCTATTATGATCTAGGTATTATTTTACTCAATAATAAATAAAAGCAACTTTGTTCCTGTATCTGTTCTTGGCATATACATAAAAACATCAATACCTCCCATTGCCTTGAAGTTAAAAGTCCAAATCCCTAACTTGGTATTCAGTGCCATACATAAAGATTCTACACAGTTGTTCTGCTTTATCTTCCCCAACAAGGCTTAAGTACCAGCCATACAGAACATTCTATCATTTCATCCACCTCAAAGAGGACTTCAAATTAACATCTAATTCTTTGCACAGGGTCTTTGCACATGATACTTTCTAGTATTTCTCTTGTGCAGGCCAAAGTCAACTTGGTGGGCCATAGTCCAGTATTAGGGACCAACTACTTCAAATGCCATTTCCACCAGGAAGTCTCCCCTGATATACCCTAGGCTGGGTTGATTTCACTTAAAACATATCAGTATTCATTTATTGGAGTCCCTTGGCATCACTGACTTAAGGTGAGGAAGCAAGTCTTATTCTCATATACCTCCTCAGTGAGCCCAGTGCCAAGCACACATAGGACTTCAAATTAATATCTATGCATTGATTCATGCACACATGATAAATAACCATGAGGGCTATGGTTTATTAAGTACCAAGCATTTTTCCAAGTACTTTACACTCATGTTTTTCTCATCGAATTCTAATCAGCAATACCTAAAATATGAGAATTGCCTTTTACTAGTGACCAATGATAAGCAAACCTGCCCTGGGTTGAATGGGGAGAAAGCTTTGATCTGGTAGTCCAAGCAACTGGGTCCTTGTGAGTTTCCATGGCCTTTTTGTGCCATAGTGGAGAACAGATCAATATTCTCAAAGTCTTGGTTTCCTTTTCTGTTAATAAGTTCAGCCTTTGGAATCAGACAGCCTAGGTTTGAGTTCCACTCTGTCACTTACTAGAAAAGGAATAATGCAAGCTTAAAGGATGGGATATGCCAAAGAAAGCAATAATGTAACTAACAGGTAACATAATTGGGCACTTACCCTGGGTATCTCACAGCTGCTAGGCTTTTTAATCCTCAGAAAGTGGATATCACTATTATTATGATAAAATACCATCACTATGCTCACAATATCTGCAAGGTTGGGTGGGTAGTGCATTATCACTCAGTGCTAATCAAGAACACAGAGTTCATAGGATAGTAACTCATACATTTTTTCATTTATTCCTTTAGTCACTCAATCGTTAAGAAGCATTGATTGTGCCTGTTTCCTGTGTCAGGCACTGTTCCAGAAAATAATGCTAAATATACAATAGTGAACAGAACAGATGAAAATCCCACACTTAAGGAACTTGAGTAGTCATGGGTTGGGAGAGGGAATAAACAACATTAAAAATGTAAGATAAGATTAAATGGTAGCAGGTGATCTGGTGAAGTACAGTCAGGAAAGGGGAGAGAGAGCATGGAAGACACTGAGAATTTTGTAATTACTAACATTTACTTTATGACTACTCTGAGCTAGCCATCATTCTAGGCATTGTCCACATATACACTCATTGAACCCTTCCAGCCACCCTCAGAGGTAAGTCCTGTTTAAGGATCTTGTTACAGATGAGACAATGAGGTTAGATGCCTTGTACATGGGTCCCAGAGTGCCATAGCGAACAAGGGGCGGAGCCAGGACCTGAACCCAACCAGTTTGATTACTGAAGTCATTCCCTTAGCCAACCAAGGTATGCAGTAGTCTCAGTACAGGAGAGCTTAGCTGGTCTAGACTCTTCAATGCATGCTTGGAAGCCCCCTTCTTTTGTGTCTACTTCCTTCTTCCTTTGCCTTCCCCCATTTCTTCCTCCCAGGTTTCCAGCTTCATTCAGCTATTTGAGGTCCATGAGTCCCATCCTCCTCAAACTGGATGTCCTGCAGAGCTGCCCTGTCCTGCAATCTTCATGTCCAGAGTGGGACACCTGCAAACCAATGCTGTCCTCTGGCAGCTGTTGACCCTTGCCATGCCTTAACTGGACGGGGTGCTCGACTAAAAATCCCTTCTCTGCAGGACTGAGAATGAGGATGAATGAAGAGACTTAGAATGACAGAAAGTCCTATTCTGGCATCATCTCCATTTTTCAGATGAAAAAAAAATCTTACTGTAGAAATAACCAAAGGAGCTGAACTGACGTTTGAATTCAGGGCTGTTTGAACCCCAAGCTCTTAACCACTAGACCTTAATTTTAAAGAGCAGTTCTGTGCCAGGCAGAAAATAGGTATTTAATTAGAAACTGGCTTGAAGAATGAAGGGACAGATGGATTAGTGAATGAAATGCTCTAAGAAATGGGCAGATGTGCACAGGCACAAGAGCCAAATAAAATAATAAAGGCACCATGTGCATGAGAGTGCAACAAGGACCAGCACAATCTGTTTGATAAGGAGCTTTGGAAAAGCCCAGAACCAAACAGTCTTCATGAATACTGTTGCAAATACAAGTTTGCAATCTTGAAGTCGTTAGACTTAGCCTTGCTTTTCAATTACAGTTTTGTAAGGTTTCTTGTAGGCTTTTCTCTTTTCTAGACAAGGACAAGTATGCTTAGGAAATAACTGGGCGAGAGGGGCACCTGATCAAGCTGAGACCAGCACCTGGGGAGGGAAGATTGCACTCTTGGGAGAGGCAGAAATGCAGATGTGACAGAGAGGGAATTGTGCCACTAATCCCTCACACCATGACTTTACCAGCTTCTAATCGCCTAATAGCAGGGCACATAATTGGCAGAAAAGATTGCCCTGCCCTTTTCACACGTGTCTGCAATTACTTTTCAAACTGGGGTGATAAGTGGTATGATTGCTTTCCTTCTTCGCCCTTGGGAGGCAGGGGGCCTTTCTCCTGCAGCTGTGGGTCACAAGTGGAAGAGCCACCCCCACAAACGTGCATCTTCCATCACTGAGTACTAACTCCCCAACTCCTTGCTAAGGTCTGACTTCATCTCCTCCCTCCTTCTTTGCACACTGCTTCAAACCTGCCTCTTAGTTCTGCTCCATTATCCCAAACTTGTTCTTGTGCTAATTTTGTTTGCCACACCCCTACCCATATCTTTTGATACCTTCTTGAGGTCTTAGCTCACATGTCACTCCTCAGAAAAGCCTCCCATGAACACTCTTACTTAAAATATCTCTCTTCTATTCCCTAGCCCTGAGTCACACCTCGTGTTCCTCTGTTTAACTCTCTTTATATCACACACCACAGTATGATGCCATGTCTTACTTGTGTCTGCTTCCTGGGATGGAAACTCTATGAGGAAGGCCTTTGTCTTATTCATCACTGCATCCTCAGTGCCCAAAAGGAAGTCTGCAATCGTGTGAACATGCAACAAATCTAGTGAAATGACTGGTTTGCCAACTGAACCACACATGGACAGACAGTGGATCCAACACTGCAAATGCTTCATGTCCACGCAGTGGCTGAGTGCTTTATGAGTGCTATGAAATGAGTTTGAGTGAAAGTTAAGAGCATGCACTCTGACCCATGCACTTTACACACCATTTCTATCTTTTAGAAACTATGTCCCTGGGCCTCTCCTGTACCAACATGAGCCCAATTTCATCATCAGCAAACTGAGAACAGTAAATGAGACAATGCTTGCACAGAACATTATCCTATTCCTGGCACATAAAGGGCTACAGCTATTCAACAAACATAACAGATACTGGGTTTCTGTTCAGACTAAGAGGAGGAAAAGAAATGGGGACACATTTATGACTTGAGCACTGTTATATGGCTGGTATCCTGCTAGGTAATTTTACCTGCATAAACTTATTCCCCACATCAATCTTCTGAAACAGGCATGAGTATCCATGATTTCTAGATGAGGAAACAGAGGCACCTTGAACGGAAATGACTTTCCCAGCATCCCCGGTTTCTAAGTGACAGATTCTGATCTCAAAGCCAGGTTCTCTGCTTTATCATCATGCCAGATTGCTCCTCTTGAAAATGAAAACAGATCACAGAAAACAGGCAGCACATGGACACAAGCAGCCTGGAGCATGAAGAATTTAGTTTAAGACTCGATTTAAATTCTCCCAAGACCTTCCCCATGGCAGCTCCAATGGAGAAGGACAACCTTGGATAGGGTTGCCAGATAAAATACAGGATTCCCAGTTAAATTTTCATTTCATATAAACTATAAATAATTTCAGTATACCACAATTATTGCATTGCATACTCATGATGTGTAATTTTCTTTCTCCTAGCCCTCCCTGCCACCCTTCTTTCCTTCCTTTTTTATCTAGCAGCTATAGCCTAGTATTTTTTCTTTTTTAAACTATCATTTTTAATTTTCAATTATAGTTGACATACAATATTATAGTAGTTTCAGGTGTACATCCAAGTGACTAGACATTATATAATGTAACACCATGCATAGTTATTAGAACAGTATTGACTATATCCCTATGCTGTACTTTACATCCCCATGACTATTCTGTAACTACCAATTTGTACTTCTTAATCCCTTCACCTTTTTCACCCCAACCACCCTCCCATCTGGCAACCATCAGAGTGTTCTCTGTATCTATGCATGGTTATAAGCTAACCAGTGCTCCCCATCAGGGTTGAAGTGTGTGGAAGATAATCTGGATTGTCTGTCCAGTGCATGGCCCTCCTATCTGATAATGACTCTACCCCATTCATAAAGATAGCCCCCAAACACAATGCTCTCCTACCCTGCCTGCCTGGGAAGGTCCTGAAAAATACTCTTGCCAATCCAATTCCCTCTCTTGGGAATTTGAACCATGGAGAGTAGAAGATGGGAGCTAAGTCAAGTCTATGTTCCACGGAACTGTCAATAAATTTCTTTTTTTTTCTTCTTCTTTTTTTTTTTTTTTTTTTTTTTTTTTTTACTTTAGATTTGCTTTGCTTTGATTGGCTTGTTTTGTTTCAAGTGGGATTTAATCTCTTGCCAGCAAATCATTCTTGACTAGGCCATACCTCTCTTGTAGTCATTTTATTTGCTCATGGGAAATGTAAAAATGACCAATATTTTTGAGTGCCTGAATGAAGGCATTACTACTGTCTTTTAAAAATTCTCCAGTGTTATTTATTTCTTAAATTGGTTGCACTTTATTTCAATTCAGAAAAAAAATCCCATTGAGAGGCCCATCTTACGGAAAAGGTAACACAACTTAGTATCTTGAAAATAACAATCATTCTAAGTGTCAGCAGCTTTGATGGGCACCCTCCATCCAGTCCTCAGATACAATCAGATGGCACAGGGGCAGACATGGGGAGAGGAGAACAGGGCTTTCTCTGGAGGAGAGTGAAAATCACACACTAGGCTGCCCGGTGTGGCTCTCTCAAAGCAGGAAAGAACTAACAACAGAGCCTTGTCACCGCGAACTTTTGGAAAATAAGTCCTGAGAATTCCCGGTGGAGCAGAGAATCACTTGCCCCAGTCATAGAGATTTACAGTCCCTCTAAAAATATCAACGCAGCACAGTTTGTAACAACTGTCAAGTGCTTCTCACTTGGCCCCCAGCCCTGGCCCTGGCCACCCAGCTCTACCAGCTCCTGATTCTTATGGTCCGGCTTTTATTTTTGTCCTCATCCTGATGACAATCCACAGTCAACTGAACTTTATGCCACATATTCAGAAAGTAAAAAATCTCAACTAATGAGAAAGCCAGAGTGCTTTACTTCATGCAGCCTGCACCACGACCCCTTTATACATCTTCAAAGCTTTACTCCCTTGGAAAAAGGCTAGAATCCATTAGAGACACTGCAGGTTTCACTGGACCAAAAAAAAAAAATAGTGACTTATTTCAAAGATAAATTATATTACTTGTATGCTTTTCAAAAAGCTTTTTTGAAGTTTGCTAACTTATGTCAAGGACCACCTTCTTCCCCTCTGCCAAGCCTCATGAAGCTTTCTCTTCTCACCATGAATGTTGCAAGATCTCTCTTCCATAGACAACCACAAGGCAATGTCCACAGGGGCCTTCCACTGTATTTGTGGCTTTTTTAAGCCTGTAATTTGATGTATTAAGGATCTGGGGAGTGGAAGTTCCCAGGTTTCTGAAACACTAGTTCAGTAGTTCCCCTTATCTGTAGTCTTGCTTTCTGTAGTTTCAGTTGCCTGTGATCAACTGCAGTCTGAAAATATTAAATGAAAAATTCCAGATATAAACTATACATAAGTTTTAAATTGCACTCCATTCTGAGTAGTTTGTTGAAATCTCACCAATCCCTTCTGTTCCACCCAAGACAGGAAACATCCCTTTTCCAGTATGTCCACGCTATTTATGCTAATCACACGTTAGTCATTTAGTACATCAAAGAGCAGTCTTGGTGATCAAATCAGTTATCAGATATTTTCAGAGAGAGAGAAAACATTCACATAAATTTTATTATAATGTATTGTTATAATTACTATATTTTATTATAAGTTGTTATTGTTAATTTTTTACTATGCCAGATATATAAATTACACTTGGTCATAGGTATGTTATGTGTAGGAAAACACATAGCATACTTAGGGACCAGTACTATTCACAATTTCAGGCATCCACTGGGGTCTTGGAGTAGTGTAGGAAGGACTATTTTACTTTCTTTCTTCTTTACTGCAATGCAGTTCTCATAAACTATGAAGTTTTTTATTTTTAAATCGGGTCCTGTATTCTGTGAAAACTTTTAGATTAAAAGCAAAATTTGGCTTCTCTGGTTTTGACCTTCAGCTCTCCCTGGCATCAAGCTTTTACTCCCTCTATTAGTTACCTACTGCTGCCTCAAAACTCTGGCTTAGCCCTGACTGGTTTAGCTCAGTGGATAGAGCATCGGCCTGCGGACTGAACAGTCCCAGGTTCGATTCAGGTCCAGGGCATGTACCTTGGTTTCGGGCACATCCCCAGTAGGGAGTGTGCAGGAAGCAGCTGATCGATGTTTCTCTCTCATCGATGTTTCTAACTCTCTATCCCTCTCCCTTCTGCTCTGTAAAAAATCAATAAAAATATATTTTAAAAAATAACTCTGGCCTAAAGCAACAATAAACATTTATTACCTGAGTTTCTATAGGCTAGGAACTCTGGATCAGCTTAGCAGGGCAGTTCTGACTTGAGGATCTCTATTGGTGGCCAAAAGATTGACCAGATGAGGGTTATCTAAAGGCTTGCCTGAGATTGGAGAATCTACTTTCAAAGTGGCTTTTGGTAGGAGACAGTTTTTCTTCACCTGGATCTGTCCATGGGGCTGCTTGAGCTTCCTCTTGTTATGGTGACTGGCTTCCCTCAGAGGGAGATCCAAAAAGCCAGGGTGGTAGCTGCATGCCCTTTATGACAAACTGTAACAACCACCACACTTGACTGGCCCTCTGAGTCACTGTGGGAGGATATTACTAGGTGTACCGGTTAATAATGCAGGTTTTTGTAATCAGAGTAAACACGATAATTTCAAGAGAAACATCAAAAGTGCTTTATTCAGAGTAATGCCCATCACTAGATACACATCACTTTTCCCCCACTTTCAGGTAATTTGTGGATACCGTCCCAATAGAACTTTTCTTGTTTTGAGGCAAACCATTCAGAGACCCAATTTTCTACTTCTTCGTACGTTTTGAAGTGCTGCACAGAAAGTGCGTGTGCCATGGATCGGAACAAGTGGTAATCTGAAGGAGCAGGGTCTGGTAAATACAGCGGGTGGGTTGATATTTCCCAGGCAAGATCTTTTAATGTGTCTTTAACTGGTTTTGAAGTGTGTGGTGGTGCATCATCATGAAGCAAAATTACTTTGCCATGTCTTCTGGAACATTCTGGTTGTTTCACGATCAAAGCGTGGTTCAAATTGATTATTTGTTGTCTGTAGTGATCAGTATTAACGATTTCACCTGGTTTTAGAAGCTCATAATACACCATACCTTCCTGATCCCACCTAACGCAGAGCATTGTCTTCTTTCCAAAGTGATTTGGCCTTGCAGTGGATGTTGATGGTTGACCTGGATCAACCCATGATTTTGTGCATTTGGGATTCTCAAAATAAATCCACTTTTCATCGCCAGTCACAATTCTATACAAAAAAAAAAAAAAAAAAAAGACTTTCTTTCATGCTGTTGAAGCAACATTTTACTGATGACTTTTTGGTTTTCCATTTGTCTTTCATTCAGTTGACGTGGCACCCATTTACCTTCCTTTAAAATCTTTCCCATAGCTTGGAAATGATCGGAAATTGCTTGCTGAGCAAAGTTTAATCTTTCTGCAAATTGTTTTTGAGTTTGACACACATCTTCATACAATAATGCTTGTAATTGTTGGTCTTCAAATGTTTTCGGTTGACCTGGACGTTCTTTGTCTTTCACATCAAAATCATCACTTTTAAAGTGTTTAAACCAGCGTTCACAAGTATCTTGAGATGGAGCACGTTCACTATAAGCTTCCTGAAGTGTATCTGATAACTTTCAGCAGCACTTTTCTTCAAAATAAAGTTATGAATTAAAACTTCCCGCAAATGCTCTTTTTCTTTTTTTTTTTTGGCACAAAATTCGACATTTTTAAGTGTAAAAATATCAATGGTGTTAACACCTTCAGAAAATTTGACATATAAAGTTTTGAAGCTTGCTGTCAATACAACAAAATAGCATACATATCAAATCGCATATATCAACATGTGTAACTCCAGCTATTAAAAAAATCCGCATTATTAACTGGTATACCTAGTATACAAGGGTGTGAATACTGGGAGCCCAGGATCACTTGGGGGCCATCAAGGAGGCTGGCTCCCACATTCCCTCCCCTCTATACTTCTGCCCCTTCCTTCCCCTCTATGCTTCTGGTCACCACTTCACCAATTCCATTTAAGTCCCTAGATACCCATACAAGGATTTGTCTACTTGGCTGGACCCTTACCCATCATGCTTATTCAAGCTGTCAACATTTAAAATGTCACTATTTATTGGAGCAATGCAATTCTCTTAAAATTACATATGTAATGGAGAATCAGGGAGAGCCACATCAATGCCAGCTTCTAAGAGAAAAGATAGGGCTGCATTGATTGGCCATAAGCTCAAATAGTCTCCTATGAAACAGGATTGACAAAAACAACCGACAAAAACAAAATGGCCATTGCAATTTTAGGCTAGCTATATTAATAGGTATAGAGTATATTTGTCAAAGAAACTGATAATCATGCTGATGACTGAAATAGGCCAGACTGAAAAATTGAGCGTAAGTTTTATATCATACCAAGAGGGACTCTGATGACCCAGAGTGGGTTCAGAGATGAGGGAACAGGGGTGAAGTTCATACCAAGCATTTTAAAATCATTGCTAGGATCAGAATGTTTGTGCCCCCCCATCTCTAATTCCCCAACTGTTTTATTAATTTTAATTACTCAGGTAATAGTATCAGGAGGTGGGGCCTTGGGAGATGATTAGGTCATGAGGGTAGAGTCCTCCATAGATGGGATTAGTGCCCTTATAAAGGAGACCCCATGGAGCTCCCTCGCCCATTCTGCCATGTGAAGATACAAGAAGTCTGCAATCCAGGAGAGGGGCTCCCCTGACCATGCTGGCACACTGATCTCAGAATCCCAGCCTCCAGAGCTGTAATAAAGAAATCTCTGCTGTTTGCAAGCCACTGGGTCTGTCATACTTGGTTACAGCAGCCTGAACAAACTAAGACAATCATCTCCATCGCATTGTCTGGCATATTTTCCTACCATCTATCACTTCCCTCAGTCTTCCCTTCCCATATTATCCTGCTTTTATTCCACTTTAGATTGACAATATTGCACTTGGGCACAGCACTTGACAGTTTACCAAGTGCTTGCACATCTGTCTATTATCCTATCAAGTTAGGTTAGTCTTGTTCTCCGAAGCCCTGCTCCAGAAAAAAACAACCAACAGCAGACAACCTTGGGGTACACAGAGGGAACTATATACTTGTTTCTTAATCCAAGGAAGAATATCTTAACATATGAAGTAGTGCAACTTTAGGGAGCAGGAAGAACAAGTTTATAGGTTCACTCTACACTGAAGGAAACCAACACCCAAAAATCTTCTGTCATGTGGCCTGGTTTCAGTGCATGTTGGTGGCAAAGCCAGAAACAAGTATTGCTGCTCTGAGTGCTTTTCCCCTCTGCATCATCACAAAAAAAGACCTTGGGCTGAGTTGGAGGACATTGGAGAACAGCAAGGAAAGTGCTTTCTCCTGTCGCAGCAGCTCGGGAGCTCTGATGGTGGCACCCCTCGCCAACTCCCAAGAGCTGAGCATAATAATGGCTTACAATTGGCAGCCCCCATTCATCTCCCAGTCCCCCTGTGACATTCATTATCGAAAACACAGGCATCAGGGAAGGGCAGGAGCTAGAATCAGGAGAATGCTCAGGCGCCCTTTGCTGTCGTTAGCGGCTTTTCTTTTCCATTTCTAATAAACTCTGTTAAAAAGCCTGTGCCAGGGAGTGTAAAAAAGTGGAGCATGAGGAACAAAGCAAACATCTATTTTATTTGTGTGACAAAGGCTCATGGGAGAAGCCAGCTTTGGCATAACAACGCAGCTCTTCTCCATGTTACGTGAGCAAGAGAATTCAAAAGAGCTTATGAGATTATTTAGAGCATGGAAAGTTTTAGGAAGCAGACTCTGACAGCACTACCAGAGCAGGGGGCTGAGAGGGGTGGCAAGGGTTTCCAAATTAAGCAAAGCAAAATATGATCTCAGGACAGAGGAAGAAAAGGCAAAGAGAGAGTCTCAGGGGAAGCCACTTACTAAAAAAGACCCTAAATTCTTGGCTTCTCCAACCCCCCAATTAAAATTAGAAGTGGCTTTGTCCTTCCCCACTCTCACAATGCCAAGTAGTGACTTCCCACCACTTAACATACAATTGCAAAGGGCTGGAGACTGGGCCCAGCAGTAAAAAAAAGGCCTCTTCTATCAACTGGGAGGAAGAGAAAGTGGGAAGGTCACAGAGACTTGCCTGATGGATCACTGGGGCCTCAGACCCCAAGAGAACCCCTAGAAGAAGTCTACTGAAAATAGGGGTGTTTACTTCTGCCACCCCATTCCCTATCCTCAAGCCTTCAGAGAAGACCTAGGTCAACAGAGCCAGAGGAAGCCTAGGCAAGTTCCCAGGTGATGCTGACCTTGCTAATCCACAGATCACACTTTGAATAGCAAACCCATAGCTTCAGTTTTCTCTGTTGTAAAATGGATTTGGTTTATAATGGTTAATGATTAATAATGGCTAATGGTTAAAATGGCTAATACAATTATAATACCATCCTTACTCTTTCATTATCAGAAGTAACTAAAACACTGGTTGTAAAACTGAGTTGTAACCTGGTAAGTGTCCTACATAGCTAATTAATATTCCTGGATGTCCTCAGTACATCACCAAAATACACCTGAAACCCAGAGAAATATGCTCTAAAGAAGCAATGGCAGGGGAAGAGGGTAGTCCATCAGAATGCCCAGGTGATATTTCTCTTCTTGTAGTTAGTGGTGGCAGGGAGGAAATTAATTTCTATAATCCTATGTCTAAATCCATTTCTCATTTTGCCTCTTACTATAATTGCGATGGGACCAAAATATATTCATCTCTAGAAATTCACTAAGTCCCCACTTTCCCAACTCAGAGCTTTCAGATATCAAAGATGAAAGAAAAAGGATGCTATGAGTGATAATGGGAGTACTGGGCTGGAAGAGTGAAAGGCTTCTGGCTGTACGAGTATTTCAGACACAAGAAGAAGGGAAAAAACAAAGTGTAACCACAGTGGATTATGTATGGGGATGGGGTCCATGGTAGCCTTCCGAGTAGACTCTGTTGCCTCAACATACCATTCCAACTGTGCTGACAAATTCTCTGGTGTGGAGAGCTCGTTCCCATGGTGCAAAGAGCAGTCCAAGGAGCCAGGGAGATGATGCCCCCAAGAGTAGCCACCAAACATTGACTAAAAGTTTTGGTGAATAAATAGTCAAGTTCTCTTGCCCCTCAGGTGAGGCAGCTAGGAGGTGTGACCTCAGAACTCCAAGAGGCCCCCAGTGGGATTAAGCCCCAGTTGCCCACAGAGAAAAACAATTTATTAACACACCCTGAATAACATTCTTCCTCCCCTGTTGTATGAGTTTCGTAAGTCAGTTGTAACAAATTACCATAAACTTAGTGGCTTAAAACCATAAAAAAGCCAGAAGTCCACGATCAAGGTATCAATCAGCAGGGCATGCTCCCTTCTGAGGTTCTAGCGGAGAATCTTTCCAGCTTCTGGTGGCTGCAAGGATTGCATGATTTGTGATCCCATCACACTAACCTCTGCCTCTGAGAACACACTGCCTTCTGCTGTGTGTGTGTAAATTCACCCTCTGCCTCCTTCTTCTACGGATACTTGAATACAAGGGCTTTAATGCCCACCCAGATAATCTAGTATCATCTGCCCATCTCATGAACATTGACAATCACATCTGCAATGACTTTGCCATGTAACTTATCCACAGGTTTCAGGGATTAGGACATGGAAATCTATTTGGTGCCATTTTCCAGTCTACCAAATCTGTTTCTCTTCCCTATCCATCTACTAGAATTCTTGGGATCCTTATACTCTAGGGAAATCCAAACCAAGGCAACCCCCTTAGCTGTTTGAGAACATATAAAGAGACTGGAATTTCTGCCTGTACCAGATCTTTAAAAATACAAACTTGCCATTAGACTAAACTACATGGGACAGGGCTTTATAAGTGTCCTTACAATGAAAGAGGAGTCCTTCCTCATAGCAATAGTCAGTCCCTCTGATTCACCTACAGATTCTGGTCCCTTTCACCTTCTGGGGATCTAAACTTAGTGGTTATCACTGCCTTGCTGGTCAGCCTCTCCCTCTTCATTCCCTCCCCCTCATCTACAGTAACACTCTCCAGCCTTTCCCATGATAGAAAGAAGGTGCCACCTCCAGATGCAAAGCAGATAGACACAGGCAACTGAGGTTAAATGGGGCAATCTAATAGCTCATTCACTGGGAAAAACACATCAACCTCACTTATAGGCCCTTCAGCTCCAGACAGACTCTCACCACCAGAGAGAAATAAGGGTTAATCTTGCCTCTCCCTCTGAACTCCATCCACAAAATAGGACCACAGGAACCCCAATGGACTTCTCCATAATTTTCTACCCAGGCCCTACTGTTTCCTGGAGAAATGTTGTTGACCAAACAAGCTTTGCCTAAGAGGTAGTGGCCTAGATGGACATCAAAGAAGCTGTTACTCTGCTGAGCACTTTCTCTGCCTATTGCACAAGCCCTCACCTTTTAAGGTAGCATTGTTTCTAAAAATCCCCATTATACACAAAAGAAAATTGAGTCTTTCGGAGATTAAATTAATGGCCTCACAACTAAGAAGTGATAGAGCAAACACTCCAAACAAGGTTGATGGACTTCTAACCACTCCTCTACACACTGCCTCAATTGTAACTATAGGATCAGCTCCACACTCACACCATGAGTTTAGGCTCAGAAACCCTGCTCTATGCTCACTGCCATCCTGCCCTCTCACCCCAAGCCATCTCTCAGGGCTTTGCTAGTTCTCTAAGCTACCTTTGACTGTTTCCTGGAAACTGATACCAAGGTTGAATGACAGCATCAGGAGCTCAGACCTCTGCCAGAAAGAGAAAAAGGAGGCCTGCTTCCAGCAAGGAGTGTCTACGCCCCTCTTGGCGAGAGTCTGCTAGCCAGCACTTTATTATGCTGTGAGAGTACGCACAGGCCTCTTCAAGCCCATTCATCATTGTTCTGCAAAGTCCATGCTTTGACGCTGTAGCTTTGATGGTATTTCCACACTGCTCCCAACTCCAGCAATCTGGAAAGCAGAGCCATAAGTAATCAGTCTCTCTATCATTAGGGCGAATGGGAAATATTCTCCTGTGGATTTGCCCCCTCCCCCGCCCCAGTGTGGGTGAGCAAAAGGGCAAGCAGAAGTTTTTTAATGAAAGGACTGGCTCATGGAGGCCTGTCTCCAAACAGCAGCCCCATGAAGATGAATGGTGTTGCAGCATGGCGCACTGGGAGTGTCCTTCTGCTGGCTCTTGGGAGAGGGATGGGCTGGGCCATGCATGGAAAGCTTAGTCACTCACGAATCTCAAGAAAGCAGCCCCTGGTTTCCAGAGATGGCCAAGAGAAGTGGGAGTCTGAGGCTGCCTGGAGAAAAGGCAGCCAGAAGGGCTAATGATTGGCACACAAGTTCTAGCATCCCCTAACTTAGGCTTCATTCCTAACTTCCCCACTTGTCTAGCTGCAGTTTTGGGCACATTACTTAGCCTCTCTGAGCCTAGATTCCCTCAAAAGTCAAATGAATATGGTAAATGGGATTTTTCAGGTTAAAATGAGATAAAGTATATATAAAATTCCTGGCACAAAGTAAGTTTTCAATAAATGTTAGCTGTCACCAGTTTCATCATTGACAAATATGAGACTTGATAATGGGGACCCTCCTTTGGCCTTAGAGATGGAAAGGACATATTTGAGTCCTAAAATAGTCCCCATGTCCAAATAAGGCCTTAGAGACATGGAGAAGTGAGAGCTTTTTATTATGTGAATAGAAATTATAAATCATATTAATTAGTGTAATAGTAACTACTAACAATTAAACCCCAAAATACCAATGGCTTAACAAACTGGACATTTGCTTTTGTTTTTGTTTTTAACTTTTCATGTAATAGGCCACAGTAGGATTTACTGGTTGGAGGGCAAATCTGACACCTTTAACCTATGGTCCCAATGTTACCCTTCTTGAGGACATATGGCTGATGGAAAGGGAGAAAGTGTGGGGAGTGCATGTCAGAGGTTTGCATCTAGCAGACCTAGGAGTTGTACCAATCACATCAGCCCATATTTCACTGGCTATAACTTAGTCACATGAACACATTCAGCTGACAAGCATGTCAAGCTCATGGCCGGTGGGCCACATGCAACCCGCTGGCCACAAGTTTGACATGCTTGAACAAGGAAGGCTGAGAAATATCTGTGTACTCAGGAGAAAAAGAAAATGAGTTTTGGTGAATAATTAAAGTGCCTTTTCTCAAGGATCCAGGCCATTCACAGAGCCTGGTCTTTGGGGTTCTGGAAGGATTCTGTGTAAAAAGGTACTGGTGAGCCCTTGTGTCTTGGAATTCATCACAGTTCTGTGACTGCCAGCCAATTTCTTCTGTTTTGGTCCGTTTTTCAAGTCCATGTACATGGCAGGAAAAACAATGTGGGTCATGTCCCTTCCTGAAAGAGTAGCACAGCCAAGGCATGACATCAAAGATAGGTGAAGAAGCTGTCATTGTTTTTTCTTAAGGATGAAGGAAGAAAGGGATACAGTGTCAGGGCTTTGAGAAAATCTAGTAGGTACAAAGAATCCTCAGTCTTCACTCTGGGGCCATAATGTGACACATGGCCGCATTATTTTGGGCAAGCTGACCAAACCAGGCTGTCTTTGAGACCATACTGCTACCAGGCTCTCAGCTATCTTGAAATCTGGGAAAATATGGATTGATCCTTGAACAATTAATTATGTTTGCCACATTGTCATAGCTTCAAGCCATTAAATAGTAATGGTTTGATCTCTTGGGAACAAGGGTTTTAACTAACAGCTCACTGATTTTGGAAAAAGAAAATATTCAAAACTGTGTCATGCAATCCAATTATAAGCAATCATCCAAATTATCTGAGGGTCATTCTGATCAACTTGTAACTACCTGACCTGGGCACTACCTGGTCACTGCCATCTGGGCATTCCATGGATAGCAGGAGAGTCACTCTGGTCCCTTCTAGAAAATAACTATATCTGTGACCAAGTAAATGGAGATGCAAAAAAAAAAAATAGCCTAGTGAATAGCAATTTAAGTAATCAATACAAAATGCTTTCTCTAAATTTCAACTGAGAATTATTGCACAGACATGACATTGATCTTACTGTGTTTCAGTTTTCCCATCTATAAAACAGAAATATGAGTATCCCTTTCTGTAAAGATTAGCTTATCATTTGGTAAATATTCATTCCCTTTCTCCAACCTTCAGGGGAAAAGCATGCTCCCTGCTCCATGGATATTGGACTTGGTCTTATGACTCACTTTGGCCATTGAAATGTGGATGGAAGCCACAGTGCACTACTTCTGAACTGAGGTTTTAATTGTGTCATTCCACTCATCCCTCTAAGCACTTCCAACCTCTACATGAGATCTCACCCCAGACAGCTGCTACTCCTTCATCCTGGACCCAACAATAAAAATATGTTGAGCAGAACCCCCTGAGCCAACCCTAGCTGCCCAACAGACATATAGGGTGTCCCAAAAAAATGTATACACACACTTGGAATAATTATAAAGGCACCGTTTATTAAAATACAGTGCATTTAGCTAGGTTAATGTTTTCCCTGGTGAGCCATTGTACTCTTGTTTGGGGTTTCCAGGCACACATTTTTTATATATAATATTTCATGTTCAGAATTGAACTATCAGCTGTTAAAGTACATATACATTTATTTTGGGACAACCTGTATGTACAAGAAATCTTAGAAGCTTCAATATTTGGCCCAGATCTTGAAATAGAGCTCTTGTTGGAGCATGTCTATGGATCAAGGTACCAAGAAATTTGCTCGCCTTTCTACAAACAGTTTTGCACATGGCTCCATCATCATTTATCCAGCAAATGGAGAGAGAACTTTGGACTGATTCTGTTCTTCATTTGGAAACTTTATCATTTAATACCTCTGAAATCATGTTGGCCACACAAATCCTGTTTTTGATAGTGCAAATTTCCTCCTTTCCAAGGAAGGCAGAGATAACGACTCTGGCACAGATGGAGGAGATTTCTTCAGGGGAGGAAAGCAGCATTTAGGTTGGTTAATGTCTTCCCTGGTGAACCATTGTACTCTTGTTTGGGGTTTCCAGGCACACATTTTTGATACACTGAGACTCTTCAACTGAGATTTATAGTGCAGAGATAGTCAATAAGAGCAAATGAATCAATCTGACAGCCATCTTTCCCTCCATATAGTGTACTTCCTTCTGCTCCCCCAAGTATTTACCCTTTTCTTACAATCATTATTTATATGATGAACCCATATTAAAGCACTTTCATAGAAATACTCAGCCATAGGGTATCATAGTATACATGTTGATATGATTGCTGCCTTTCTTAAATATGTGATTTTATTCATCTATTTAAGAAAGTATCATGGCTTTCCAAGTGCTGATAGAAGGAAATGGGTAACTAAGAACTCTCCTTAGTTATTTATTCCTCACACCAACATTCTAGCAAAACTCTCTTTTCCAGGCCGAGTTCCAGACAAGAGGGAGTACTGGACATCTACATCAACCCAGGCACCTACATGGAATGCCCGCACATGCCCTCCCCAACCTGTGCCCTCCTCAATTTGCATTTCTTTCCTAGGTAATTGCATCCATTCCCATTGGATTAAAGATCATTGGTTTATACTTACAACTCTTACATTTAGACCTCTAGCCTAGAACACTCCTGTGCTCTCCAAATTCATTTAAAAAGTCATCTACTTGACACTTCTACTTTGATGGTTTACAAACACTTCAAACATGTGTCCAAATGGAATTCTTGACCCACTCTCTTTCTCCACAGACACCAAAGCTCCAAAACTGACTTATCCCCCAATCATTCTCAATAAATAAAAGTCCTTCTTTTCAGGGACTTAACTCAAGATCTGGGACTCATCCTTACCTCTCAGTCTCTCCCAGCCCCTGCAACCAATCTCTTATATACTCAGTCATATGGAGTCCATTTTAAAAATACGTAGTGATTCCAGCACTTCTCTCCACCATTACCACCTATGGTCAAGAACCATTATCTCTTCTCTGAACTCTTGCAAACACTTATGTTTGGCCTTCCTCATTACATTCTCCACATAGGTATTCAGCGAATTTTCTTTTAAATGTAAGTCAGGCCATATCACAGTTCTCTTGAAACCCTCTAGAGACTTCCACTGTAAAAAATTACCACGAACTTAGTGGCTGAAAGCAACACAAACTGATTATCTTACAGTCTTGGAGGTCAGAAGTTTGAAATAGGTCCCACTGACTAAAATGAAGGGATAAGCAGGGCTAGTTCTTTCTGGAGGCTCCAGAAGGGGATCTGTTCCATAACTTTTCTAGCTTCTTAAGGCTGCCTTCATTCCCTGGCTCAGGGCCCTGTATCACCTCAGCTTCTGCTCCTGAACTTGCATCTCAGTCTCCAACTCTGACCCTTCTTGTAAGGACACTGGTGGTTACAATGGGCCCACCCCATCTCAAGATTCTTATTTTAATCAAATCTGCAAAGTTTATTTTGCCATATAAAGAAACATACTCACAGTTTAGTTTCTAGAAATTAGGACCGGGCTATCTTTGGGGGTCATTATTCTGTCTACCACACTTATGTTTTGATCTATGGGACACCACATAGAACAAAATTAAAAGTTGTTTCTTTAGCCTACAATGCCCCACACATTCAGAAGCCCTGCTATCTATTTGTCCTCATGCCCCACCACTCTCTCCCTGTTAAATCAAAACCCACTGGCTTCCTTAATGTTCAAAAAAGCCAAGCCTGCTGCTCCATGTGCTATACCTTTTCCCTAGTAGGTGTTCCCCTAAATGTCCATGTAGCTCACCCCCTCATGAAGTTTAGGTCTCTGCCCAAATGCAACTTGCAGAAAAGCTTTTCTTAACCAACAGTCTAACATGGCCCCCACACACCCCCCATACACATATACCATCACTGCCCCTTACCCAATCTTATTTTTCTCCTTAGCATCTGATATAGCATATATCTATTTGATTATTTATTCATTATGGAAACTCCCTTCCAAATATAAGCTCCATGAGAATGGAGACGTTGCTTTTGTTCAAAGATCTTAATAGATCCAGAGTCAAAGAAACACTGAACAGACCGTCCAACCTCAGAGAGAAGGCAGGGGGGCGGGGTAAGAGATCAACCAAAGGACTTGTATGCATGCATATTAGCATATTAGCATAACCAATGGACATGGACACTTTGTCAGTGGGATCTTGTCCAGGGAGGAGCAGGAGTGGCAGTCGGGGGTCAACTGGGGAAAAAGGAGACATATGTAATACTTTAAACAATAAGATAGAGTACCTGGCACATAGAAAGAATTCAATATATATTTAGTGAACAAATAAATGAA
The DNA here is from genome assembly GCA_026230045.1 of Corynorhinus townsendii. Lineage (NCBI taxonomy): Eukaryota > Metazoa > Chordata > Mammalia > Chiroptera > Vespertilionidae > Corynorhinus > Corynorhinus townsendii. The sequence continues at coordinate 38,054,688 of JAPDVU010000011.1, forward strand.
AAAAGAATTAAAAGTCTATATACAAGTGCGTTAGGTCATACACATTGGGGTTGGCTAATTATAACTATTCAAGGAATACTTAATAAAGAAGGGAACAATTAGGCACAACTTGGAGAGATAGACATTGAGCAAGTAGACAAAACACCTAATAAGCCTTCCTAGACCCAATACTCCATGGGTGAATGAAGTACATTGAATTTGTGTACTAAGAAGTCTGCAAATTGTCCTGATTGGTTTGGCTCAGTGGCTAGAGTGTCGGCCTGTGGACTGAAGGGTCCCAGGTTCAATTCCAGTCAAGGGCATGTACCTTGGTTGCGTGCACATCCCCTGTAGGGGGTGTGTAGGAGGCAGCTGATCAATGTTTCTCTCTCATCGATGTTTCTAATTCTCTATCCCTCTCCTTTCTTCTCTATAAAAAATTAATAAAATATATTTTAAAAAATAAATAAAAAGAAGTCTGAAAATTCTTTCACCTCACGAAAGGTAACCAAAGCGCTCCTTATTTTGAACCATGTCTACTGCTCAGATATTTGTCAACCAACATATTGGTTGACAATTCAAATTTTCACCAGTTCACCAAAGATGGTTTGCCAGTGCCAAGCAAGGAAGGCAAAATAACTCAGATGTGATTGAGGTAAATATCCACATGAAGCAAGGAACAGGGGCCTTTCAGGTGGGAGATTTTGGTCAATGAGAAATCTGAGTTTAATACAGAAATACAGAATTTGCTTTTTCCCACTGTTTCAGTTCCCAACATGTTCCAGGCATGGAAGATGCAATTTTGGCCTGTTACCCTGAAGTGCCCATGATCTCATGACTCTAAGCATGCCTGTTCCTCCACATAGCAACAAAGAGGCAACAAAGGGTAAAATATCATCCCTTCAGGAAGGGAGGGAAGATAAACAGAGCAATGTTGGTTACTTTGACTCAGGTCAGTAGAACCTTAGTTAGACTGGGTAACTGAATGTGATCCAAGAATAGTCTATATAATAATGAAGGGCACTGGCCAGGTAGTCCAGTTGGTTAGAGCGTCCTCTTGATACATAAAGATTGTGGGTTTGATCCCAGTCAGGGTACATACAACAAGCAACCAATGAATGCATAAATAAGTAGGACAACTTATGTTTGTCTCTCTCTCAAATCAACAAATAAATCTTTAAAAAAAAAAAAGAATAGGGGATTACGCTTAAATTGATTGCACTGAGACACTAATTTTCCATGCCTCCTTAAGCAAGGTCTTTAGTAGAACCTCTAATTATCTGGTAACTTGCTGTGGCTAATGGAACCATAGGCCTGTTAAAGTATTTGAGCAATTTTGTTTTCTCTCTCAAACCCATGCAACTGCCATGAGAATAGGTGTAGGCTCACCTATAGGAGAGTTGGGAGAGACATTTGGGGGGAAAAAACTGACTTATCTCAACAAAGATCATTGTAGACTGACTAGCCTCAAAACAGACCTGCTAACTGACCACAGAGGTATTAGTATTAGTATAAGTATTAGTGAACCCAGTAGAGATCAGCCACATCTTACCCTGATCAATACAATAACTCAGTCCAGTTACTCATGGGAAGTAGTGTATGGTTATTGTCTAATACACTAAATTTGGGGATGGTCTGTTACATGGCAATAGCTAACTGATACAGGATAAAGACAGATGGCTTGTCCTCTGAAGGCAGTGAACACAAAGAGGTAGGGAATGCTGTGCTTCAGAAGTTCCATTATTAAGTTGGCCATTACTAGGCCCAATGGACACAGAGTTCATTGGCCATAGAGTCATATCTAAGATTTTTGAAAAGCCTAAGTACAATCAGCTCAGGCACTGGGGTAGTTCTGCTGCCAATGTAATGTTTAGACTGATCAGTAATTTTCTTTTAGCCATGTGAGAAAAAACACAAACAAGTTTGGGCTAATGCTGATTGTCTATGAAAGTCTCAGGAAAAGGGAAGAAAAGAAGTTCCCCCTCCACTCATGAAACATGAAAGTATGCTCTTAGGTAATGAAGGGCAAGACATTATGCTCAGTAGTTCAACTTCCCTTGTAGACTCAGTAGCCACCCTGGAAGAGAATAGCACTGCTAAAAAACAAGCACAATTTCAAACCATTCCTCTAGAGCAATGGTTCTCAATCTTTCTAATGCCATGGCCCTTTAATACAGTTCCTAATTTTATGGTTGGGGGTCACCACAACATGAGGAACTGTATTAAAGGGCCGTGGCATTAGAAAGGTTGAGAACCATTGCTCTAGAGTTTTACCAATGTTCGATGGACATGAATAGCTTTCCCTAGACAGCAGAAATTGCTCTCTCAGATTCATCCTTTCCTTGGAATAAAATCAACGGGACAGACTTTTTCTTTCTAAATGTAAAATGTTGTTTCCAAACAAAGGAAGTGAGCTGTTTTCTACAGCCACTCCACATCTATTATGATTTGCAAAAGCATTGTTCATGAGGTTTTTATGATGCAAAAGCATAATTAAAACGAGAGACACTTCTTGTCTCGAAATCTTTTTTGTTTAAACATGTTTTGCAAATGGCCAATAACTTCTGTTACTTAGGTTATCATCCAGAAAATGTTAGCACTTAATTATAAAATCAGCAGCTAATATGCTTAATGAGTTTTCATTATACCCAACAATAGCTACAGTGTGCTTTCAAAAATGTATTTGCATTCATCTTCCATTGACCTATCTACCAAAACCTTGAGGCAACCATGCTCTAATCATTTACTAATAATTGCCCTGGTTAACCTGGGGATCCTTGATATAGTGCGGTGCACCCACAGAGAGAAGGAAATGCTTTCTGGAGGGAAGAGTAGAGTATTGGCTTGCAACTAACTTTGTTTTCCAGGAGCTCAGCGCCCATACGCTTAATCCTCAATAGGATTCTAGGCTCCCCAGGAACTAATGAACCTCAAGGCTAAATGGGGAGAATCATATGGGAAAAGGCCCAAAATTGGTGACTAAGAGAGCCCACTGAAGATGAGTGGGAGAATTTAATGTTCAAGGGTACCTGGGAGCAGAGGGCAGTGGACTAAATTGTGCCCGCCACTACTCCATATGTTGAAGTCCTAATTCCCAGTATCTCAGAATATGAGTATTTGGAGATAATGCCTTTAAATAGGTAAGTTAGAATGAGGTTATATGGGTGGGCCCTAATCCAATATGATTGATGTCCTTCTAAGAAAAGATTAGGACACAAACACAGAGGGAAGACCATGACAGGATATGGGGAGAAGATATCTGTGGGGAAAAAATTTTCTTCTGTTCACGCCCCTCAGTCTGTGGTACTGTTAAGGCAGCATGAGCAATTATGGTCAGACTATAGCCGTGCTCACATCCTGAGTCCAGTAGACACACAACTAGACATAGAGTGGTCTCTGATGGTCACAAATGCATATGTCCATCCTTGTGTTTCCTTTAGAAAAAGCCTCTCTACCCACCTCACACAATGAGTTACATGCAAGTGATATTCAAACCCTCCTTAGGTCTCTATGATCTGAGGAACCACTGGCCCCAACCCACTTCTCATATTACTGTTCCTACTGCATTCCTCTGGACTTCTGCCTTCCTGGCTCCCCTGGGGACTCTTCCCCCACTTCCTCTCCTGCCTTGCCTTCTAGACTTGTTGCTCTGTGCTGTGTTTGTTTTCAGGTTTTTCTCCCCCAAGCCACACTCTCCCTGTTTGTTCAAACTTGGGAATTCTAACTCTGAAGGACAGTCATCCAATCAGAAACCTTGCAGACACTTAAGCATAAACCAGGTACATTTTGCTCAGGCCTAGTGCGCTTCTCAAAGGTTGATGTTTATAAAAGTTACCTGAGGATCTTGTTAAAAGGCTAATTATGACAACAGTAGTCTGGATGTTACCTAAAATTCTGCATTTCCAACAAGGTCCTCAGTGTTTCTGAAAGGGTAGCCTTTGAGTGGCTGGGCTCCAACCTAGAGTTTCCCAACCTCAGCACTATTGACTTTTGGGGCCAAATAATTTTTGTGGTGGGGGATGTCCTGAGTATTGTAGGATGTTTAACAGCATCACTCACCTCAAGTTACAAATGCCAGTAGCATCCCCCAGTTGTGTCAACTGAAAATGTCTTCAGATATTGCAAAGTATCTCCAAGGGTAGGAGGTATACAAAAATCTCTGTTGACAACTACTTCTTGAACCTATATGCTTGACTTAGAACATTGCTTCCTGAAGTCCTTCAGGCCACATCATAACAAAAGGAAAATAAACCAACAATGAACCCAAGGTGTGCCAGACAATGGAGAAGGTAGTTTGCTATAGGGGCTTCCCCAGGTCCATGCTAGCCACCAGGACCAGCTACACAATTTTTAGGGCCCCATTCAAAATGAAAATGTGGGGCCCCCATTCAGAAATTATTAACAATTTTAAGACTAAACTAAGCACCATGTGAATATACCAGTGGTACATCCCTGAAGCTGGCACTCTGAGAATACTCACTAAAGAACTCCATGCTGGTTAGGAAGATCACCCCTAAAGAATTCTCTGCCTGTTATTTTTCTCTTAGTGTTAGGATCACCAACGGCCTGGTGCAGGTTTAATGCACTGAATATTGGAAGAACAACTTTTCACAAACTTATCTGTTTTGCTCAACCTGTTGTTGAATAAATTTCTCATCAAGAAGGTGAATGATTAGATCCCTAAGAGAAATGAACCAGTTAGAGAAACACAAGTACCATATGATTTCACTTATATGTGGAATCTAATGAATAAAATAAACTAACAAACATAATAGAAACAGACTCCTAGATACAGAGAGTAGACTGACAGCTGTCAGAGGGGAGGGAGTTTGGGGGCTGGGTGAAAAAGGTGAAAGGAATGAGCAAAAAACAAACAAACAAACAAAACCACTGATAGACACAGACAACAGTATGGTGATTACCAGAGGAAAGGGGGGTAGGGAAGGTAAAGGAAGAATAAATGGTGATGGAAGGAGACTTAACTTGGAGTGGTGAACACACAATACAATATATAGATGATGACTATGGAAATGTACACCTGAAATCTATTTAATTTCATTAACCAATGTCACCCAATAAATTCAATTAAAAGGTGTGTTTTTTTTTAAGTACAGATGGGTAACAATGGACCAAAGAAGACAAAGATGCTAAAAAGCGTACTCTTAGTAAAGCTATCTGGTACAATGACAGATGAATGCGGGTGAACTGAGAACTGAGTTACTGGACATATAGTGGTAAATTTCCCAAGTAATTTTCTCCTGAATAGAAGGAGCTTGTCTTGGAGGACTCAAGCTACCAGCAAAAGTAGAGAGCCTTTGTGATCTTCTTCTCACTTTGCTTTAACCAAGATGTATAGAGTTGAATCTGGGAGTAAGATTAATAGGCAAAATGATGATGCAGAAAAGTCTGATCCTCAAAAGGGCTGGTGAGCAGAAGAGAGCTGTGGTAAGCACGGCTCACAAAAGACCTGCCTGCCTTCTGGCACAAGTGAAAACAATCCACCAGCAGTGGCAGCCATGAATGAGCTTGGGTGAAAAAAAATCATAAATAGGTCATAAATGGGGGTGGAGGAGAAAAATCGCTCAAATAGTGATAGAAAACAGCTGAGTTTAGAGCAAAGACACTGGCCTTGTCTAAATATTCTCATATTTCTATCTTAGACTAGAATACCACTCCCTATTTCATTTTTATGGTAAATTTATTTGTTTCATGTAGCTACTGAAATAAGTGATAGAAATTTATTTCCTCCTAGCTCTGGAGGCCAAAAATCTGAAATCAAGGTGTCAGCATGGCCATGCACTGTCTGATAACACTAGGAGAGAATCCTTCCTCATCTCTTCCAGCTTTCATGGCTCCTGGTATTCCTTAACTTGTGGCAGCCTCCCTCCAATCTCTGCCTCCCATTTCACCTGGCCTTCTCCCCTTTGTCTTCTGTCTGTTACAAGGACACTTGTCATTGGATTTAGGACCATGTGGTTAATCTGGCATAATCTCTTATCAGGATCTTTAACTTAACTATATCTGCAAAGACCATTTCCCAAATAAGATACCATTCACAAAAAATGAGTATTATGATATGGTTCTATCTTTTGCAGGAGGCAAAATTCAACACCATAAAATTTTCATATATATATATATATATATATATATATATATATATATATATATATAATTATTGGCCTGGTTCATGAAATTCATGCATGGGGTATCCCTCAGCCCAGCCTGCACCCTCTCGCAATCCGGGACCCCTCAGGGGATGTCTGACTGATGGCTTAGGCCTGATCACTGGGATACCGGCAATCAGACATCCCTCTCATAATCTGGGACACTGCATGCACCAGTGATCATACTTTTCATACAGGTGAAAGATATCTTGCTGTTGTATGGGCAGCTACATTTTCTTGCTCTGATTATAAAAAGTAGTACATAACATGATCCTTCTGAGGCAGTAGTACCATTTTTCCCATCTTATGGTTGGAAAAACTGAAGCAGAGAGAAGTTAAGTAATTGGCTCTGTCACACAGTTATAGGTGTCAGAATCAAGGCTGATCACAAAATGTGCAAGCCAGAGTCCATGCATGTCATTCTGTTTTTTCAGTGTTAGAGTAGCCTTGCCAAGTTTTCATTTTTAAATCTAAGAGACTGTTCCCAATATATAGGAATGCATGTCCATCCCCATGTAGAATAAACAGGATGTGGACAGTTTGGAGATGCCTCTGATGAATAAGGATTGAGCAACCACAGATCTCTTTTTCAAATCCTGTAGAAGCCACCTTCCTTGTTTAACTGTGTGTGGGATGTAGCAGTTTATAAGCTATGACATAGTCACTCACAGTCTGGAACCCCTCGGGAGATGTCCAACTGCTGGTTTAGAGGTTAGAAAAAAAGACTTACAAAACAAAACAGAGACCACTCCAGCAAGGGTGGGTTCTGAGGAGCTAGGGTTAACTTCCTGCATGAAGATTCACCAGCCAGGAAGAGGGGAGACCCCCAAAGACTCCACACACTTTTATTCTAAAGGTCAGAACTTTGCTTTCCCCACATTTATCCCATGTCTAAACACAAACCATCTTGTACTTCAAACAATATCTATTAGGGAAGGAGAATGCACCTTAAAGCAAAGGGTGGGGGTGTCAGAAGTGAGTAACTCCTTTCTTCGCCCCAGCTGAAGCTCCTCTGAGGGCCTGCCTCTTTGCCAATGCACATTTATCTCTTGGCGCCTGGCACGTTAGGGAGCACAGCATTATCTTGGGAGGGGAAGGTCACCGGGACTGCACCCTTGGTACTTGCCCCAAGTTTCATTTCTTCCCCCTCCCAGGTCGCTTTCCACCCCACCACTGATCCAGTTAATGGGGTTGGAGGTCTGCATCTGGACACCTCCAGGCAGATAGCGGGCTGGGGGCCAGGTGGTTCAGCTCTGAGGCCCCTGGACCACGCCCCCCACCCCCTCCCCTCCGCTGGCACAGCTCCCTGGGCCACGCAGTTTAGCAAACACATACCCAAAGTCAAGAATGGCTCCCAGTGCCATTGCCCAAAGGTAACCGGGGCACAGTCCCCCTCTGGGAATTCAGTCCTGGGGCACTGCCTTCCACCTCTAAGTTCAGATCTCACGCAATTCACACCAAAGAAACCCCGCTCCCCCGAGGAAGAGACCAACTGAAGAGACGCGGAAGGCAGTGCGGGCACACCTTCTCCGCACTTGTGCACAGAATGTCATGTTTGCAAACAGCATGCACATGCAAGCCCGCAGGGCTCAAGGGGGAGACACGTGCAGCCACCAAAACAGTGATTCCTGTCTTTTCTCCTTTGCTTACAGAGAAAGAGATTCCAATCCTACTCCTAACCCCCATGTCGCCATGCGCCCAAAACTCCTTCCCATGTCCCTTCTCCCAGACACCAGCCCTCCAAGGTCCTGGCTGCTTCTGCTGGCACCAAGAGGGGCTGCGCTCTAAGTTCATATGTTTGAATAGTTAAGAAAAAAACTGGCTGAAATTGGACTTACATGGAACCTGTCCATGGTAACCGCTTGCTCTACAGGAGCACCCATAGCACCCAAGTCCTTGAGACACTCGCAATCTGGTACCCCTCAGGGGATGTCTGACAGCTGGTATAGGCCTGATCCCCATGTAGAGCTGCTGTGGAGTCGGAGGGGCTCCCACTACTGCAGCTGCCCTCGCCAACCACCAGCCCAGCTTCTCAGCCACCAGCCCAGCTTCTGGCTGAGCGGTGCTCCCCCAGTGGGAGTGCACTGACCAGCAGGGGGCGGCTCCTGCATTGATTGTCTGCCCCCTGGTGGTAAGTGTGCATTATAGCAACTGGTCCACCAGTCATTCTGGTTGTTCCAGTCATTGCTGGGCATACACACACACACACATATACATATATACATATATACACATATACACATATACACATATACATACACATATACATATATATATATATATATATATATATATATATATATATATATATATATATATATGTATATATAAAATCTGGCCTGCTAGGTTATATTGTAATTTTAAAGTGAAATAACCTAGCAGGACAGATTATGTGCTGTGTTGGAGAGACCAATTCTCCTCCTTACATGTTTCCATGAGGACACCTCTATTCCATTCCCTAGGACAGAGTGAGACTAGAATTCTTCTGCCTGCCCCCTTCATACTGGTACATCCTCACTCACTCATTCCTATGGAGGGTCACACACTAATCTTTCTGTGGAGACTGGGAAAGCTTGACATCTTTTGGGCAACTTACCAAGGATCAATAAGCAGGCAGCATAACTCTATTCCCCCATAAATGAAACCCTCTGCTGGCTGGAAACTTGCTAGGAATAATTATTGAAAACCTAGCTTCACGTCAGAGAGGCCCAAGGTCTAGATTTAAGAGTTATCTGCAGAGAAAACATTCATTTTGACCCCAGGTCCTAGTTGTATTCTCTAGCACAACTAATCAAAGACCCTGAATTTGAAAGGTTTGGTCCTGGCCTTCCTCATTAATATATCTGAGGTTTCACTTGATAATGACCTGGTTCTTTATGCCTATTTCTAATTGGATAAGGATCTACAGGGAGGGAGTAGGCTGAATTATAGCCCTTTTATCTACAACATGCCATTTTTCTATTTTCTCCAACATATGCCTCCCTAATCATTGCTCTAATATCCAAGGCAGGGTCATCACTACTGATTACTGACTCTTAGCTATGGAAACTAGAAATGTATTGCCTAGAAAAGACAATCAACATTTAGGACTGTGGCCTTGTAAACTGAAACTTAGAAAGTGACAATACATATTATATTATTCAAGACATAAATTGCATAATAAAAGTTCTGAACTTGACAGCAAAATGTCAACAAAAATCTTATTTACTTAGCCATATGTTGACTGTAAAACATCAAGCATTCCCTAGAAAGAAAAAATAAAAAATTACCCTCATAATACTGAAAAACTAGAAACCACCTAAACATCTAACAGTAGAGGATGGTTAAATGAATTCTGGTGCCTCTGTACTGGGGCAGTATATAGACACCAAGAAAAAGAAGGCACACAACATAAAAGTAGAAGTTGCATATGCATATGTAAACTATCTATATATATATAAGGCTAATATGCTAAGTGTCCGACTGTTCGACCAGTTGCTATGACTTGCACTGATCACCAGGGGCAGATACTCAATGTAGGAGCTGCCATCATGCTCACTGGCACCACCGACCTGACACTCACAAAGCAACACTCGCTTTCCCCAGGTGGAACATAGGTCCCGCCACCATCCCGGAGCAATAGCCCACCAAATCACAGCCAATGCTGCCAAGACCCCGTGGCGCAAAATGTTGCCCACAGCTAAGCCCAGCCCAGAAACGGTCGCTGTGGTAATGACATCATATAGCAACACCCGGCTTCCTCTCCCTAGTGATGACTAGCCTCCCTGCAGTTTCTTCAGCCAGGAACATGACTCACTTTATAGCCAGGTTCAAACATTTCACATTTTAACCACATGTCTGTGAAGCATTTTTCCATGCCTCATATCATTGGATCCTCACAGAAGTCTTGAAGTAGGTAGATAGGAGACTAGGTGGAATCCTATTTTCTTTTCATTAGCCAGTAAACAGAGATTTAGAAAGCTTAGAAACTTGAGCCGACTGAAAAGAAGTAAGAAATGGTGGACCTTAAAAATGACTTCAGGTTTTCTCATTGTGCAGAATATAGTCAAACACTGCTGCCGTTAAATATTTTACCCTTTGTTCTCCCTGCATGATCTACAATAATAATCTGCTTTGTGTTGAAATTTACTGCTGTGTTCCTGACAATTAGCTGGAAGAGAAGTTGGGGTGCTTCACTAGGCTGGGAAAAGTTTAGCTACATCAGAAAGCAGGTACAATTAAGCAAGTTTATTTTCTATATATAAAAGACTAAGTTGACTCACAAATGTGTGACACATATAAAGCTCTCACTGGTGCCAATCACATGCGTGTGTTTCGATCTGTCATTGTCGATCATGAATTTGGTTGACACTTCTATTATAGAGAAAGGGCTAACAGCAATATTAAAATATTCCTTCTAATTAATTTCCTTTCAATGTGCACGAATCCGTGCACCAGGCCACTAGTCTATAATAATCTATAATGATAAAAGATTAATATGCTAATTAGACCTGATGACCTTCTGGAAGAAGCTGGGGCTGTGAGGATTGAGGCAGCTGCCTTGGCGGGCGGGGACTAAGGCAGAGGCAGCCACCACAGCAGCCATGCCAGAGGTGGTGGCCAAGCCCCTTGCATGAATTTCATGCATTGGGCCTCTAGTCTATAATAATCTAAAATAATAAAAGCATAATATGCTAATTAGACCAGGCATCTTTCCAGACCTCCTTCCGAAGGACCTCCTGGATGAAGCCGGGGCTGCTAGGGAAGCCTGGGTCCCAGATGCCTGCCGGCAGCCAGAGGGAAGCCGGGGTCCTGGGTGCCAGAGGGAAGCCAGTGCCAGCAGCCAGGGGAAGGAAGGCCTACTCTTGCACGAATTTCGTGTATTGGGCCTCTAATATAGATACGAAGCCATATCTATATGGTATGAATTTATTAATGACTAATTTTATTTACAGACAATATTGAGCAACTTGTGACTCTTTTCTGAACCTTCTTTTTCTTTCTTTCTTCCTTTTTTTTTTTTTTTTGCTTCCAAACAAGGACAAGTGCATTTTTAAAAAGCACCATCTCCTACTCCCCCTTCCACCCTGACTCTACAGGGTTAGCCCTGGATGTGGGCTGAAGTGAGCCAGCCCTGTACTCTGACAGGTGACAGCAGCAAGACCTCTCTTGAGTAATTAGTGTGAGTAGAGAAATCTCTAGTCATGACCATGGGATTGAAAGGAAAGACCACAGGACATTGTGGAGTCAGCAAGGCTTTGGGAGTCCAATCCACTCAATTTAGAATTCTGCCTATGCCAACTTGTAATTAAATTATTCTGCCTGGCAGAATCATTTTATCTCACCTGTAAAATGAGGGGTAAAAATAAATACTTCAGAGGGCTAGAGGAAGGGTTCTAGGAGGTAACATATAGCAATCTTCCAGCCAGAACTGGGCAGGTGTGGAAAACGACTGAGCCAATTCAGACCCTTTGAGGTTTGGGTGATTTTGCCTTGGTATCTCATGAGTGAGAGAGGCTCTGTGCTTTGAGTTGACTAAGGAAGCAGAGAGCAGCAGAATGGTTGACCTACAGACTTCGTGTCTTGTGTAACTTGACCAGGGCTAGGTCGGGTATAAATTCTGTCACCAGAACTTTCCAATCCCCCAATAAACACACTACCTTCACATTTTTCTCCTTTTAAAACTTCTGTGTTAGTGCAAATGCCTCACAAGCTTGATTCTTTATTTAGTCCAATTAAAGTATACTTTCTTTTCTCTTATTTTTGGGGTAAGGCCAATTGCATGTAATAAGTTTCTAGAATTCCTTAGAAGGAAAATACCACTCTTCCATTCTGATTGGCATTTGAATAGTTTAGAATTATGATCCTTATTAATAACGCTCCATCATCTTTCTTTTTTCCTTCCCCCACCCTTAATGACATCTTCAACAACTGGTCATACTTTCCTAAGTATTCACAGTTTCTAATTGCTTAGAATAGTGCTCCAAATTTCCTCAGTGAATCAGATGCTAAAAATAGAGCATCCACTCTTCTCTTATGAAACTCAAACACTTTCTACCCTTCATCTCTGTCATGTGCTCAACCACTGCCAATCCCTGCCAGCACCCTCATTTGCCACCAAACTTCCTACCCACCCAACAAACCATGGTGAGTGGAATACAGCATTCAACTGACAGGTAGACATTGCTGCACTTACACCCGCAAAAATTTGAGACTAAAATGGTTAGTGAATATTGGCCAGGCTTGCTGTGAGTGCTAAATTACAGAATGTACTTAAAGTGCCCAAGATAGCACCTGGCACCTAGAGAGGTGGTGAGGATGATATGATCCCATCTCTCTCCTTCCTGTTCCCGCCTCCTTTTTCTCCTCCTCCTGGCCACCCCACTCCTCATTCTTCCTCCTCTTTCTCCTTTTGTTTTGTTTTGTTTTGTTTTGTTTTGTTTTGTTTTGTTATTTTAAACAATTGCAGTTATCATTTCTGGAGTTTTTACTATATCAGGCCCCCTAAGCTAAGGGTTCACCCACAACACTGCATTTAATCCTTAAAACAATTGTCAGTAAGGTAGTTATTATTAAGCACCTCTGACTGCAGCAAAGGCAATAATTAATAGTAAGACATTGGGCTTTTAAGTCCAAACACCTGGGTTCAAATCACCTCCTGGTTCTTATTAACTGTTGATCTATGAGTAAATAATCTCATCTGTAAAATGATAAAATAAATATAGTAACTACTACGTTGGACTGCCAGGAGATTTAGGTAGGGTATAGTATCTGGCACATAGTAGGGCTCTCCTTGTAGTTGCCTTCTCTCCTCATCCTCTTCTCCTCTTCCTAATTCTGTATAATAAAGCTGTCCAAGAGAACAACAGACACCTAGGATTTTATATACAAACCACAAAAACAACTAAATTTTCTAGTGACCACATTTTGAAAAAACAAAAATACATGGGATATAAAGTACAACATAGAAAATAGTCAATAATGTAATAACAATGTATGGTGCCAGGTGGGTACTGGAAATATCAGGAGCACCACTTTTTAAATTATATAATTGTCTAGCCACTATGCTGTGCATCTGAAACTAAAACAAAATAATATTGAATGTAAACTATAATTGGAAAAATAAAGTGCTGGGAAAAAACAGAAACACATAAAGAAACCATAACATTACTCTAATAAGTTTTATCTAACCCAATATATACAAAATATTATCAGTTCAACATGTCACCATGTAATCAATGTACAAATCATTAATGAAATAGTTTATGTTCTTTTTTTAATACTGTGTTTGTCATCCTGTGGAGACTTGACACTTGCAGCACATTGTCGGTCACACCAGCCACATTTCAGGCCTCAGTACCGACATGTGCCTGGTGGCTGCAGTACTGAACAGGGCACTGATAGACAAAGAAGATGGACATAGGTCAGCGAGGGTAAGTCATCTGTCTCAGCCCACACAGCTCAGAAATGGTACAACCAGGATTCCAACCACATCTCTCTACCTCCTAAGCTGTGATGACTTTTATCATACAAGTAATCAGATAGTGGTTCAAGGGCCTAGTTTTTGTTTTGGTTTTTTTTCTTTTAGGTCTCCATGTGGAATGATTTTCATGCTGTGAGAGTGACTGGAAACCCAGCCCTTTAGGCTGGTAGGTTGTCATACTGTTGTGCATGTGCTTTCCTGAAGAGGGGATTTTATTCTGTTAAGAAATAGATATAGCTGAGCTCCTTATCTCCCTTCATTCCCAGAGGTAACCTCTTTCCATAAGTTGGTATGTCCTTTCTACTTAAGACCAGACCTTGGTAAGTCTGTGACACACTCAGGGAGTAAGATGACTAATTGGTGCTAGTCTCTGGGGACTTAGTTATTCACCAAAGTGAAGAACACGTAAGTCTCAGTAATCTCCGCCAATCACTTTGAATTGCTTGGCTAAACTCCATGCATCTCTATCATGCCCCTAATGCTCCCTACTCCTTGAGCCATTTTGGAAAGTGTATCTGCCTGAGGTGACCTTTATTTTTTTTTTTAATCCCTACTTCTCTTTAATCACCAAATTTCAGTTTTTACAAATAATCTTAGAACAATTCAGGTAACTAAGGTTTGGGGAGAAACAGTCCTTCCTTGTACATGAAGAACTATTACATGTTCTATTTTTGGAAAATAACTCTATTGGCTGGATTAACAAACACTGTCACAGAAATGAAAAAAAAATTAAAGCCACTGCATTTATATTTAAAAAAAAACATAAACAAACATGCACTACTTCTTTACTAGGACTTAAATCAGTGTATGAACATTAGGATTTCATTATGCTTTAGAGGTGACCTTTAAAACAGCAGTACTGATGGTCTCTCTTTATCCTCCTATTCTACCCTCTTGGAGATGGTCACTGGGGAGCCCCGAATTGTTCTGAAAGGTGAGTGCTTCCTGCTCTCCATACCAACAATTCCCAAGAGCTGGTTGGAGATCAAATTTTCACCTGTTCTCCACAAATGGACAACATTTTAAGTTCTGCCATAGATTTATTCAATATAGGTAATTGATTTTGCTGTTCCAGCCAAACTCTATAACCACTGTGACCAATACTGGTTAGGGGTGGGTACCCCAGATGGCACAGACTGTGTCCCTTGAGTGAAAATTCCATCTTCTACACATCAGGACTGGGGATACTGGAGTCCCAGAAGTATGCATCAAACACTGGAACTAACCATCTAAGTTAAAGAGAAGTTAAAATTCACAACATTATATATAATTTTAATTTCCTCTGAAATGCTGAAAGTAGATGGTGGTGTGCATTTCCTTACTTGGCATGATAAGATGTTGACAATCCTATTTGAGTTCCCTAGAGTTATTATATACACTGAGTGGTACATGGGTGGGGTCTGGCCAGCCTGGCCAGGGGGAGGGGACATGGGCAATTGGCCGGCCTGCCTGCTGGTTGAACTCCTGGTTGAGGGGGAAATTTGCATATTAGCCTTTTATTATATAGGATATACACTGAGTGGCCAGATTATTATGCGTTCAGAGATCATAATAATCTGGCCACTCAGTGTATATGTAAGTGCTCAAACACAGTATTGTATTTAATCCTTAAAACTATTCTGCAATATAAATATTATGTAGATCTATAAAATCTCTGTCTGGGAACTATAGAAATTATACTAGCCAACAACATGAGATCTGGAAACCCTTGAAGACTAACAAGAAGTATACAGATCAACAAACTGTGTGAGAGGCAGTAAGAGAGGACAGTAACTCAGCTCTGCCATTTCCTTGGGTTCATCATTTGCTTCCTTTTTTTGAAATGGGTGGACCAGCTGCTTTTCATTATAACACAATCAGTGAAATAGCAGCTAGTATGAATTGTGTCAGTCATTCTACAAAGCATCTGTATGCAATACCAACTTTAATTCTGTTGGAAATGAATAAGTATTCCTGAGTAAGAGTAAGAACATCAAGAGGCAACTTATCCAAAGTTGCTGAGCTAGTAAATAGAATGGCTGGGATTCAAATCCAGATCAGTCTGATTCCAAAGCTTTTATTCATACTACTGTGATATAGTGTATTGCTTAGCTATGTGGAAGCAAGTGGAACATTTGGGTATAAAAAAATACATACATTATTTTGGATTTTGCATTTCTTTTTTTAAAATATACATCTATTTTTTTTATTTCAGAGAGGAAGAGAGAGGTATAGAAACATCAATGAAGAGAGAGAATCACTGATCAGCTACCTCCTGCATGTGCCCCACTGGGGATCAAGCCCCCAATTGGGGCATGTGTCCTGACCAGGAATTGAACTGTGACCTCCAGGTTCATCGGTCAACCCTCAACCACTGAGCCACAACGGCTGGACTGCACTTCTCTTTAACATGGATAGTTGGCTTCAGTGTCCAGGATATATGATCTGGTGATGCCAAGATCTCTGGTTCTGACATGTCAGAAGTTAGATTTTTTTACCCAGGGGACTCAGGCTGTGCCATTCTGACACTGGTCACAATGGAAGTACAGAGAGAGTGTGATGTGCAGGACAAATTCATCTGAAACTGTTTCCTCATTACTCAAAAACACACTCCACTGCAGAAAATTCATTGCCTCACATTTCCCCAATATCTCCCTGTGTCTAGGCTGCACTCTACTAGGCATGAGGTACAAGGATTTTCTGTGCACTAGTCTTCTCATCTTATTTCTGTGATAGAAGATACAATTACACTAAAAGTTCTAAGTGAGGTGAAGTTCAAATGGATATTAGAAGGCTTTATTCTTCTTTCCATTGTAGTTTCTCCACACCCCTGCACCACCACAAAGGACAGAGTGAGGAGATTTAGAGCACCATCCTGTGGAAGTTATGACTTTACATGGCTATAAAAAAGGGAATAAAGTGAACACAATGGATAAACAGAGCTAGCCACACTGCACACAGCTCAGATTTAGATAATCACTCAGCCAGGTTTGGGCATGACTTGAGTTTGATCTTTAACAAAAGCAAATAGACTTGGCTTCTGCCTGCGCCGCCCCCCCTCCCCCATCCCCCCCCCCCCCCCGAACCAATCTTGGCCTTCAGCCGATCAAAAGCAAGAAAATCGTATGTTCTCATCTGCACAACCTTTATGGGTATCTATCTATGGTTTGGTTCAGGTCCAGGCACAAACTTGAATTAAAGGTTGAAACTGATGACTCAGAACTTAGCTGGAAATGCAGGCGATAAATGGAGCTGTGAACTGGAAGGAAAATGTGTCTAAGGATGAGAGGGAGAAATTAAAGAGCCAGATGCTCAGACCCACATCCCACTGGCTGCCCCAGGAGCTCCATCAAGCTGTCCTGCTGTGGGCAGTAGAGGGCACTATTAATACATTTGCAAGTGAGCAGCACACTTGAATAAATAGGTTCAGAATAAGTTTAAGTGTGGCAATTGAGCAGGGGAAGGTTATAGGATTATAGTTATCATCTGTATTGCTTTCTGTCCTCAACTTACAGATTAATTTTAAAGTAAAGGGTGGCTATAGAGTGAAGCTGACTCCTGCATGAAACTTCAAGTTTTTAGGAACACACACACACACACACACACACACACACACACACACACACACACAATCTATGTTAAGTAGAATGATTACTATTGTCCAGCTTCCTGGTGCTAAATGCTCTACATGAATCATCTTGTTTAATCTTCAACTCTGTGTGGGTAAGTCCTGTTGCCATCTCCATATTACAGATGAGGAAACTGAGGATGAGAAGTCAAGTGACTTGCTCTGAGTTATCAACTAGTGACAGGACTGGGATTTGAGCAAACTTCAGATGCCAAAGCCCACATTTGTAACCCCATGCTATACCTCAAGGCAAATATAGTTTGCATAATGTGAGACAAAAAATCAACTGCTTAACCACCAGCAGGAATTGAAGATGTTGTGAATTCAGTGTTGCTATATCCTCAGAAGTTGTGAAAAGAAGGCTTCTTAAACTCTGCTGCAGCCTCTCTTCCTCTACCAGCCAGCTCCTGACCTTGTTCCAACAAAAATCCTAGGTTAAAAAGCAGATGGCTCTGCTAGATTTAAGTACTAAAAATCTTCATGCAATCTAAGGGTTTTAATCTCAACATCAACCCTCAGGTGAATCCAATATCTTGGGAACCCATAAAGTTAGGAATTGTTCATCCTTTGATCCATTTCTACCTAGAAGATCAAGCACAGGGCATAGAATAAAGTAAATGTTCAATTAGTAATGAATACATACATTAATCATTCAGTATAAACCAGTGATTCAGTATAAACAGATGAAATCAAGAAAATCAACAGATTATCAGTAGTTGACTTCCTAGAGATTACACCAATGTATAAGTATTTTATCATCTCTAAAATAGTCTACTTGGGAATTTCTGGATCCTTCCAGAAGCATTGCTCTAGCTAATACCTGTGCTTGCTATATCTGCCTCTTTCCAAATGTTTATTAAAATACACTTGAAGATACAAACAATGGACTGCAGCTGGCCTTTTTCTTTCATTGCATTGGTAAGGATTGATGGCAAAACACACTTTTGGAATAAACACCATATGTCCAATCCTTTAATTTATAACAGCAGAAATGCCCCAAAGAAAATAGGAAACACATCAGCCCCTTACTCTCTTAATGCCTTTATTTCTACAGTACCCATGAAAGAAATAGAAGGCAATTCCCAGTAACATCCTTCTGAGATACCCAGAACTAGGGTCATAGGCAGGCCCATTAATGGCTCCTCTTTATCTCCATTCATTAAAATACAATAACATTGGCATGTGCTGTGGATTAGCTTTGATTCAGAGATACTTGGCTACCTAAGGAAAAACCCTGTTGCTAGCAATGTGGTCTCCCATGCCCACATTATATAATGAAGAACAATAAACAGGTTCTGAGAAACCAAGCTGGAATAAAAAAGGCTCACCCCCACTGCAGTAGGCCTGCACTAAAGAGTTACCTGCTTGCTGAGTCTGAAGCATGAGCTTGTGCATGTGTGCAGCACTGAGATCTAATCAGAGAGAAAAGTCAATACCCAAGGAGGCCTGAAGTGGGCCTAAGGGAATTCTGCCCAGTCTGCTGACAAGACATCTCTTACCCTCTAAGGAAGTGCTAATAAAATTGCAACAGTACCATGACCAGAGCAAAGAAGCCACTAATGAAATAATGTGTTGAACAAATGAATAAAAGAAAGATTAAATGAATGGATGACAAAATGAAAAAACTTAAAGGAATAATGGGCATAAGGTAAAAAGAAGAGCATGAATCTCTAAAAGTTATGTTCTTTAAGAAATGGGCAGAGTATGAATTTTCGCAGAGTCAGAGCAGCCACAGGGAGGAACAGATGCATAGGATGAGAGAGATGCCACATTGAGAGCTCCCTACTGAGGCTCACTGGGAATCCAGATATTCAGTAGCAGAACCTAGGCCCTCATTGAAGGTAAAGAAGAGCAGACGAGACAACGTGAAAATTAAATCAGGTAGGCACCTTTGAGAGCTGAGAAACTCCCAGAGGGACAAGGAAGTTGGGTATTTCTCCAGAGTCATCTCTCTCTCATCACTTCATTCAATTCACTGGAGATGCCTTCCCTGACAATCTAAAATACAACCTCCTCTGCTTTCACTCTTTACTCACTGTGTTGTATTTTTCTTCATATTTACTTGTGTGTGTGTGTGTGTGTGTGTGTGTGTGTGTGTGTGTATGTAGCCTCCCTGATTGGAACCCCCTGGGGACAGAGTTCTTATTTGCCCAATGCTGAACTCTTACTCCCTAAAGAAGTGCTGGCATGTAGGAGACATTTACTAGGTATTTATTATAAGAATGTATAAATAAGTCAAGGGAAGACAAATTTACTACAACCAAACCTAGTTTAGTCTTTCAGAGCAAGGGTAGTTTAACAATAGGAAATCTACAATGTAATACATCATATCAATAGGTAAATTTTAAGGTACATTGAAAAATAAATCAATAAAATATAATACCTAACCATAATGAAAAGCAAAACAAATTCTGGTATATTAGGGATAAAATTAAACTGACTTAATGCGACACAAAAACTAAGTAAAATCAGCTGTCATATTTAATAATGAGACACTAGTAACATTCCTCCTAAAATTAGATATTAGATAAGAGTACATAATATCCAAATTATTTCAAAAATTTTCTGGGTTCTAATTCATTTAATAAGTTTCATATAGAATAAAAGGTTAAATGTAAGTCTGGCCTGGTAGCTCAATCAACCCAAGAAGGAAGAGGTAAGTGATTTGATTCCTAATCAGGGCACAAGTCCAGGCTATGGGGTAGATCCCCAGTAGGGGGCATGCAGGAGGCTGCCAATCAACATTCCTCTCATCGATGTTTCTATCTCTCTAACCCTCTCCCTACCCCACTCTCTAAAATCAATAAAATATAAAAATAAATTAAAATTTTTAAAAAAAACTCACTATGCCTATAAAAACAAAAGAGTTAAATGTATACACAGGACACTTTTTAAGTTTCCAAAAAGTGAAAATTAGCTGATTTTGCTCAAAGCATCCAAGCATCAAAGCAATGAAAAACTCACAAGGAAAAAAACATATTTGTCTCAACAAAATTAAAGTATTTTTTAACTTTTAAAAGTAACAAAATACAGAAAAAATTACTTAAAAACCCCCCACAAAGTGTGCAAGTTCATGTGTTTATGTATATATTAAATATACTTCAGTATAAGTTTCAAAACTATAACAAATTAATAATGCCTCAACAAATTGACAGTGCTTATAAATCTGTATTAAAATTTCATAAGCCACATTTTTTAAATTTCAAGTCACAAAAAGCCAAACTACAAAAAAATGCAAATGCCCAAATAAACAAAAATTATTCAATTTCTTTAATAAAAATTACAAAATCTCAAATTTTCTTTAGCCATGAAGTCTACTGTTTCAGCAAATCTTACACAAAAGCCTGCAACACAACTTAATTCAGAATAGATGTCTGCCTAACACTACTTCAAAGTCACTACAGTACACTGGGATAATTTTCACCAAAGAAGGCCTAAGTCAGAGGACTGGGAAACCCTAGAAACTTGTTAGACTCACAGTATACTAATCAGTCACTTGTTCTAGAATATACCAGAATGTTCTGGAACATTTTAGAATACTCTAGGACAGTCTATAATACTGGTACTGTTTTATTCTGTGCTACCCAATATGATAGTCATTTGCCACGTGTGCTATTGAACACTAGAAATGTAGCTAGCGTAACTAAATACTGAATTTTTAAATTAAGTTAATTTACACTTAAATTTAAGTAGCCACACAAATTAAAAGTTGGTCTCATACTTCTTTACCATCTTCAAAATACTATAGTCATGAAAAGACAAGGCAGAAACTTAAATGCATATTCTTTAATGAAAGAAGTCAATCTGAAAAGGCTACATACTGTATGATTCCAACTACATGACATTCAGGAAAAGGGAACACTATGGAGACAGTAAAAAGATAACTGCTTGCCAGGGCTTACCGTGGGAGAGGGATGAATAGGCTGAGCACAGAGGTACCGAAAATATTCAGTATGATGCCATAATGACAGATACATGTCTTTACACAGTTATCCAAAGCCATAGAATATGGGCTATAACAATAGAGTGAACCATAATGTAAACTATGGACTTTGGGTGATTATCATAATGTAAACTATGGACTTTAGGTTCATAAATTGTAATAAATATACCACCCTGGTGTGAGATACTAATAATGGGGGAGGCTATGCATGGGTTGGGCCAGTGGTTGGCAAACTCATTAGTCAACAGAGCCAAATATCAACAGTACAACGACTGAAGTTTCTTTTAAGAGCTAAATTTTTAAACTTAAACTTCTTCTAACGCCACTTCTTCAAAATAGACTCGCCCAGGCCGTGGTATTTTGTGGAAGAGCCACACTCAAGGGGCCAAAGAGCCACATGTGGCTCGCAAGCCGCAGTTTGCTGACCACAGGGTTGGAGCAGAGGTTATATGGGAAAGATCTGTACATTCCTCTTAATTTTGCTGCAAACCTAAAATCTTAAAAACACACACACAATAGATTCAGAATAAAAATCCAATCTCTGGCAGAAAATGTTCTCCAAATAGCCATGTGCTCCCTTATATTTCCCTATTTATCTTGCAGTTAGATTGAGGCCCTGTGACTAGATCTAGCCAAAGAGCTCCTAGTGGAAGTGACACATGGCTCTAAGGCTGAGGCAATTAAAACTTAATGTGTCTTAATATCCCTTTCTCCTCTGGGGGCCCCATGTGGCAGACAACATAACTAGAAAGATATGAGAAAGATATCACAAGAGAGAAATAAGTCTTCATTATCTTAAGCCTCTGAGATTCCACAGTTGTTATAACAGCATTGTGTTGCCTAAGCTGACTAATAAATAGTAACAAAGAGAACACTCAAAATTCTTGGCAAAATAAGAATAACAAAGCAGCAGCAGAAGCAAGATTTAGAGAAGTGAGGAACCAGAGACAATAAATTCCATTAACAGTAGCACTGATTTTTGCCCTTTACCCTGGTAGAGAGAGAAGGCATTTTTATAATAATTGTCATTCAGGTTCATAATAGCAGATACTTAGGAATGGTAATCTCTATTCTGTTATCCTACAGTTTGCTTATAAATAAAAGTTTCCCCATACTAAATACCATCTTGCTTCTTCCCTTCAAAAACAGTCTTAAACCAGTTGTATTATATAAGTGGAGAGTATAAAACCTGCATTAGCAATGATTCCTCTGGCAGCCTCATGGCCTGGTAGTTATCACTTGGCAACTAATTAACAGGACAAATGTGTACCTTTGATATTGGTGGTAATGCGGGAAAGAAACATTTATGGCCACAGCTTATCAGACTTCCTTTTGCTAAAGGTAATTCTTTATTGTGATGACTGCTAAATCCAACCAGTTCTCTGCTCTTCCCAGCTTTAAAAAAATAGTGGCTAGTTGAACACCATTAGCTACGACACACTGAGTCTTTTGCTAAAAAGGTGCATTTGTTTGAAAAAAAATTTACAGAATGCATATCCTTCCAGATATGTAAGCCATTCAGAGATTTCTTTGCAAGAACATCTCAGGTCTTCTGTCCAGAGATGTCAAGGCATTTTCCAGATGTCTACAGCTCTCTCCCTGGCCCTTAGGATACAGGAAAATGTAAATGTTATTTCCTAATATCATGGCCTGGTGAAAGTGCATTCTTTATTCAGATTTACTTAATTTTTACCTATTGTCCTTTATTTGTTTCAGGATCCCATCTAGGATCCACATTACACTTAGTCATCATGTCTCCTCAGGCTCCTATGGACTGTGAAAATATCTCAGATTTTGTTTATGTATCTTCAACAGTTTGAGGAGTGCTAGCTGGTGTTTTGTAGAATGCCCCTCAACTGGTATTTGTCTGATTTTTTTCTCATGATTACACTGGGGTTATGGGGAGGAAAGTCACAGAAGTAAAGTGTTATTTCCATCTCATCATATCCAGGGAACATACTATCAACATGATTTGTCATTGCTGTTCACCTTGATCACCTGGCTGAGGTAATGTTTGTCAGGTTACTCTCCCCTCCCCCATGCTAGAGTCCTTGGAAAAAAGTCACTCCTTAGGTGTGGGGAATTATACTCCACTTCCTTGAGTCAAATATCTACATCACCCAGAGGATATACCATTCCCCAGGGGCATCCCACAGTCAATAAAGAATGATAGGACAACTTCTTGGGGCATTTTGTGCCCCAGAAGACCCCATGGATCATGCTAAGACCAGACTTTATCTAATGCTGTGCTCTTGCTCAGCCTTTTCCCCATTCCTTATCCTACTGCTCTTTACTCCCTCACAGGTTTTTCCTCAGAGCAGCCCCTCAGTAAGCCACATGTACATGAATCCATAATCAGACTTGACCTCAGGAACCCAAACCTAAGGCAGCTGGCATATAGAAGTGGTCCTGGGGGAAAATGAGAGTCTGTGTTGAATCTTTTGCAGGCTGTTGGGCAATGGAGATTCCCCTCATTAGAGCTCTGTGGAGCACTGATCATCTCTGAGGTGTGAGCACAATGCAATTGCAAAGAGTTTTACCTGGGATGAACTGGAGTAGGCTACAGGTAGAAGGGAAGACACGACCTCATACAGAATCTCTAACATTTGAGACCTAAGTTATTGAGGGGAATAATAATTTGAAGGACTCTGGAATTGAGTGGTTACTGTTAAAAAAAAAAAAAGAAAGAAAAACCTGGTTGATGCTCTGAGGAGAGAGAATGACAGAAAAAAAATAAATTTTCAAATTCCAGGAAAAAATAACCTGCAATGTAAGAGCATGCATCCCTGAAATTCCCATTTTGTCCCTTAATGCTCTATGAAGTTATGACATAACTTCCTCAAATGTTCCTCTGGCCTATGTAAGATATCAAAATTTCTAGCTATTCAGCCAAACAGATTAAAACAGAAAATCAGTCAAACTGGTTATTTAGCCTTAGGGACCTAAGAAAAAAAGAGACTGAGGAATCTTAGACTTTATAACGTGTAGGTTTTGTCAAAGAGAGGGTTTCTCTGTCACAGGCTTATAGCTTTTCCCAATTCAATTAATTGGAATTTTACAGAAAAGCAAATGCTCTAAAATAAAAGACTCAAACATCTGGGACCTCAAGCCCAGTCAGTAGAAACACTAATATGATGCAGTCACATCTTGTGGATGGGATTTTTAAGAGCCTTTATTTCCAAGAACCACTGCTCAGAGAGAATGGGGCTTCTTTTCACAGTTGGTACACAAGGCAAGTTTAGATGGTAGTTTTTCTTAGAATGCAGTTTAGCGAGGCAACTACAATGCGTTCATTCAATTGAAATGTATTAATTTAGTATCTCTTTGTGGCCAGCGATGGTGTTAGGGCATAAATGGTAAGAAAGATATCACGTCTATCCTCACAGAGCTTAAGGTCTAACTCTACTGCAAAAATTCCTGGCCCAGCAGGAGACAGTCATGGAGAGAAGGTGACCCTGATAGGACTTGTGACCTTCAGTCAAGGGGCACAGCCAGAATGAGGCACCATCACCCTCTGTCCTCCCTCCTAGAGCTCTCCATTGGCCAATCTAACCAGAAGCCAAGAGGCCAAGCAGCACTATTACTGAGTCCATACAGTGGAGCCACTAGGGGCACTGAGCAAGAAAAGGGAGCAGAGTGGACCGGAGGGACAACAAAAGGTACTCAGTGCACAGTCATGACCCAGGGATGATCAATAACTATTATCTCAGCTTACCACTCACCGCTGGCTGACCCCACACAGCCTCTAGGATACTCTCATGGTGTCACCTGTCATATTTTTTCAATTAAATTCTAAATCAAATAACTTACTTTATATGACTGGTTCTTATCTTCCCTTGTAGGAAGTCTTTGTCTTCCTATATAGCCTTTAAATGTAATGCTCACTCCCCTTCTCTTTCTATGTGACTTCTTTCTCTGGAGCAAATTGCGAACTCTGCAATTTCTAAAAGATCATATTTAGCCTTCTGGTATGAAAATATTAATGCAGATAAAACCTGTAAAATCCCAATTTGACTGCCAATTTCTGTTCAGAGCCACTTTCAAATGAGAGTTCTTGAGATTACTGAAGAAAAGGCCATCTAAAAATGGTAAATATATGCCTAAAGGATATAATGTATAATCAGAATTGTTACTATTAGACACTTACTGGAAACCACCAAGGAAAAGAGTTTTATAGCAAAAATGACCTTGAAAGCAATGCAGCCTAATACTGAGGAGGATGTTGTGGGCAATATGATGCCAATATAAACAAAAATAGTAGCACTGGTACATAACATTTTTTAAGTGCCTACTATGTATTTGACCCTTAGTGACATTATACTCAGCCCTTATACATATTAATCTCAAACAATATTCTATTGATCTGGTAATCATTTTATACACATCATTTAATAGTCAAATTGATATTACAGAATTTTTATTTTATAAATTTCAGCTCAATCAATGCTTAAATTGGTATTATTCAAGCATGTTTATACATATTATTATATACATTGTATACATTTACTCTGATTTAATACTCAGATATTATTTCAGCATTTTCGTATGTATTATTTTATGCATATTTATATCTTTAATTTAATGCTGAAATTGATATTATCATTCCAGCTTTACAGCACAAGGAGTGTGGGAATTATCACTCAGAACCATGAATCTGGTAAGGGCTGGAGCCAGGCTGAAATGCAGGCCCACCAGGCTCCACTGCAAGTAAAGCGCCTCCCCAAAGGTGAGAGCTGATGTGTGGGAAGTCCTCCTCGTAGGCCAGGCCGCTGCGCTATTTTTGTGTGCACTTTTTGCACTTGATCTTCACAATAACCCTGTGAGATAGGTTCTATTTTCAACCTTTCTTACGCAGGACTCAAAAATGGCATCCAGACAAGTGGTAGTAATTAAGGGAGACCTGTACTACCCACATATCTGCTCGGAATCCAGGTAAAAATAGAGGGTCTGGAGGGTGTCTACACTGGGGACTATTTTATCCTTTCAGTGCTGGTGAAGCAGTGAACTGACCTGTGACTGAGGGCCTACCCTGGGTTAAGGAAGGAAGAAAGATGAGTTAGTGATAATGAGGTGGCAGAGGTCCCTGGAAAGTAAAATCTGTTTTCCTGAGGTTCTTAATCATACAGAAAGAGAAAAACCAGCACTGGCAGGTACAAACCCTGAATTCTTGGAAATAGGTTTTTTGGAAACTTGGTAATCAGAGTTCTGTGGTTGTGACAGAAGTGACTCTGGCTACATGAGCAAACAACAATAACTGCAAGGAAGATAAAGGTATAGCTGTCTGCTTTAACAGAGAAAATGTGGGCATGAGTTTTATATGCTAAATAGCTACATGACTTAAAAAGCACGGAAGATGCTAATAAGACTGCAAAGAGAGCATCCCAAATTGCTCCAATAAGAAAGAAAAGGAGTGAAGCTACCAAGGTGGCACTGTGGCCCTTAGAAGGCATTGAGTCTTAAAAGGCCCAGAAACAAAGGCAGAGCATGTGATCAGAGAGAGACAAAGATGGTACAGCCACATTGACCTGGAGCAGTGGTTGGCAAACTCATTAGTCAACAGAGCCAAATATCAACAGTACAACGACTGAAATTTCTTTTGAGAGCCAAATTTTTTAAACTTAAACTTCTTCTAATGCCACTTCTTCCAAATAGACTTGCCCAGGCTGTGGTATTTTGTGGAAGAGCCACACTCAAGGGGTCAAAGAGCCGCATGTGGCTCACGAGCCGCAGTTTGCCAACCACGGATCTAGAGGAACACTTTGGGGAAGAGGGTAAATCCCAAAATTAACATAGACAACAGCCAAAGAGTGAAGGCCAAGGATGCACATTTCCTGGTAGCACCAAGAGCAGAATTAGCTAGCATTCCTTAACCTTGGTAGTTATGAGTTTGGGTTCTGGAGTGTGATGGAGTTAAGTTGGAATCCTGGTTCAGTAAACTAACCTAGTGACCTTAGGAATGCCCAAGATGTCCATGGAGCTAATGTTCTTGTTTCCTTCAAGTCTTGGTTTACACCATCACCTTCTCAATGAGGCTACCCTTAACCACTCTATTTAAATCAATACCACTTCTCCACCAATCTCTTTTTCCCTGTTCCATTCTTTCTTTTTCTGTAGGACTTACCAACTTTTATCATACTAAACAAGTCTATTATTATTATGTGTAATGTATTAGTTATTGTGCATGCCAACTCACATCCACTGGGACAAGGGTGTTTGTTGATTTTGTCCACACTGTAGTGCTTAATAAGTACTTATTGAATAAATGAAGATCCTTAATCTCTCTGTCTCGTCTGTAAAATGGAGACAATGTTCACTGTGTTTTATGAAGATTAAAATGTGATGATGCAGGCAAAAAACATCCAGCATGGTGCCTGGCAAAAGTCCTCAATGTATGTAGGTAATCATAGTGCTTTTTATAGCCATTAATTTTTCTCATTTGATCCTCATATTAACTCTGAAAAATACCCTGCAGATTAAAAAAACAACAACGTGATCCATAGAGATAAAGCCAGTTGTTAGCTTAATCTAGAATCACAGAGGTGTCATCTGTGGGAATTGTATAAAGGGAAGGCTAGACAGGCAAAGGGATTCATTCACCATTTTATTCAAGCCTTTTTCAAGGATGGTTAGCCCAGACTCACTACCACAGAGATAGAATTCCAAAAACAGTGCTCAGATATATGTTCAGTCAACATTTTACTTCCTAATGTGTGACCATTACAAATTATCTTGGTTCACTAGGAGGTATATGTACTACATAATTGCATTTCCTGCCTTGATGATGTTACTGTGACAAAAGAGAAAAGCTAGGCAAAGCACAATGCATCACAATTCCAATAGGGAACATACAAGACCCCCTTTTAGACGTCATGCATAATATAGTGATATGTGGGTTCACTTGTTGATTTATCACCTACACCAAAGATCAGCAAACTTTCCCTGTAAATGGCCAGATAATAAATATTTTAAACTTTGAAAGCCAAATAGTCTCTGTCATAACTACTCATTTTCACCTTTGTAGTATGAAAGCAGCCATAGACAACACATAAACAAATGAGTGTAGCTGTGTTCCAATAAAAGTTTATTGAGCCCTGGCCAGGTGGCTCAGTTTGGTTGGAGCAGTGTCCTGCACACCAAAAGGTTTGGGCTCAATTTCCGGTGAGAGCACATACCTAGGTTATGGGTTCAATTCCAGGTCAGGCACATGTAGGAGGCAACTGATTGATGTTTCTCTCTGCCTCCCTCTCTCCCTCTCTCTAAATATCAATAAAAACATATCCTCAAGTGAGGATTTAAAAAATCTTTATTGTCTAGCCTGTGTTGCTCAGTGGTTGAGTGTCAACCTATGCACCAGGAGGTCACACTCAGGGCACATGCTTGGGTTTCAGGCTTGATCCCCAGTAGGGGGCGTGCAGGAGGCAACTGATCAATGATTCTCCCTCATACCCTGGGGAGGGGAGTCTGGAGGCGCATGAGCCAGTGTGCACAAAGACTGTGGAGGTTGCCGCAGGCTTTCCCTAGCAGAAGGGAGTCGGAAGCTCCTGACTGCACTGAACCCCAGTTCTGACTGCACTGAACCCCAGTTCCAGGCAAGCCCCTGGGGACCCACGCTCTTGCGGGGGGAATCTGGACTCTCGGGCGGAGGCTCGGGAGCCCAGGAAGGCAGAGATCTGGAGGCACGCACGCGTGTGCACAAGGTCAGGGCTGACGGGAAGCCAAGACTGTCTGCTCCACCCTG
This sequence comes from Corynorhinus townsendii, assembly GCA_026230045.1. Taxonomy (NCBI): domain Eukaryota; kingdom Metazoa; phylum Chordata; class Mammalia; order Chiroptera; family Vespertilionidae; genus Corynorhinus; species Corynorhinus townsendii. Next base: position 38,083,581 of record JAPDVU010000011.1, read on the forward strand.
AGTCTCCATCCCATCCAAGCTGAACACAGAGGCTTTTGCAATTTGGCAAGTCTATTCCTAGAAGGCTGTCTCCAGCACCAAACTTCTCCCAGCATAGACACAGCTGATCCTCACAGCCAAGTGGCCTGGAGGTCAATTCCTCCCATTGTTACCAACAACAATCAAGACTTAATTACAACAAGGCTGTACACACAGTCCACAAAGGGGTGCACCAAGAGTGTCCACCTCAGGTTAACTGGGAGGCCGACCCACTGGGTCATATAGGAAACCTAGCACACAAAGCTACCCTACCAACTCAGGGAAGCAGTGAAAATGCGGCAATGAAGAAACAGATCACAAACTAAAGAAATGGAGGAAAACAAACGACTGGCTATAGAATCCAAAACCATGGTTATAAGGCTTTTCAAGAATATCCTAGAAAAGGCTGATAAATATAACGAGACCCTCAAAGATATGAAAAAGGACCAACTAGAAATTAAACATACACTGACTGAAATAAAAAATATTATACAAAGACCCAACAACAGACTAGAGGAATGTAAGAATTGAGTCAAAGAATTGAAATAAAAAGAAGCAAAAAACACTCAACCAAAAAAGCAAAAAGCAAAAAAAAATCCAAAAAGTTGAAGATAGTATAAGAAGCCTCTGGGACAACTTCAAGCATACCAACATCAGAATTATGGGGGTGCCAGAAGAAGAGAAACAGCAAGATACTGAAAACCTATTTGAAGAAATAATGACCAAAAACTTCCCCCACCTGGTGAAAGAAATAGACTTACAAGTCCAGGAAGTGCACAGAACCCCAAACAAAAGGAATCCAAAGAGGACCACACCAAGACACATCATAATTAAAATGCCAAGAGCAAAAGACAAAGAGAGAATATTAAAAGCAGCAAGAGAAAAACAGTTAATTACCTACAAGGGACCACCCATATGATTGTCAGCTGATTTCTCAACAGAAACTATTCAGGCCAGATGGGAGTGGCAAGAAATCTACAAAGTGATGAATAGCAAGAACCTACAACCAAGATTACTCTATCCAGCAAAGTTATCATTCAGAATTGAAGGGCAGATAAAGTGCTTCACAGATAAGAAAAAGCTAAAGGAGTTCATCACCATCAAACCAGTATTATATGAAATGCTGAAAGGTATTCTTTAAGAAGAGGAAGAAGAAAAAAGTAAAGATAAAAATTATGAACAACAAATACATATCTATCAACAAGTGAACCTAAAAATCAAGTGAATTAAAAACCTGAGGAACAGAATAAACTGGTGAATATAATAGAATCAGGGGCATAGAAAGGGAGTGGACTGGTAATTCTCTGGGGGAAAAGGGTATGGGGGGGTGCAGGAAGAGACTGGACAAAAATCGTACACCTATGGATCAGGACAGTGAGGGGGAGGTAAGGGCAGAGGTGGGGTGGGAACCGGGTGGAGGTTAGCTATGGGGGGAAAAAGGAGAAACAATTGTAATAATATGAATAAAGATTTATTTTAAAAAAGTGATTCTCCCTCATCATTGATGTTTTTATCTCTCCCTCCCCCTTCCTCTCTGAAGTCAATAAAAGAGATATAAAAATAAAATAAAATATTTATTTATGAAAACAAGCTGTAGGTTGGATTTGGCCCATAGGCTACAGTTTGCCAGCCACTGACCTAGATGGTTGAATGACTGTACCCCTAAGTGTGCCATGGACTGAACTGGCAAAAAGTCTCTATTGCAGTGATATAAGAAAGGGCTGACTACATTTATGAGTAATACAAAGGTAGGAGAAATCTCTAACATAATAGAGAACAAACTCAGGACATAAAATTAACCCTACTCACACTCCGGCCCCCCTCCCGCCCATCCTCTCAACTCGACTCCTACCTGCTCTCCCAGACTCAGAGCTTGTCCTGCCCACCCTCAATAGTTTTTTTTAAGACTTAAAATTAGGCTGAGAAGCTAAACAATAAACCATAATGTAATATAAGTTAATGTCTAAAAGGATATTGCTCTTTGATTAACAAAACATCATCAACAATGAAACTAGCTACATCCTACCAACACAATGAAAGGAAAACTGTGTTTGGCAGTCATTGCTCCAAAATAATCTGTGGTTGACCATATGCTTTACTCATCATTCATTTACTTATTGGTTGATTCACTCACTTATTCACTTGTTTAGTTTTCAGCAACAACTGTTTGCTAAGGTCTATGCATAGGGCTGAAGTGGGTTCGATGATAAATAAAATAGTCTCAGTCCTTAAGGACACACAATATAATATATTGAACAAAAAAATATCCCTTTATCTACTCATTCATTCGTTGCTTTGCTTTTCAACAACTAAATAATGCAGCCAACATTGTAGCAAGGCCAGGTCAGGGTATGAGGATGACAAAGGCAAATGAGATTTAATCTTTGCCTTTGAGAAACTCTGAATAATTTTGGAGACATATTGTGTAAAAAGATTAATTATAATGCAACATGATTTATGCCATTTCATAAATATGAGCAGAGAGAATGAAACAGCTAATTCACCCTACAGGATTCCATGAAACCCTAACATGTGAGCTGTTTCTAGAAAGTGGATTAGGAGTGTTCCATTAGATGTGGATATATTCTGTAATGTCTGAGGGACTTTTGTGCCTGGTTACAAACAACCACAAATATGTGTATTTTGCTTAATGCTCCATTTGCTAACATCTATTAGATCATAAAACAAAATTTTCAAAATAACTCTTTTGATAATGTAAATGTTGCTTACAAATTTGACTAACATCCTTAAAGGAATTAAACTGCAATTACAATTGTAGACTCTTAGGTAAGTTTTCTGCAGAGACATTCCCTGATCAGTGTTTGAGTATGCATATGTTTGAGAGCTGTAAGGATGTTTTGGGGGTGGAGGTGGATTGAGAATCAGTCCAAGTATGGAGAGTCAGCTTAGAGAGGTATGTTATCAACCAGTTACCACAGCAGGTGACTGAAACTTATTCTTGCAAGCATGCTCTGGTAAGCGATGTAAAACCATGCCTCAAAATTGTCCAGCCCAAGGGGAAAGGAACTGAGGTATCTATATTCCCACACCTGTCAATCATTGGGTAGGGACTATGGCAGAGTAGTGATGGAGGTAGTTAAATCCAAGGCTCTTCCAGTCTACCCTGGATGTCTATGCTGTGCACATGTGCAGGTGGGTTCTGGAAGCCTGTGGACAGCCCCCTGGCAAAGATGCAGTGCAGGCTGTCTGGCACTGAGCTGGAATTCATGGAGACGGGGCTCTCAGGGCACATGGGTGAAACACCAGCAGCAGCTGCTACATACACAATGTATGAGTCTTGAAAATTTCAGACACTTTCAAGAGCAGACAAAACACAGAGACATAAAACGCTTACAAATGTACTAAAGACAGCAACACCAAACATTCCATTCATTGCTTCATTACCTTTGTTCTTGTACTTCTAAGGTTTGGGGGCTATTGCTGTGCAGTTTTTTATTCTTCCTGGGTTTTCACTGTAACATTCAGATAGCTTTCCTGGTTGCAGTTATTATACCATGCTCAAAGTAAAAGGTAAGTTCTCAGACCAGCTGAAGTTAAATATCTTAAGGTAACGCGAGCCTGCGCATAGGCTGAGTAATGTATATTCAATACATCCTAAAGATATAGCTTTTCAGATTTACAATTTTGCATAGGTTTTATTTTTAACAACTTCAGGACCTCTCCATAAGTTTTTAAAATCTTGTTTAGCCAACATAATACCTCTTTGCCTCATATGCTCTCATTTTAATTTACTGATCTTGTCTGTCAGAATTATTAAAAATGTACAAACTTCTGTTTCTATTTTGTTATAATCTCTCAGTTTCTTGAGGTTTTATCACGTAGGAGTTGAGCAACTGGATCTGTGTACTTAGCATGTGGCGCAGGGATTTTGGGCTAATTAATCATTTTGGAATATTGGGTTGAACCCTCTTCTATCTGGCCAATATTCATGACCATCAGTGTTGATATGTTCTGCCTGAACTTTGAACATAATCTGCTTTGATATTTTTTGGAATTACTGACTGATGAACACTTGCCTTGCTTCTTCTTTCTTAATTGCTCAGAGAGAAACAAGTACAGATTTCTATTTAATATACAAATATTTGATTGAAGGATATAAAAATGTTTGTGTATGTGGGAAATTTCATAGCTTTGTGATAAGGACAGAGACCTTGGAGACAGATGGCCTGGATTTAAATTCAAGGTCACCCACTCACCAGCTGTGTGACCTTGGAGAATTTATTTAACCTCTCTGGGCCTCCATCACCTCATTTGTAAAATGAGACTAATAAAACCTGCATGGTTGTTGTGAGTATAGCATGAATAGACATACGATACTTTGCATAGTACCTGGCATATAGTAAGCCCTAGGTAAACATTTGCTATTTTTATTATTACTATATGGGTTATCAGGCACCAACTCTCCCCTATTTTTTAAAATAAACTCAAGCATTAATTTGTTTGAACCTCAGTTCCCTGGCAGGGAAATAAGACTAATGTAAATTTGCTCTTAGGTATTTTCTCTAGATCCACTCTCTATGCAAATGCACTCTGCTCTCTGCCTGGTAGACCCACCTATGTGGACTATACCAGTGGTTCTCAACAGGGATGATTTTGCCCCCACAAGAGACATTTGAAAATATGAAGACTATTTGGGCATCACAGCTAAAGAAGCTGCTATTGGCATCTAGTGAGTAGAGGCCAGGAATGCTATTAAACATCCTACAGTGCATAGGAGGATTCCTAACAACAAAGAACTATACAACCCCAAGTATCAATAGTACAGAGGTTGCACTATACTAACAGGCTCTCTGACCCTCTGGTTTCTGGTTGGTGTCGGCCAATGGGGAGCCCTACCAGGAATCAGGAGAGGAAAGAGTGGGAAGTCGGGCTGTTCATTACCTTTGCTTGACTCCAAGAGATTGCCTTAGGCTGGCTGTGTCCCTCCCCTGCAAGCCCCTGTTCTACTCAAGGTAGGCTTTTCTCCTTCTGGGACTAAGCAACTGCTGCCTATGCTCAGGTCTTTGGCCTAAGGGTGGTAACAACTTTGCTGCTACTTGTCCCAGGGTACCACACTTCCTTTTGAGGTTCCTTTGTATCTTACTGCACCTTTGTAAATAGTATCCTTTCAAATAAACCCTCTTCAAATTATCCTAATTTTATGATCTGTTTTCTTTTGGGATTCTGAGTGATATCAGTAACAACATCAGACTGTTACAAGTTTTAAATAAGATAATAGAAACATTTGGCATAGTGCCAGGCATCTTGTGAATGTTCAATATATCACAGCTTTTTCACATTCCATTTTGGGCATTGCTGTTACTCTGGGTACTATGAACAGATGACCCTTCCTTCACCTGAGACCCCTGAAATTTTTCTCCCTTTTTAATTTGCAGCATACTTGGATCTTAAGGGTAGATCAATTTTCTTACAGCTATGCTCCAGTGTCTAGAGATAGCTGTTTTGCTGCAGAGCTCAAATATGGCGTTAAAATATGTGTTGAGTTAAAAAAAAAAACCTTTGCAGAAATTCCAGGCCTGTCTCTGCTCTCAGAATGTAAGACATATGTGTGTCCCTGTCACATAAATTTGAAAGCAATGTCCATGCTGGCCTTTTTCTCTCCAGGCTTCCTGACTCAGTAGTAAGAATGGATGAGCTCAATTTTTATTTCTGGTGGCAGGAGGAGAAAGGTTGGAGCACAGACTCTGCAGATATGGTTGGATGAGATTCAGACAAGGCAAGGGAAAAGCCGTGCCCCTTCCCAAGAGAGCAAGAGGCCTTGGGAAGCTTCACTGTGGGTAAAACACAGGACCAGAGTCCAGCCACAGAGTGAGTTTGAGGATCTGAAGGATAACACATCCACTGGGGCAATGAATACTGGGGTAACGCTTTCATTCATTCATTCCAATATATGCTGATATTTGAGAGAAATTCTGGCTTTTTTTAGTAAGGCCCCTCCAGTACATAGGGCAATAATAATTATAGGTAATGTTTACTTTTCATCAATTGTCTAATCCAGATATTTCAAAAGCTCTATGAGGTGGGTGTTCCTACTGGCCCATTTTAAGAATGAGGAAACTGAGACTTGGAGAGAGAAAGTCTTGGGTCCAAGCTGCATGGTGCTGAACTCGAACTGACATGCAGAGAGATAGATTCTATAGTCCGATACACAAGCCTAAGCATAGGGAAGTGACCTTGCTTTGCTGACTCTCTGTCCTCTACAATACCAAGGTTGTGGTGCCCACCTCACTGCCTGATCCATGCCCAATGCTAAGGAGTAGGAACTAGCACTATTATTAAAGAGTAAGGGACTCTGAGTCTAGCATTCCTAAGTTTCAATCTTGTTCTGCCTATAGGTATATAAGTCCCCCCAAATAAATAATTTAACCTGCCTGGACTCAGGTTTCTCATATGCAAAGTGGAGGATAATGTTGCCTCCTGTATAGGACTGTGTTGAGAACTCAACAACAAATACACAGGTCTGCACACTCCAAGGTATGGTACAGGAAGAAAGCATCAGAATTTTAATATCTAACTTATTTAATTCACCTCAAAACATAAAAGAAAATTAAGCTTCACTCATATTTAATGTATGTATAGATGCATGACACCATTTTAGATCTGTATGTAAGATCATTTCTCTCTTCTTCAATGCAGAATAGCTGGCAACACCCCCACATTTCATTCATTTCCTTTTGGCAAATTACCTTGTGTCTCAATTTATGTGTGCCCAGGTAGTTTTATAATAGTAGTTTTAAAGCTGACAAGTTCACAGAATAAAGGAGTTAAAAAAACAAACAAACATTCCGCTAAGAACCTATTTTAAAAATATTAACAAAGTAAATATAAGTGAACAACCAGAAAATAGCAGAGCTCACCTTTCTCCCCCTTCTATTAGGTTCTTCATGGGCCACCCCACAAGGTAAAGAAAATAATGATATAATGTGAGCTGATCAAATGCTGCCCCAACCCATCCAAAGGAAATTATCATAAGATAGTTTAAAACGTGGATTTATAATCACTATCATTAATGAAAAAATTTTCTCTATGTGTAACTTGTACCTGAAGACAGTAGCCAATGATGGTACAAAGCCACCACAATTAGAAAGACATTAAATGTTATTTATTCCAAGTTAATTTCATCTTTTTAGAATTTCTTGTTTGGCGTAAATGTTATAAGGGACTCAAAAAACACCATTTGACAATAGTAAGTAAATAATAAAATGTAATTATTTGGTGATATGTGCTTAAAATAATTTTTGTTTGTGAGGCATACAATTTAAAAATCATGCCTTAGCCAGGTGGCTCAGTTGGTTTGAGCACTGTCCTGTACAAAAGGTTGTGTGTTCAATTCCCAGTAAGGGCACATACTTACGTCACGAGTTCAATCCCTAATTAAGCGTGTATGGGAGGTCAATGTTTCTCTCATCTCTCTCTCTCTCTCTCTCTCTCTCTCTCTCTCTCTCTCTCTCTCTCTCTCTGTCTCTCTCTCTCTCTCTCCCCCTCCTCCCCCTCTCTAAAATCAACAAAAACATATCCTCGGATGAGGCTTAACAAATCAAAATTAAATAAAAATCTGGAGACCCCTGAACTAATGTATATAATAAAGTAATTGACTCAACGACTACCATGCAGTATATGCTGAATAAAAAGCAACTGCTATTATTAACAATTTCCCATTTATTGAGAACTTACTGCATACAATTATTTTTTCACAAGTCTTAAAACTCCCTTATATTGAAAATTTCAAACACCCAAGATGTAAAGAGAATAGTTTGATGAACCCATATGCATCCTTACCCAGCTTCAACAATTACCGTTTTGCCAAGCCTGTTTTATCTCTTTCCCCACTTTTCTGGACTATATTAGAGCAAATCTATTTCATTTCAATTTCAAATAGTTTTCTATGAACCTCTAACTAATAAGGACTTTTTGTTTAACCACCTTGCCATTATCACACCCAAAACAATTATCAGTAATGTCTTTAATACCATGAATCATGCTATTATTATTATTTTATTTTCATTTATCATTTGAAAATGAAAATATTATTGGATCCCTCCAGCATTACTCCATCTCCTCATGGTCATGTCCAAACTCATCATGGAGACCAAAATGACCTGCCTCTGCTGCCCCTCTCTTCTTTGCCCACCACACTCTCAGCACAGGCACACTTCTCCCAGCTCTCTAAACAGCCTCCTCAGTCCCTCTCTGCTCAAAGCCCTTGCATCTGCTCACTCCTTCCCCTGCTCTCCCCACATTGGCACCTCTAACCTTTGGGTCTCAGCTACAAGGTCAACTCTGCACTAAGTAGGACCCCAGTTCCTGCTTTGCTCTCCTACTAAATAACGTTCATATGTTTCATCACAAAGTTTAGGTTTGTTCCTGGCTTATTGCCTGTTTCCTTCATTTGACTGAGAGGAACCTGGTATGTATTAATCACAAGCATTTTCCTGGAGTTGAGCTAATTGCTGAGAAAAAAAAGTATCATGAGAAGACTGAAAAAGGATACCATAATCTCTCCCCCACCTCCCCTTTCATTCCTGTGTCTCAGCATTTGCTCTTTCTGCTCCAACTATCAAGGTCTTCCGCTTCCCTCTCAAGCCAACCACCTGTGCTTTCACACCACATCTTACCTAGTCTTCAAGTTTAGATTAGTGAGACCTTCTCTGGGAAGCCCGGACTGCTTCTGTGCTTGCTTTCTATGCTCACCTCCATCACTGAGTTTATCATATCATCCTTGTATCTCTCTCACCCTCACCATACTGTTCTCCTTGAGAACTGTGAGGGTTAAATTTATATGTCAACTTGACTGGACTAAGATGCTTATTTCTGGATGTGTCTGTACCGGTGTTTCCAGAAGAAATTAGCATTTGAATCAGCAGACTGATGAAAATGATCTGCCCTCACCAATGTAAGGGGGCATCATCCATTCTACTGAGGGCAATAGAACAAAAAGTCAGAGGAAGGGCTTAATTTACTCTCTCTTCTTACATGGGAATATCCATCTTCTCCTGCCTTGGACATAATCTCCCCTGGTTTGTACTGGAACTACACTATAGCATTCCATAGCCTCTGATTCGCAGATGGCAGAACATGGGACAACTGTCAGCCTCCATAACTGTCTAAGCCAATTACTCATAATAAATCTCTTTTGTGTATATCCATAGACATCCCATTGGTTCTGTTTCTCTGAAGAACCCTGACTAATACAAGAAGCAAGATCCTGTCCTGCTCATGTTTGTAGTTCTGCACAATGCCTGGTGCTCAGTGCCTGGAACATTGCCATAAAGTTTCAGGCCTGGATTAATGACTAAGCCGGGGATGGGAAGCCTAATGAGTCAGGAAGTGGAGAACAAGTAATGTAATGGAGATCAGTGGGGCCCAAGGATATAACAGGATGTCACACAGAAAAAATCTGAATCAATGGATGAGATCTAAAACCCTGAACAAGTGAAAGAGACCCAAGTTTCCATTTAAGGAGTTGCCAAATGTGATTTCAGGGTGATGGGTGAATAAATGAAAGGATAAATGAATTCATGGCTGTTGAAGAAAAAGTAGAGATGTAAACTGAATGTGAGTCTCAGAGGCAGAAAAGTAATTGTTTCTTCACTATCCCTCAGAACCACCTAAAGCAGTGGTTCTCAACCTTGCTAATGCCGCAACCCTTTAATACAGTTCCTCATGTTGTGGTGACCCCCAACCATAAAATTATTTTCGTTGCTACTTCATAACTCTAATTTTGCTGCTGTTATGAATCGTAATGTAAATATCTGTGTTTTCCGATGGTCTTAGGCGACCCTGCTAGCGGTTCTCAACCTGTGGGTTGCAACCCACAGGTTGAGAACTGCTGCTATAGAGCCTATATTAAAGGGTCGTAGCATTAGAAAGGTTGAGAACCACTGACTAAAGGAAAAGACCCAACCCCACCAGCCCTGTGACAAACAATACCAGGCCTGACTCATTTTACTTGCCTTCCAATGCCCAGTAGAGCCTGGCATCTAATAGGGCTCAATAAATCATTGTGGATTTTACTAACTTGAATTTAGATTCTCAACACTCTTTATGTCTTCAGTGAAAATTCTATATTAGTTCAATCTCTAAGGGTTTTTTTACCCCTGTTTTTAAGAGTGTTGAATCAATTCCAACTTATCAATCATGGTAAGATTTGTCATTGGAGCATCTGCTTCCTAACATGATTTCATTTTGTGGAGCTATTTTTATTAGCTTGACATACTAATACATGGTGGGCCATCTCCAGATGATGATATTGTCATAAATGGGGCACAGTGTCTTGGGAACTACTGCTTGATTGCCTGTGGAAAAAATAAAAGGCTCTGAATACACACAGATTTTGCAAATTCTGCATTAAACAGAGAGTTCTTCAATGCAGAATTACTTAGAGTCTTTGTTTTGCTAATGTAAAGTTGTGATTCCCCTAAGATGGTACTCCCCAAACTTTTTATTGATTAAAATCCATTTTAGGTGTTTGATGGAACACTTTTTCACAACCCAGAGTTTGCCTGTTCCAAGAATACAGTTATAGCAATGTTATTCTCAAGAATACTAAATTAAGATGATTTTTGCATTTTCTTAACCACTTAGTTGGCTGAAATGACTGGTCTACCATAACAGAGGAAGGTACACGCTCATTCACACAACCCCATCTGCTCCCTTTAAGACCAGCAGCGCCAGGCAAAAGATATTGGTCTTTCTGTGAGCTTGACTTGGTACAAGTCTCAGCTCTGCTACTTACCAGCTGTGTAATGTTCTGCAGGTTAATTAACTCTCATCCTCTGTTTCCTCATCCATGAAAATAAAGACCAATGACATTGAAGAGGGACTACGTAACCTTGATGGTGGCAGAGGTCTTTGAAAGGGCATGGCAAGGTCTGATATGTAAGTGATATTTCATTCATGGAGTGTCAGACACTAACAGAGAATGTGTGGCTGAAGCTATAAACAAAGACAAAAGTCCCTGCCTTTTGGAGATGCTAACCCGCAAAGGAAGATAGAAACTCCCCTAGAGTTCAGCTACCTATGCGGTTCCAAGTGGAAGTCAGGGTGGACACCAGAACTCTAGGGCAACAGCAGGTGCCACTCATGGAAAGTCTGCTGCCATGTTCTTGATGAAAGGCGAGGAAGCTGTGAGTTGTCCTGTTACTGAGACCCACCTGAATACTGCTTCTACACTGTGGGTGCAGCATACCCAACAGGAAAGGGTGCCCAACCTCTCCTCCTCCCCACTGTGATGGAAGCACATAGCAGCACAATATCTGTGCAGCCTCACTTTAAAGTGCCTTTGGACCCATGTGTCAGGCAGCCTCATGGTGAGCATCAAAGACAAAAAGTGAAACCCGTCATGTCAAACCCATCTCTTCACCTGAATTATACAATGAGGTTTCATGCTGGAGACTGATGCCATGGACACTTGTGAGTAACACAGCCAGACCAGAGGCCTGGCTCCCTGTTCATTCTGAAGTGACTCATACAACTTTTTGAAACTGCCTTGGTGAGCAGTTGCTTAGTTTTGTGCTTCTGTTTCCCAATGATGGGGCCAAATGGTCCACTGAGCTTCCTCCATCTTCTCTATCACCTGCCTTGCTGAGAGATGGAGCTAATCTCTAATTTTGCTTGCTTTTCTTCCTCTGCTTGTGTTCCTCCCACTGCATATCTCTCATAGGCATTAGGCATTTAATTGTGCATGTCACAATTTACTATGCCTGGGGCCTAAGCAGGGCCTGCCAGACCTAGCTTCTCCACTCTGCAAACTGAACACACACCAACTCCTGTCCTACCCACTTCACGAACCATAGTTCATGTTCTTGTAATTATGTCATGTTTTGGACTTGAGAGGAAGATACTAGCAAGCTCAAGAAGATGGTGAAATATTTAGTTTGTACCAAATGAAGAATACAACTGTGTGCACTTCCTTTGTACATCAATTAGCGACATATGGTGAGAGCCAAACACACTAATAGAGTTATAAAGAAATATAAGGGTTAGGGAAGAGTGCCACTTCCTCATAGGCTGAGGCAGGAACACATGCCGCTAACATTGCAATTCCCTAAACAGATTGTCTGAACACCTGCCGATGTTCAAGAACCCTTCTACTTTTAAGTACTCTCCTTCATATCTCTTTCAACAAGATTGTCTTAGTGCAGGAGAGGTTTTGCGTTGAGGTTGGAGAGGCTATGTGACAAACAAGCTTCATCTCACATGCCAACCCCAAAGGGGCTTCCTGGAATGCTGTGTTGAGAAGGATTCTGAGGTTGCACTCGGGTTTAACGGGAATGAAGACTGATTAATTAGCATGTTTACCTTGCGCAGGGCACAAATGTTTGTGTGCATGCATCTGCCATTTCTGCTAGTGAAAAGGGCCTTAACTGAGGAACTCAAGACCCTGTGGTCTTGGGGAAGTCATTCACTGCCCTCAGCCTCACTTTTCTGATCTATAAAATCAATTAGATTTTATTTTTGGTGATGGTATTTCCCTTACAGGGTCATGGTGAAGTATGTAAAACTGCTTTGGGGACCATAATGCATTATACAAATATGAGGTAATGTAATTGCAAAAATATTTACACTCAAATAACTGTGTGTGTGTGTGTTTGCTTTTCTAATTCTCTAGGGAAGGGTTTTCTACCTTGGCACCGTTAATATTTTGCATTGGATTATTCTTTGTGATGCAGGCTTCTCTGTGCATTATAGGATGTTTAGCAGCATTCCTGGCCTCAACCCACTAGATGCCAGTAGCAGCCCCACCCCCCTAAATCAAAATGTCCATCAAAATGTCCCAGACATTGCCAAATGTCTTCTGAGGACAAAATGGCTTCTGGATGAGAACCACTGGTCTAGGTCAGTAGTCTTCCCCTCTGGTGGCACATCAGACTCACTGGGGAGCTTTTAAAACTGTCTCAGTGCCGTGCTCTCTTCAGCAGCACATATACTAAACTTCAAATGCAAGAAATGAGCAAATAAACTTGGCTTTGGTTTCTTTAAAAAAGGAAAAAATAAAACCCAATATCAATGCCAGGTTCCAAGCCCAAACTAAGAGCTTTTTATTTAATTGGTCAGGAGTGGGTAGAGCACCAGAGTCTAACACCCACCCCCGCTATATCCCTCCCCGCTTTGTGAGTGACTCTAATATACATTCCAGAGTTGAGAGCTTTCACAAAGCTATATGAAACCCTTTCTGAGAGAACAGAGGTTCTCCTCTCCCACAAGTTACAGCTCTCACAAGCTTCCTGGGACTTGACTATGTGCTCTTTCAGGGAAAGGCCAAGGGTCCTCCAAGGGGGACCTTAGGCAGAAGGTTCCCCTCACCCCAATCCAATATGCAATTTCCTTCCTCCATTCGATCACAAAAGAAGTATTTAAATAAGTATATGAGCAAGTTATCCTTTAATAAATGATTGAGGGAAGGTGACAAAGGAGATAATTAAACATGATGGCTATGCATGCATGTCCAACTTAAAGCAACTTTTCAAAGACATGAAAACCCTAAGATCCCTTTGATGAAATGGAGCTAGACAGAAACATAGACAGTAACATACGACTAGGTATAAGTGGTAAAATTAAAGGCAAACATTGTTGATGAGCTCACTAGAGCCTGAATTATTGAAGCACAATATTAGCCTTGGTGGAAAATAACTTCATTGAAATATGTCCTTCCTGCTACACAGCTTTCCTGAGGCTCTGAAAGCATTTCCTCTCTCAGCGTCTTGCTCTCTGTAACAAGGCATTTTCAATCGAATGAACAGAGAAGAGAGTTTGGGAATGAAAGTGAAGGATAATTGAAGTCTTACCTTGATCTATTGTTACAACTGAATAGGCAGAGAGACAAATACTCTATTCCTGCCTAGACCCTCACAGAAGGCTGCAGCTCTGGGGCTGGCATAACAGCCAGTGAGTCAGCATATACTGAGGGAACACCCACCATAAGTAAGTCACAGTGCTAAGCTCTCCCAGGAATACAAAGATGGATAAGACACAGATCCTGCCCTCTAGGTGTTTGTACTCTAGTTAGGGACCTATAAAAACACAATCAATAATGCTGAATGGTCTGAGTTTAACTCCAAATGAATGACTTAGCAGAGAGATACTAAGCTGGGGAGTTTCAGGTGAAGCTCAGTGAAGATTGGACATGGAGGCCGAGCAATCCAGTCAGTCCTCAGGCATTACTTCTTGTGAACTGATCAGTGCAGGAGGGTTGGTGGGCTCCTGAGTGAAGGAGGGACACACCCATGTAGAGTCAGGTGACTGAAAAAGGCATAGCCCACGTCCTCCTGAGACTCTGAAATCAGCTATGTCTCTGCATAAGAGCTGGGTGCACAGGCAGAAGTAAAAGGGGTGAGGCAGAGACGCCCCATCTCTGTGTGGAGAACAGCATCCAGAACAGCAGGGAGGCTGGTGCGGAGAAGAGAAAGTTCTTGCCCTTCTCTCTGGGACAGAAGCAGCCTCCAGGACACAGCTCTGTTTCGCAGCAGAGGAAAACAAGATCTCTGAATGGAGCAAAGATGAGACAAAGATGCTGAGCTCCCAGCAGGGCAGCATAAAACTATATTAATGTCAGATTCCTATCCCAAACAAGAGATTTTAATTTAATTGACCAGGGGTTGGTGGAGCTATGCCCCAGGTGACTCCAATATACATTCCAGAATTGAGAATTTTCACCAAGTTGTATGGCATCCTTTCTGAGTAAAACACAGATTCTTCTCTCCTGCAAGCTAGAGCTCCCACAAGCTTTCTTGGGCCCTAGGAGCTTCAAGGAGCCTTACCCAGCAGCTTGGATCTCCAGTGAGGGCTTGCCTGGGCACTTGAGACACAGGGTGGGACTGCAGGGTTGCTGATTCAATCCACCATCTAGTCCAACCCTCTCTCCACTACCTCCTAATAACTAGTCTCCTTGCCTCTAGAACATACATGTTCCACACAGCAGCAGAGTTGAGTCCTTTAAAGTTCCAATTAGACCATGACAATGCCCTATTCCAACATTTTCCAAACCCTTTCCCTCTCAATTATTAAAAAAAAAATCCAAACTTTCTCCCATGCCCTTTGGCTTCATAGGATTCACCTTGTCTTCTCCCCAGATTCATGCCCCAACTTTCTTTGTCATGCTCACTTCACATCAGTGACAAAAGCTTTGTCTTAGACTTAGGACAACCCAAATTCATTTCATGCTCAGGGCCTTTGCGCTTACTGCCGAAATATCACTCTCCATATATTGTCACTAGAGGCCTGGTGCATGAAATTCGTGCACATGAGGGGGGGGGGTGTCCCTCAGCTCAGCTTGAACCCTCTCCAATCTGAGACCCCTCGAGGGATGTCTGACTGCCCTTTTAGGCCCGATCCCGGTAGTATCGGGCCTAAACGGTCAGTCAGACATCCCTCTCACAATCCAGGACTGCTGGCTCCCAACTGCGCGCCTGCCTGCCTTCCTGATTGCCCCTAACCACTTCTGCCTGCCAGCCTGATCACCCCCTAAACACTCCCCTGACAGCCTTATCGATGCCTAACTACTCCCCTGCCAGCCTGATTGCCCCTAACTGCCCTCCCCTGAAAGCCTGGTCATCCCTAACTGCCTTCCCCTGCTGGCCTGATCACCCACAACTTCCCTCCCTTGCAGGCCTGGTGCCTCCCAATTGCCCTCCCCTGCTGGCCATCTTGTGGTGGCCTCTTGTGTCCACATAGGGGCAGCCATCTTTGACCACATGGGGGCAGCCATCTTGTGTGTTGGAGTGATGGTCAATTTGCTTATCACTCTTTTATTAGATAGGATGATTATTCCATCTTCTCATTCAGGTCTCTTCTCAGCCACGGTCCCCAGAGAGCTCTCCCCTGTCCGTGCTCCCTAATGGAGGCCCCAACACCTTCTATCTCCTATCTAATGCTTCTTCATAGTACCTATTCCCCAAATGTCACACGTAAATTTACCTGAGCATTTGTTTATTGTCTCTATCTTGTATTAGAACATAAATTCCAAGAGGGCAATCTGTCACCATTGCCTAGAACAGTACCTGCCAATCAGTGTACAATAAATAGGTATTAAATGAAAGCATGAACAACTTCTCTCCAAACTACTAGGCAAAATGCTGAGCACTCTATGGCCCCTATTGAAGATTTGGTTTTAGAAGCCACTAACATGCACTGAGCTTTATGATTACAACAGTCCCCAGAACTAAATAAATGTCCTCTTCTGTTTGTCACCATCTCATCACCTGATACACCTATGCCCATTCTATCCCAGCATTCATCAACCCTACTGACTTAGTATTTTTGTGTACTTAGTTCTGCTTCTGTCCACCCCCATGAATATCAACCTGAGAAGACAAAAGTTGTGCCTGATTTGTTTATTACTAAGTCAAAGAGTAAGTGCTCAGTAAATTTTGTTGGCTATCCATCCAGCAAGCCAGGATTCTCTTATACCTATATTTTGACAGTTAATATTTTGTACCCCAGGGCCAAAGCTTACATTTATTAAATTTATTAAATATCATTATGTTAGGTTCAACCCCTCATTCCAGTCCCCTGAGATGTTCATGGTCCTGATTCTGTCATTCAACACAAGACTGTGCCTGCCTGTCTGCAGAAACTTCATAAATCTGCCACCCACATCAGAGTTGGCGGTGGCAACAAGTGGGCAAGCCTCTCACTCTTCTGACCTTGCTCACATTGTGGACCAAATTGGGAAAGTCAGGGTAGAGCCTACCCTCCCCTACCCACACCCCAAAAGGAGGAGGTACAGAACAAACCAAGGGCTTGGGAACAGCCTAGACCACAGTTTGAACCCACTTTCTCCATTGCTTTCTTTGTAAATTTTGGCAGTGGCAATTCTCTTCATCTCCATGCATCTGAGTTTCCTTTATCTGATATAAGGAGACAATAATTCCTAAGTCTAGAGTTGTTATGCAAACTGAACATAGTGACAAAGTACCCAGTACCACGCCAGGCATTTGACAAATATGTCATCTATGTGCATTTAGAACAAAACAAATAAATTCTGGCAGGCCAAACTTGGAAGTGCGAGAGGAAAGTGAAACCCATCTATTCATTGAGGTTTTTTTAAGCTAATTGAGGGGGGTGGGGGCGGTGGAGATCAGAGAGGGGGGAATCTGTACATTTACAAATTAGTGCCCCATCAGAGGTCATGTGGAGAGTTGTGGTCCTTGGTTTGATGTTCCCATTCAAGTCCCAATGCATCATGAACTTGAAGACACAGGGCTGCAGAGTTGGTACAGGAGGCAACAAGAAGCTATGTAGGAACACAGGTCCCTATGGCAGACCGGCAGGCCCATGGTCCCACAGGCTCTGCACACTACCTTCCTTCCTACTGCACCAATGCAGTATGCTCCTCCAGCTGGCATTTTTGTATCTACCTCACGCTTATTTAAATAATGAGTCAAACTGTAAAGATTGGGAGATAATCACAAAAAGCTCAGGGAAGTATGCAAATATAAAACTACAAACTCAGAGAAGGCTGGGAGAACAAAGATAATCAAGAGCATTATCACCAAGCCCCAGGTGTGCAAGCACGGGAAGCCTGAGGGGGAGCATGTGCAGGGGGGGCGGGGGCTGGAAGAGCTCCTGGTCTGATACGCATTTTTATTTATGAACATGCTCTCTCGAGCTCCAGAGAATTCTGACAAATGGAGCTCGAACACATGTGATAGTGGAGGAAAGAAGAAATTAGGTGTTTCCCACGTCTATCCTCTACCCTATTTCTTTAACATGTTCAGCCTGATATGGCAGCTATAGACATGAGTTAAAATGATGCCAGGATCATCACCCCTCTGTTTAAAAGTCTTCAGAGTAAAAGCTAAAGCCCACCCACCCACCCAAGGCCTCCAAAGATGTCCCCCACCCCTCAAATGTCAGCCCTCTCTTTACCTTGCTTTACCAGGCACACTCTGTTCTTTGCACACACCTGTGGGGCACTCATTTCTGGCCTTTTCTCACCGCTCTCTCCTCCCTTTCAACCTTGGCTCAAAGGCCTCACTCTCTTAGAGTCTATACAAACTGCAAATCCTTCTCTTTGACTCACTCTTCCAGCTTTACCTTCGTTAGCACTTTTCACCATCTAATACAGCTTATATCTGGCCTCTCTCTTGGGTTTATAGACTCTCTCTTCACTAGAATCCAAGCTCAATGACAACAGGACTTTTTGTCTGTCTGTCCATTCACACCTCCCCAGTGTTGTCAACTTTACTTGGCACAAGGTAGGAGAGATCAAGATATAGTATTTGTTGAGTGATTTTTGTTGTTGTTATCAACTAAAGCTACACATGTTTATTTTGACTCACCCTTTCTTTTCCCCTTTTTCCATCTCATAGTGTTGTTGGGGAGACCAGAGGAGCTAATTCTGGATAAAAAGCTTACTGCATTGCACCTGGTACATGATATATATTTAATGAAGGTTGGATGCCTTTATTATTGGGCAGGTTCACTTTAGTGTAAAGTGATCATTGGTAGCAGAGGCTTCCTCATGTGGCACTCAAGGAGAAATGGTATAAACATAGCGGTACAATTTGGCTCTACTGGCATAAAAAAACAAGGAACTTGGAACTGCCTTGAGGTCAGGCAGGAACAGCTGAGATGGCAGAGGTGGAGGAGTCACCGTGAAGCTGGCTCACCCTACCCTGTGGTCCTTTAAAGTACCAACAGCGATGCTGGCAGATGTGTACACATGGTTACAGCTAACGATGGATGACTCTGCCCCTGCCCCTAAGAAGAACCATTTCCACACACTCAAGTAATCAAGGTCCAGACCCCAGTCTGCCTCCTCCAGGGGTTCCTACTCTAGCCTGACTGCAAGTACTGGCCCCTGTCAGCCTCATCAGCTTCATCTTGCATGGTGCTCAACCACCTCCATTCTCAGGGCTCCAGCCAACTAGTGTCTCTAGTTCCATGAGGGCTTCTGCCTTGATACTAGTTCCAATCTGCATGGTCTGGCAACCTCAGGCTCTTAGATCACAGAGCTACTATTCCCTTCTGGTGGAGCTGGTTCCCAGTTGCACTGCTTCCCTCCTTACCAACATCACAATAATAGTTTCACATTAATGGCTAGCCTGCTAGTCCCATGAGGGAAGGACTGAGTCTGGTTTCACTCAGTATTGTATTCTTTGGTGTGGACACATGGTAGGCAGTGTGTGCGTGTGTGCATGCCTGTGTGTGTGTGCATGTGTGTGTGTGTGTGAAATCCCTTTATATCTGAGTCTGACTGAGACACAACTTTCCACTCCTTATCCTTCTCTGTCTGGTGAGCATTACCTCTCAGCTTGCCATCCAAGCAGCTCCACTTGTATATTCCACTGGCCCCAGCAAATCAATTCCCAGAAACAAGCCCATCTCTTCTCAACATCACTACCCATGAGATTAAACATGATCTTTTCTCTCTATTTTCAGCCCTCTGTCAGTAACAACAGCAGGTTCCACTGGTCACACCTACAACACACTCTAGGAGTTTGCAGTGTTGATTTCTGGCCTGAGTGCCCAACAACTCCCTCAAAACTCAGCTACAAGCATTTCTGCAGAGAGACCTCCACTGACCCTGTCTGCAGAGCATCTCCATCCCCTACACTCACTATCCGTGACCTCACTATTTTGCCAATCTTCAAAATGTGGCCCATGCATTAGGAGCACCACATGGGAATTTGTTAGGAATGCAGAATTTTGGAACCTCACCCCAGATTTGCTAAATCAGAATTTGCATTTTAACAGGATTCCAAGGTCACTTATATGCATCAGAAAAGTTGAGAAGCACTGCTTTCCAGCCTGTAATTGTTACTTTAAAGGCAAGTTGCCTGCCCTTTTTCTCCAGAGGACTTCTCTTCACAGTTCCATATTCAATTCAGAGTACTGGAAAGTTTATTCCCACAAGTCATTACATCAACAATAAAAGGGAAAACTATGATCATATTAACATAGACTGAAAGGCATTTAATAAACTTTTGTAGCCATACCTAATACATACTCTAAATAAAATAGGAATCAATAGGAAATGTTTGAATCTGGTATCTTTTTTAAAAGTTCATATACTTTGATATAAATTTTTTAAAATCAGAAACTGAATAGAGATGCCACCATCACTAATAAATTGATCAGGATGATCTAAATGGTCTGGCCAATGCAATAAAATAAGAATATTAAAAAATAGACCTAAAACAAAACAACAGTAAAACTCTCTTTTATGGTTGCCGATTTGACTGTGTATCTAGAACAGTGGTTCTCAGCCTTTCTAATGATGTGACCCTTTAATACAGTTCCTCATGTTGTGGTGAACCCCAACCATAAAATTATTTTCGTTGCTACTTCATAACTGTAATTTTGCTATTGCTAATAAATCGTAATGTAAATATCTGTGTTTTCCGATGGTCTTAGGCTCTACAGCAGTGGTTCTCAACCTGTGGGTGCTAGCAGGGTCGCCTAAGACCTTTGGAAAACACAGGTATTTACATTACGATTTATTAGCAGTAGCAAAATTACAGTTATGAAGTAGCAACGAAAATAATTTTATGGTTGGGGTTCACCACAACATGAGGAACTGTATTAAAGGTCCATGGCATTAGAAAAGTTGAGAACCACTGATCTAGAATGACATCATAAGCTAATTTTTTAAAATTCTATAAATAAAAAGAATATTTTATAAGTTTCAAGGATACAAGAAGAATTTGAGGGGAAATACATTCTCTATACTAACAATAGGTACCTAAAAATGGAAATAGTGAGAAAAATTACAATAGTGAAAAAAATTTAACAAGAAAGCTATAGAACCTATAGAAATAAAACTATAAAATCTTATTGGATAATATAAAACAGATTTTCAACAAGTGAAAGAGAAACTAGGTTCTTCATTAAGGAGAGTTATATCATAAAAGTGTCAAATTATACATATAAATATATAAAATTTAATGATACTCTTATTAAAACAAGAGTAGCATTTTTCTTTCCTTTTCCTTAAAGGTAAAATAATCTTCAATTCATATAGATGGAAAATGCTCAAGAACACCAAAATTTATATACACATATATAAAGACTAAAGATAAGGGATTTTTACTAGACATCAAAACACACTACAAAGCCACTCTAAACAAAATAATATAGAATTAGAATAAGAACAGAAAAATGATGAGTGGAAAAAAATTAGAGGATTCTGAAACAGATCCCAATAAATACAAGATTTTAAAACATAGCAATGAGAAAAGTATGGCTTATTTAGTAAATGGCCATGCACAAATAGCTATTGAATTAAAATAATGTGGAGTTGGACTATTATTTAATACCATATAAAAATATAATTTAAAACAATAAGTTATAACTCTACATGGATTAAAAAACAGTCTAAATATAAAATGTTATGCAAAAAACTATCACAAGAAAATGTATATATATTTTTAGTCTAGGGATAGAAAATCTTCATACCCAAAAGAGGAACCCTATTGTTTTAAAGGAAAATCAAAGTATATGTGTTTATTTTATATAAACATGAACCAAAAACCATATACTAAATAAACTACCTAAACATATCTAGAGGTAACATTTTACTAGTTGACAGAGAAACCAAAGACTTGGAAATATATTTGCAATGCAGGTGACAGATAATAGGTTAATAACTATGCTAAAAAACACCTCTTACAAATTGTCAAAGAAACAATTCCATGAAAAAATGAACAAATATGCGAATAAGCAATTCACAGAAGAGCAACTATATTCATGTCCCAGGCAAAAATTAAAAGAGTTAAGACCTATTGCTGGTGGGGATGATGGAAAAGTTCTCTCACTTATTGCTGGTGGAAATGTGAAGTGTTTCTGGAAAGCCATCTGGATATATCGATTAAAATTTAAAATATACATACCTTTCAACCCAGAAACCGCATTCCTGTGATTCTGCCCTACAGAAACAAAAGCTTAAGTACCTAAAGATAGAAGGTTGTTCAAGGACGTGTATTTCAACATTCTTCAAAGAGAAGAAAAATGCTGAAAATAATAAATGTTCATCAGTAGGGGGATATGTACTAAATTATAGTAGGTGCACACCATAAAATATTATATTACTAGAGGCCTGGTGCATGAAAATTCATGCACTGGAGTGGGGAGTCCCTCAGTTCAGCCTGCCCTCTCTCACAGTCCAGGAGCCCTTAGGGGCGAGAGGCAACCGGGCAATCAGGAAGGTGACACCCCATCACACCTTTGCTGCTGCCACTGCTGGCAGCACAAGCCTCAGCCGGCCCTCTTTACCTCGGGCCTGCCCTGGGTGGCTGGGTAGCTGACATCTGAGGCTTGCCAGCGCCTCAGCCCAGTCACCCCTAACTGCCCTACCTTGCCAGCCTGGTCCCCCCAAACTGCCCTGGCCTGATTGCCCACAACTGCCCTCCCCTGCTGGCCATCTTGTGGTGGCCATCTTGTGTCCAGATGGGGGTGGCCATCTTTGACCACATGGGGGTGGCCATCTTGTGTGTTGGAGTGGTGGTCAATTTGAATATTACCTCTTTATTATATAGGATACTATGCAACCAAATAAATGAAGAATGATATTTAGATCAATTATTGAGATTAGAACTAGTGTTGAGTAAAAGATGCAAGGAAGCATACATATTATGATGCTATGTATAATAAATCAAACATTTTAAAACAAACCCTATGTATATGTGTATGTGTGTATAGTTATAGTTATGTAAGAACGAAGAAACATTTGAAAAGTATACAACAGAGGGTTTTTATGATAGAGTGATGCAATTGACTAAAGTGGAGCTGGGGAGAGAGATGGCAGAGCAAAACAAGCCCCCCCCCGCCCAAAAAAAGAAAGACTACAATTATAACATCAACGAATCAGTAATTATGACATGACTCCATTTTCCTAAGTGTGTGTGTGTGTGTGTGCGCGCGCGTGTTTGTGATAGAAAATAAAAAGATAGTATAAAGGCAGCTTGGGTTGGCAGCTTGGGTCCGTGCCCGCCCCCCAACCTGCATTCTGATGTATATACTTGCTAGCCTGTAATTAAGCCCCAACTCCCTTTCCACTTGTGTCCTAGCTAGCCTTGCAAAACCTGTTTCCTGGATGCTTATCTTACAGGGACCATAAAACCATACACAGCTCGACAAGGGGGTCTGACTGCCGGCACCAGAAGGGGTCTTGGCTGCTATCTCACTTCCCCGCCTTGCAACTGTCACAGAGGCTGTAAAGCCCTTGAAAAGTTCAGAAGCCTACTCCATATTTGGGAGACAAAGAAACTAAGGGGATAAAAGGGAAAGCCCCGCCACATTCAGTGCTCAAATTTGGGTATCGATTCCCTTGAGCCAGCACTGGTGCTTCCTGTAATAAAAAATGTATCTTCTGAATCTTCCCAGTGCCTGTTGTCTGTCTTCCCCGCCACTTGGAAATTTGCTGTAACAGTAGCATTTGACCTAATTTACTTCTTGGTGCTCCATCCCTGACATAGTAACATTTATGGTATAGCATGATATTACTCAGCCAATGTAGATACAACCAACCCATCTATAGTCATGTAGATGTTATGCGTGTTCTTGCATTTGTTTGTAGGTATAAAAAGAAGGATGTGGAAATCAGCACAAACTGCAAGTGGGATAGAATGGGAGGACAAAGGTTGGGGGAATGATCACCCTGTATGCATATATCTAGTAATATATCCCAACTGACTCTCAATTGTTAATATTCAGGAGTTTTGCAAGACAATAGTTAAACTGAGCCATTATTAAAAAATAAATTATGTAAATGTATAACTAAATTATATTTTAAAAGGTAATAAATTGAGAATATTCACTTCTTAATTAGTTAACTATTTTTACTAATACCTATGCTTTGAGGCTGTTTATATCTATATTTATATGGTACAGATACTATATAATGGGATGCAATTGCACATCTCTTCCCAATTCCATGTTCAGTGACATAATGTGGGTAGCTTGAAATCAGCCAATGTGGGAGTATTTACACCACAGAAATTGGCAAGCACTGCAAGACTGGGGTTTATTTATGGTTTTTATGATTGTCTAAATTTAAGAAAGTGGTGGAGGAAATGTTAATGCAGACTGTACTACCAAAAATTAGTATCTAATTCACTAAACATGTGCCTCACATTATGGATGAATAAGTGACATGTTTTCATTGTTTCACTTTTGTCTTACATAACATTAAAACATTACTTTATTTCTTTGTTACATAAATAAAATTACTAACCAGCTGTCATTTCAGAAGTATACTCGTTGTTAACTACAACCATGGGTTGGCTAAGGATACAACAGTTTGGCAAATACCAGTTAAAGTATCCTGTGAAAATCAATTGGCCATATACATAGAATTTACAGTAAAGGATATTGTATATTTGTCAAACATTTACCCCCATACCAATGCTTGCATTGCTTATCATAATAAGTGATGTGAATATGTGCATATTGAAAACTACAAACAAAAGGAAAATATTAAAAAATTAAATGGCACCACCTCTGGGAAGCCCTCCCTAATTCTTTCAGTTTCTCTCTGCTCAGTGCTACCATAGTATGTTTCAGGTATACTTTGGTCAGTAGCCATTGTCACACTGCCCTGCAAAGCATCTGGTTCCTATCAACCTTCCCCCACTAGCCTGTAAATTCCTTAGTGCAGGACTGTGTGGAGTCTTTTTTCTCACACTGCCACCTTACACAGAGTAGTGGCTGCCCAGCACAGAAATGAATCAACAGGTTGGAGAATAAAAATGAAGAAGGAGCACAGGGAAAAGGCTTAGATTAGATTCTTAAGGGGAAATGTGGGCAGGGCTTCCTCATAATGCTTGCTTGAGACCCCTGGAGATCAGCAGCAACTGAACCCCCAAGACTTTTGATTGTGATTCTTTAGCTGAGCCCTCTTTATGGATTAATTTCATCCACAAAATTCTCAGCTCTCGGATTATGAATTTGCATAAGGATGTTTGCACTTGCTTTATTTCCTCTTTTTTTTTTTATACTTTCATTTTCAGGGTCTAAAAGTTACTCCATTAATGAAGATATAATCTCATATTCTTGACAGGAAAAGTTCCTGGTCTCTGGTAGGGTTTTATCTCTTGTTGGTAGGTAAACGAAAACACTCAGTGAGAATGCTCATCTTGCCCTCTGAGAGTCTGGGTGCAGCAGCCAATCTGGATAACCATGACAGGCAGTAAAGACAGTCTTAGAAATACATTCTTAGAGCGAAAAAATAAATGTCTTTATTTTTCCAAGGGAAGGCATTCCTCTCAGCATGGGGATGCAGTAGCACATGGGGACTTTGAGCATGAGGTTGTCAGACAGATCTGGTCTCAAATGTTAGCCCTACTGCCAATCAGCCACAGGCCTTGGGCAGGGTAGTTGATTGGGGAGGACCTCAGCTTCCTCCTGTATAAAATGCAGATTGTAATAATACTACGCCATTCATTTGTTGTGAGGATTAAATAGGGGCTATTAAATGAAAGCATTTGTGCACATAAAGAATTGAACAAAGATGTTCATAACAGCTTTTTGTGTAACAGTCAGACACTGGAAACAATCTCAGAATCCACCACAATGTAAATGAATAAACAAGTTGTATTATATTTACATAGTGGAATACTACTCAGCAACAGAAAGGGAATAAACTGTTGCTATACATCACAACATGGATGATGCTCAATATAATCACATTAAGTGAAGGAAGTCAAACATTAAAAAGTACATACTGTTTGATTTAATTTGTATAACATTGTAGAAAATTCAAATTTAGTGACCGAAAGCATATCGGTGGTTGCCTGGGGACAGAACTGGTGGCTAGGGGAGAAAAGAAAGAGGGAAGAATTAGAAAAAGGCCTAAGGAACCTTTTTGGGGTGGTGGATATGTACATTACCTTGACTGTGGTGTTGGTTTAATGTATGTACTCATATGCCAAAATTTATTAAGTTGTACACTTTAAATGTGAGCAGTTTATTGAATGTTATACCTCAAAAAAACCATTAAAAACTATCCTATATAATAAAAGCTAATATGCAAATTGAACAGCAGTACGACCGGTTGCTATGATGCACACTGACCAACAGGGGGCAGACACTTAATGCAGGAGCTTTCCCCTGGTGGTCAGTGCACTCCCACAAGGGGAGCGCTGCTCAGCCAGAAGCTGGGCTCATGGCTGGCCTCTGCAACAGTGCAAAGCTGGCAGTCAGACATCCCTCGAGGGCTCTTGGACAGTGAGAGGGCACAGGCTGGGCTGGGGGACCTCCCCTCACCGAGTGCATGAATTTTGTGCACCAGGCCTCTAGTATGGGATAAAAGATTTAAAGCTCTTAAAGTAGTCTCTGGTATATAGTAAAAGGTCAATAAATGGTGGTTTTATGATGAAAATGATGAAGCTGACAATGATGACAGCATTCCTGGGACGGCTTATATCCTTGGAATGTCCACACTCCTTTCTCTTCCTCTTTTAGTCCCTTTGACCATCTAATGACTAGCCTGGTTCTCACCCGCTCAATGCCCCTGATAATCATTCCCCTCTCTGACTGCCAATATCCTCTATAGTTCAAAACCTTTCTCTCTCCCTAATTCCCTAGTCGGTTTGGCTTGGTGGACAGAGCATGGAACCATGGACTGAAGGGTCTTGGGTTCTATTCCAGTCAAGGGCATGTACCTAGATGGCGAGCTCAATCCCCGGCCCCAGTTGGAGCGCGTGTGGAAAGTAACCAATCAATGTGTCTCTCTCACATCGATGTTTCTCTGTCTATGTGTCTCTCCCCCTCCCTTTCACTTTAAAAAAATCAGTGGAAAATATCCTCAGGTGAGAATTAACAACAAGAAAACTTCCTCTCAACTCTATTAGAACTGAGATCCTTGACTTTTTTACTTTGGGCTCAACTAGACATGGAATGAAATTTACTTTCATACTTCCTAACTTGATTAAACCTGCGTTTTCCATCTGTAAACTGGGGATGGTAACCCCAGAGATAGTGTTGGCATAGTCAGAGGAGATAGTGTAAGTAAAGCATTGCGACTCAGAGAATAAACATCCGATATGTGGTAACTTGATGTCTTACATTCCATCTCATATTGGTTGAGTTGTTCAAGGACTACTCAATAGCACCCTCTTTTTTTTCTGAGTTCTCAACAAATTGAGACATAAGATGAAGAAATGAAAGATAAAGTGCCATTATAGTCCCTTTATTCCCCAAAAAACCTAATCTGGAATTGTCGCTTAAGGTGAAAGCCAACCTGATTCTTAGTAAACATAAAAAATATGACAGATTTATCTACATAGAACTGTAATGACAACACTGAACTTGGGTAGCTTCCAAGTAAGGGCACCAACAGAGGAATTATGATTCTGTGGGCAGATCACCCCCAAGAGACATAGAAGGAGTTTGATCTGAGAAAGTCAAGTTGATTATTTCTGAACTGTATAGCACATAAGTCTCCTCTCTCACCCTTCAATGGTGTGGAGGGAGCAGAGAGATAAGAGTCCAGGGATGTCACACTAATGGATTTCCCTCCAAATGACAAGAAACATCAGGAGTGGGGAATAAATATTCCCCCTTTAAAATACTATTTCATCCATCATTTCATACATAACAGAAGTACCAGTTTCCTAACTAAGTCATTTCATAATGGCTGAGCATATAGAAAAATTCAGTAACTACTTCTGGTCATAAGGACTGAAATCA
This sequence comes from Corynorhinus townsendii, assembly GCA_026230045.1. Taxonomy (NCBI): domain Eukaryota; kingdom Metazoa; phylum Chordata; class Mammalia; order Chiroptera; family Vespertilionidae; genus Corynorhinus; species Corynorhinus townsendii. Next base: position 38,111,250 of record JAPDVU010000011.1, read on the forward strand.
TTTCAGAAGTCAACATGGAGAAAAGGAACTCCTCACGGCAGCAGCCCTCTCTTAGGCACCTCCGTCTGCACTCCCCTGGTTCATGGAGCTTCCACATCTCAAATCAATTCACCACCCAAATTGCAAGTACTGGCCTGCAGATCATGTAATTGTTACCATGACTTCTGGATCAGTATTAAATAAGACTGTGTCATTTTCCATATGGAATCCCTTAAAGTGATTGAAGAAAGTTACCTGTATCACCCCTAGGTCTTCTTGGTTGTAGGTTACACATACTCTATGTTTAATCCTTTCCTAAATATTATGGTTTCACAAAACTCTTACCCTCCTAATTCTCCTTCATTGGATACACTCCAATTTGTCAATGACCTTATTAAAATGTATCACCTTAAGACAAGAGCTACAGGTACAGTTTACCAGTTAATTAATCTAATAATCACTAACTGAATGAATCAGGCATCCTTAATGGCATAGTCTGTTGACAAAACCACATACCTCCCCACAAAGGAATTGAAGCTTCCTTACATGTTCTTGGCAGCCCCCTAACTCTGCTGAATTTGTGGTCAACAAAAATTTTAAGTTATTTATTCATATCAAGTGCTGGCAAGCCGAGGTTTCCTGATCTTCTACTTGCACTACTAATTTTTTGGGATAGGACTTCACTTCCTTTCACCCTATTACAACTCATTTTTAAGAGGTAGCCAATGTGAGGGCATAGGTGGTCATTAGGCAGGCTGGGTACAAACTTTTGGTATGATTCTCTGAGCTTCTGTTTTCTCATCTGTATCATGGTAACAATGATACCCATGTCATGAGACTTGAGAATAAAATGCGACCACATGTGTGAATGCCTTAGCACAATATGTGACACAGAGAGGCAAATAAATAAACGTTAATTTCCATAATACATAATATTATGAGAGGACATAAGTAAAAAGTGTGACACCAGGTGAAGTCATGAAATGAGAGAATTTCATTTTAATTACCTTAGAAATTACTTTAGATAAAACCATTGATATGCATTTTTGGTTATTCTAACTACATTTCAGAGGAGATATTGATACTCCAGTGTTCTCACGACTTAAGCAATTTGCAGATGTCTTAGGGATATTTCTTCCAAATGTCAAGGGTCAACCATCTACAACCAACCTACCTTCTTTGGAAGCCTCTATCATTTATCCATGATGCCTCATAACACTATCAGAAGTTCTATGGTCAAGTATTTCAATGACCTAGGATGTAATCCCCATGGGACTACAAATATGAACTCCATAGGGAGCTAACTACTTTCACCCTGAATTATCTCTTATTCATATTTGTACTATCCTTTCCTTTCCAGTGTGAATACATTCTTCCTAACTAGAAAAAATAGAACCCAAACAGCAGCTGGGTGGCTAAACGATCCAGGAGTCATCAATCCTTCTCTTCCCCCTTCATCTTTCTCTTAACAGTTCTATAAGGATTTTCTTGTTCATATTTATTTTTATTTTCAAGCCCCAACACTTCCTGGAGTTTAGACTTTGTAGTATATTGATGTATTAATCCTATATAGTAAAAACCTAATATGCTAAGTGTCTGTTCAACCAATCAAAGCATAATATGCATATGATATGCTTAAGGCTACTCAACTGCTCTCTGTGATGTGCACTGACCACCAGGGGGCAGACGCTCTGACTGGTAGGTTAGCTTGCTGCTGGGGTCCTGCCAATTGGGACTGAGCGAGATGGGCCAGACACGTCCTGGAGCCCTCCTGCAGTCCCTCCCCAACTGGTCAACCTCCTGTGTCCCTCCTCAGCTCCAATCTTGCACCGGTGGGGTCTCTCAGCCTGGTCTGCACCCTTTTGCAATCCAGGACACTTTGGGGGATGTCAGAGAGCCAGTTTTGGCCCGATCCTGCAGGCCAGGCCGAGGGACCCCACTGGTGAATGAATTCGTGCACTGGGCCTCTAGTCAATTATAATTAATCACACCTCTTGATACCCATGCCTTTGACCATGTAACTTTGCAGGGTACTCTTACTCTGGACAGAGCATTCTGTCTGACTTCTTAATTCTGGGCTCTACCACATGATGTACTTTGGCTAATGGGATACTATCAAGCACAATGTAAGCTCTTGTACCTCTGCCACTACCATAAGCCCATTTCACAGCTAGGTCCCTAGAGAATGAAAGTATTACCAGTTATGCCAGCCAAGACCCTACTAGATCAACAATAGTCATCCATAGCCCATATAGGTGAACAAGCCTGGCCAAGATCAGAAGAACTAATTAGCCAAACTTCAGTCAATCCCATACACACATCACATAACCTCCAAAATCAGCTAAGTCCAGCCAAGATGAGCTAAACCTTAGATTTCTAGACAAACCAGTGCCCTTGCCATGTTATGATAATGCTTTACAGTTGTCTGCTACTCAGCATTATTGTGGCAACAGATAACTGATACAGCCTCCCCCACAGGAGCCTACCAGAATTACGTCTGGAAGGCTTGAGAATGAAAGAGGTAGGGGAGCCTTTCTTCATTCCTATCAGCTACGCCTCATTTAAGCATTAGGAAGTAAAGAAAGTTTGGTGAGTGACCCTCAAGGATCCCTCTAAATAGTTGACATCACGGTCAAGGGTCTCATAACCTAAGTCCCACAGGAGTATAAGCTTGATGATTTCCTTGCATACAAAAGAAAATAAATTATATATATAATGTGTGTATGTATATATGTATGTATACATATATACATACACACATTTCCACCAGATGACATGATCACCAGCCACAGAGTCAACACTCAGTTTGATACTAATACACTCAAAATGGATGGTTTGTCTATTCTGTTACCCAGAACAATTTTACCATTGCAAGCTTGCTTTTGAAATATAAAATCTTGGGAGAGTTGCAACTTTGTTTGTAACTTGGATTTTTTTTTCTTTTACAGAGAGCTATTTTAAATGTTCTCAAATTTGTGTGGGATTGCCAATTGGTCACATTTAATTGGCCATACTGTAAGCCTCAGCGATGCAACACTCTTCAGAAAATGAAACATAGACATGATTGTTACTTTGCTCTGTTATTGTGGCTACAGAATGGCAAACCAATCTGTTAAAACTGAAAAATCCAACCGCTCAATTATCTGTCAGGCCCACACAGTTAAACACCCAAAAGCATTTTTTCCTATTTAGCTAAGGCATATTTTGATTGAATGAATATATTGCTTGCTTGGCATTGTGTAAAACTCAAGGTCCTTCTAACAGCATGTCAATCCTCAGGAAAAGGTTGGTCTTACAAATACAGACATTCATTCATTCATTCATTCATTCACTCACTCACTCACTCACATAACCTGCAAATATTTACCACATACTCACTCTGTGGCAGAAAATGTGTTAGGTTCTAAGAATGAGGCACAATTAAATAACAATCTTATATAATAAAGAGGGAATATGCTAATTGACCCTAACACTGTCACAAAGATGGTAGTGCCCACAGCCAATAAAGAGGGAATATGCTAATTGACTGCCCCGCCCTCAAAGATGGCAGTGCCCACAGCCAATAATGAGGGAATATGCTAATTGACTGCCACATCCTCAAAGATGGTGGTGAAGGAGGGAATATGCTAATTGACTGCCACATCCTTAAAGATGGCAGCGCCCAGTCCCCTCAGCCCTGCCAGGGCGGCATGCATGCGGCAAGGCCGGGCCTGCCCCCAGGTGGGCCCAACTGCACTGTGCGCCTGCCTCCGGAGTCCCCCAGGCCCCTCAGTCCCCAACCGCCCAGGGCTGGCCTGAGGCTCAGGCAAGCCTTGGATGGCGGCTGCCCAGCCATCCAGGGCTGCCTAAGGCTCAGGTAACCAGGACCAGCCAAGGCTTGTGCTGCTGGCAGTGGCAGCAGCAGAGGTGTGGTGGGGCATCATCTTCCCCTGATCGCTGGGTCACCTCCTGCCCCTAAGGGCTCCCGGACTGTGAGAGGAGGCAGGCCGGGCTGAGGGACCCCCCCCCCTCCAGTGTATGAATTTTCATGCACCAGGTCTCTAGTCTATATATATAAAAGCCTAAGCGACCGTTCGACCAGTAACCATGATGCGCACTGACCACCAGGGGGCAGACACTCAATGCACAGGCATGGAAACTTGGAACAGACTGATGAATCTCAGAGGGAAGGGGGGAGGAGGAGGGCAGGAACAGATTAACCACAGATCTTATATGCATACTAGAGGCCTGGTGCACAGATTCGTGGCCTGTGGGGATTGAGTCGAAACTGGCCGGGTGCACGGATTCTTGCACCAGTGGGGTCCCTCGGCCTGGCCTGAGGGGATCGGGCCAAAACCAGCAGTCCAATATCCCCCGAGTGGTCCTGAATTACGAGAGGATGCAGGCCAGGCTGAGGGACCCCACCAGTGCACAAATCCATGCCCCAGGCTGCTAGTTAGTTAAATAAACAACTAATAAGAAGGTATGTTGAGAATAAAGGCTAGGCTCTGACTTTAAAGTAATGTTTCTCAACTTGGACAATTCTACTCTCTCCCTAATCAGGGGACATTTGCCAAGATCTGAAGACAGTTTTGATAATCATGATTGGAGGGGAAAGTGCTATTAGAATCTAGTGGTAGAGGCCACACACACTGCTAAGCATTTTATAATTCACCCAACACCCCTTACAACAAAGAATTACCTAGCTCAAAATATTAAGTGTGGAGACTGAAAAACTTTGCTCTAAAGCCATGCACTGGGCTAATTTCTTTGAAATCAACGTTTCTGTCTAATCCATCTGCCCCAGCACAGGCAGGTAATCCATAAATGCTGGCTAGCTGGCTGGCTGGATGGCTGGCTGGACAGATGAATGGATTTCACAGTTATAGATGGTATCAAAAGATATATATTGGGCATTGAGCTATTTGGCCATCATAAACTTAGTATATGGTTTAACTTTATAACCTAGAGCTTAGATGGTTCCAAGAAGGAAAACAATCCAGAAATTTTGTCATGGATTTCACAGTATATAGTGGATTGTGCTTAATGATGAATTTGGTGCTCCAGAAATCCCTACAGCTCTGACCTTAACCTCTTATTTAGAACCTCATTCACCTCAGATAAAATATACTGGGCTGTTCCTTCAAATCTTCCTGACCTAAAATGAAGATAATCTGTCTTCTTTTATTTTATAACCACTGGAAATAAGAGTTAATTTGTCTTATCTAACATTCTGTAGAGTCATTTGGCCAATTATTCTACTTTGGTTCTCAACTCATCCCTAGCAATGTACAATCTGTTTGGGATGTTAATTTTTAATGGTGTGATTTTGACTTGCCCTTCAAATGAGTTGAACAGAAATATGGATTTATTTTTATGCCTTTCATCAATAGAAGGGAACAGAATAAATTACTCAAGAACATGTTCTCTTGCCTTGCTTCCTCCCCGACCCCTCCCCATAAGAGATTATGAAGATAAATGCAGAAGTGTTGATCTTTTCTATAACAGACTGGGAATGTGCCCCATTTATGAATGCGGTACTGTACTTCTGCTATGGAATGAGACATGTCAAGGCCAGCAGAACCCTTTCCCTGCCTTATGAGAGGCCACAGTAAGAAGAGGCTCCATAGTGTGGATAAGACGTTGGCAGCTGCACCTGGTGTCCAGAATGAAAGCTCAGGTAGGACCCTAAAAACTATTGATATCTATATGTCTTCCATTAGATCATACACTTGTTGGGACAGAGACCAAGACTTAATAAGCAAGCATCTCATACTAACCTTAAATTTGGTTTCTCATTTGAAATCCTGTGGAGAGAATTATATACTAGAATAATTGTTTGGAAAACCCTTCCTCCTAAAGATTCAGATTAAATGCATGTGTGTGTGTGGTGGGGGGTATAAAATATAAATAAATAAATGTATGAGTTTTACTAACACTGGTCTAGCCAGTCAGGTTCTGATGTCTAATTGCCTGCCTGGCCCCCTAAGGCTGTGTGCTGTATTTAAATAATATAATGTTCAGAAACAGACCAAACAACTGTCATCCCAACTGCTCTGATGAGCCAGATAGTCTTGGCCAAAGTTTAAAAAGGTGAAAAGGAAGATTCCTTTATTTGTTCAACAAACACCTACTGTGCCAGGTACAATACAGATGACGTGTAACACCAAGCATACACATTCACTGTTTTCCAGTTGCTTCCAATCCACTGTGGGAGATAGATATAGATTTTTTGTTTTGTTTTGAGCCCCCTCTTCCTTTCTATAATTATTTAAAATACAAAGAGAAATACAGACTTCTTTGACTATTCTTTCCTTTCTTCTCTTTTTGGCTGCCTTTACATTTCCCATCACCTCCAAATTTCTGGTATCATTCATGAAAAGCTACAAATAAGAAGTCTGAGCCCTAGTTGGTTTGGCTCAGTGGATAGAGCATCAGCCTGTGGACTGAAGGTTCAATTCCGGTTAAGGGCATGTACTGGGTTGCGGGCTCAATCCCTAGTAGGGGGCATGCAGGAGGCAGCTGATCAATGATTATCTCTCATCATTGATGTTTCTGTCTCTCTCTCCCTTCCTCTCTGAAATCAGTAAAAACAAATAAAAAATAAATTTAAAATCTGAAAGCAGGAAACTGCTAATGTTGGTTCAAGGGTCACTATCAATCAACATCAGGATTTGGTAAGATTTTCTTGTTCTTTTTCTTATGTTAATTGCCTCATGTTACAAAACAGCTACAGGAATTCCAAGCATCCTATCTACAAGACACACACACAAAAAATGAGAGAAACAAAATCTGGTCATCCATTTCAACTGAATATGACTCTTTTAATAAAGAATGGGAAAGCTTTCTGGAAAGTCCTACCCTATAGGTTTTGAGTTATATGTAGTTGTATAGATCCTGGCACTCGGCTATTTCTAACTGGAAGATGATATTAAAAAATATGTTGTAGATGGAGATCATTCAGCCACGCAAAAGGGTCTCTTGAGCAATCCATTTGGAAAATATCAGTGCAGAAAAAAATATGAATATATTATAAAATTTATATTCTATCTATATATATAAAACCATAATATGCAAATACACTGAACAGCAGAACAAGTGAACAACCAATCATCTGGTCACTATGATGTGCGCTGACCACCAGCAGGCATGCGTGGAACATGGCAGGCATCGGCAGCAAGCAGCAGAGTGTGGAACATGCCAGGCATTGGCTGGGGCGGGATGGTGGAGCAGGTAAGCGGGGGTGCCAGACAAAGGTGGGGTACTGGTTGCTGTCATCAGGGTGAGCCTCTGGTGGTTACTGAAAATTCTTTGCTCCCGTGTGCTGTGGTCCCACCAGGCACTCACAATCCCTGCCGGTGCCTAGTGCCAGCCCCAATCACCCGCCAGGGCTTCTCCAACTCCCCCTGCTCCTGAGGGGCAATAGGGGCTGGCTTCCACCTCTCTCACCCACTGCCGGCAACGGCCCCGCTTGCAACCACTGCCAGTGCCAGAGCCGCTGCTCACACCCGCTGTTGGTGCTAGCCCCACTCACACCCTCTGCTAGCACCAGGCACCAGTCCCAATCACTCGGGGTTAGCAGCTGTTGCTCACACCCAATGCCAGCACCGGCCCTGCTCGCATCTGCAGCTGGCGCCGGGTGCCAGTCCCGATTGCTTGGTGCTATCAGCAGGTGTGAGCAGGAGCTGCCAGCCTCAATTGCCCCTGAGGGCTTCTCCACCTCTCCCTGCTCCTGTGGGGCGATCGGGGCAGCAGCCGCAGCTCACACCTGCTGATGGCGCTGGCCCCAATTGCTCTGTGCCTTCAGCTGGTGTGAGCGGGGTCGGTGCTATCAGTGTGTGGGAGCAGCGGTGGTGGGAGCAGGGCTGCAGGCAGAGTGGGGACCGGGTCCAAGGCAGGAGGAGCCGGGCAGGGGCTCGGAGGATTGGCCCGAGACCTGCTTCTGTGCTCACTGCAGCCTTGCAGCCCACAGTTCCCTTCAAGGTGCATGAATTTGTGCACTGGGCCCCTAGTCCTAACTAATAAAGAGGTAATATACAAATTGACCACCACTCCAACACACAAGATGGCCGCTCCTATGTGGTCAAAGATGGCCGCCCTTATGTGGACACAAGATGGCTGCTACAAGATGGCAAGCAGGGGAGGGCAGTTGTGGGTGATCAGGCCAGCAGAGGAGGGAAGTTGGAAGGGACCAAGCTTGCAGGGGAGGGCAGTTGGGAGCAACCAGGCTTGCAGGGGAGAGCAATTGGGGTGATCAGGCCTGCAGAGGAGTGTAGTTGGGGGTGAGCAGGCTGGCAGAGGAGACCAGTTACGGGTGACAAGGTTGGCAAGGGAGGGCAGTTAGGGGTGACTGGGCCAGCAGGGGAGGGCAGTTATTGGCAATCGGGCCAGCAGGGGAGCAGTTAGGCTTCGATCAGTCTGGCAGGGGAGTGGTTATAGGTGATCAGGCTGGCAGACAGAAGCGGTTAGGGGCAATCAGGCAGGCAGTCAGGCAAGTGGTTGGGAGCCAGCAGTCCTGGATTGTGAGAGGGATGTCCCTCGAGGGGTCCCAGATTGGAGAGGTTTCAGGCTGGGCTGAGGGACACCCCTGCCCTGTGCACAATTTTGGTGCACCAGGCCTCTAGTGATTATATAAAAAGCATATGAAGTCAGAAACTTGGAAAACTACAAATGGATTATATTGTTGTGAATACATCTTACATGTCATTAGATTTCATTGTCTCATCAACTATATGGGGTAAATATAATTATTAGTATTTCATAAACAAAGAAACTGGGGTATACAGACTAGGTAAAATTATTAGTCCAAGGTCATACAGCCAGGAAGGGAAGAGTCAGGGCCTGATGTTAGATTTTTAAAAACATTTATTCTTCTAGTTCTCTTTTTTGACTCTGCCCACATGTGTACAATAAAAATGAAGTATGAAATTTGTATACACACACTGTAGTAAATATGTTTCCAGAACAAGTAAACTTTGAACCAAGAATTCCAGGATGGTTGAAAGGCCAATTCATCCACTCACTCATTCAAGCATCTGTGAAGCAGTTCTAAATTCCATCTGTGGGCTAAGGATATAGATGAGAAAGACACCACTACTTTGTACACGGGGCTCATTGTTCAGAGAAGGAACTAATAAGGCCTTATGTGAACTCACTGAGGTTTCCTTCAACTTGGTCCTTCCAGAGCTTGAAGGCAAAGATCAAAGTGAAAGGTTCTTTGGGATGTGCAAGCCCAGGATATCAGGGTAAGGAAGTAAAGTGAGGCAAGAAAAAAACTTAATATGATGCAATGCAGGCCTAAGCTGTCCAGGGCTTCACAGGGAGGCTCAAAGAGCCATCACAGGCTGTAGTTGGCTAAATAATGGCCAAGAAAAATGCCCACAACCTAAACCTGAGTACCTGTGAATATGTTATCTGACAAAGCAAAAGTAATTTTGCAAATGTGATTAAGTTTAGGATCTTGTGTCGTGGACTATCTAGGTAGGCTCATGGAATCACAAGAGTCTTTATAAGAGACACAGGAGGGTCTGAGTCAGAGAAGGAGATGGGGCAACAGATGCAGATAGCAGAGTAATGTGGAGCCAGGAGCCAAAGAATGCAGGCAGCCTCTAGAAGTTGAAAAAGGCAAGGAAATGAATTCTTCTCAGAGCTTCCAGAGGGGACGCAGCCCTGCCAACTCATTTTATACTTCTAACCTCAAGATCTGAAAGAGAATAAATTTGTATTTCGTTAAGCCATCTAGTTGTGATAATGTGTAACAGCAATAAGAATCTATATACAGGTCTCTCAGAAGGTGTGTTCACTGGGAACATAAGATTTTTCTAGAAGAATTTTATGGAGGGGAGCTCACAGATGGTGAAAGGAACAAGAATATATCTGTCTAGTTGCTTCCAAATATCTTCCACTTCCTATCCATCAAAGTTTACCTCATAGAGTGCTAACTGCTCACCTTTCCAGTTGTCACCTTTCAATTCCATGGCAACTGCTAGGAATCTACATTCCATGCTTCAGAGTGGTTCATGCTCATCAATGTGGGCAAAGTGATGACTAAGAGAGAGAATAAAAGAAGAGAGGTAGTTCCAGTAAACTGGGAAGTTTAAAATGATATCCAATGCTGAGGATGACTAACTCTGCTTGTGAAGAAAATCATCCAAATACTTATCTAGCTCCTTTGGTAAACTGAAATCATTTCTAGGGATGAATTTTTGCCTTTGCCTGTCTAATATACAATCCCCAGTTCTCTAAGTAACTGCATCCTATTTCTTTTGGAAACAACCCTTCTTAACCCTACGCATGTCCCAAAGTGAACTGACTCCATCATTTGTTCCAGGAAAAGGCATTGTCAAGACTTAGCCAGTCAGAGTACAGAATTACCTTGCCACAACAATTGCTTCAGGAACCGGCATGGCCCCAAGCCTGGCCAATACTGCACACTCCAGGCAACATGACCCTGTTAGTTTAGTGGCTCTGAGCTGTGAAACATATTTTAAGTATTGGGACACCATTTCTTTTACCACTCATCTTGGAATTGAGAGTATGTCAACCTAGAATTCCCCAGGGTGTGAAGTCAGCATGAGGGGAGGAAAGGCTACACCCTGAAATATCAGTTGGCTTTCTGAATCCAACCATACCTATACTTAGATGAACTTCACATGTATGTGGTTCAATACATTTTACTTGTTTTTTGAAAGATTCCCAGTACTTCTTCGAGGTCACATTTTCATTTGCTGCCAACAGGGAGTCCTCTTGTAGATTTCGATGCTTCCAGAGACTGGAGTAGTTAAGAAATTCAGAAACAGGCCAGAGAGAGGCAGCAGCTCAAAACTTCTTGAGGAGCTACACATCCTCCAGGAAAATCCCAACTGTACCTTGACCCTGTCTTCACTACGCCCAGACCCCTTCCCTAGTGGCACTGGTCATGGCCACCTCAATAGACATCCTTATAAAGTTGTTCCTTGTTTAGTCACACCACTTCCTACAGAACAGGAAAGCAGCATAAAATCTATTTCTTGGAGTGTGAGCACTGCGCTGTAGACTGGCATGATGGCTGGCCTGTTTGCCCGGTTCAGCCCCTAGTGCAGTGATTGTAGTGATTAGATGTGGCCAATTCCAGCCTCTGTGAAATAGAAAATTGCTGCAATTGTCAACAATGGGTCTGGCCCAGACTGAACCTAACCTGCCTACAGTCCAAGCAAGAAGGTACCTACCAACTCCTACAGTCCCTCTTCTGAAACCAGGTCACTCCTCTCAAGAATGAAGGAAAGGCCATTTTCAAGGCGGTAATTGCATAATATGTGGAATGTAACAAAAGGGAGACTCTCGAGCTCCATTACTTTGAAGGGTCTGTCAGTGTTTTCATTATAGTGCATTTTCTGCAGTGATTTATCTTCAGCCATGAAGCTGGGCTGACAGCTAGGGCTTAGCACCCATAGGCCCAGCCCAGGAGAACTGTGTGAAACTTAATTTAGTTGAAATTGTTTGGCCAGCACCATGCTGAGGACTTACAAACTATAAATTAAATACAAGTTTGGGTCCTCTGGCACTTTTGTGGCAGTTCTTGTTTGGTGCATCCTCAGTAGCTCACCTGCAAACTGTGCTTTCCTGACAGGCTAACGCATCTGAGGCCAGGAAAGAAAGCAGGACAGTCACTCTTTATACTTTTCAAGGGGCTATATTTTGGGAGGAAGGGGGAGGAATTTTATAACTGAAATCCATAATTGTAATTTATGCTTTCAAGTAAAAGAAAAATGTCACTTGAACTCAGATAATCACTTAAAAGTTATCTCCTGCCTTCTCTCTTTATATGGTCCTCACATGACCCCTGTTTCTAGTCTTAGAAGGTGAGACATAATTTGCAATACCCCAAGCCCCAACACAGGTCATCTGTCTCCTTGGACTGTCAGACAGTCCCAGAGTCTGGGCCTTGGGACAGCAAGGCCAAGTCCTAGAAATTAAAGCCATTATGAACCCCAGGAACAGTTCTCAGGCAGGCCAGTGTCCAGTTTGGAACATGATGTTCAATGTATCTGGATTCCAGGATGGAGAGTAGAATTTACCCAGAACCCAGCAGTCTCTCTTTAGAGTTAGACAAGGGAGGGGAGCTGTGGAAAATCAGTCTGACCCTCCTGGGCATGAATAGGTGAACAACCCATGGCCTTCTACAAATATTGTCTTCTATAAGCCAGGGGCCTGTCCCACAAAGCCCTAGAATTCTCAGGACATTGTCCTCACCTTCACCATCATTTGCATCATCACCAACATCCACCAGTGTCAATTCCAACATCATCAGTACCATCATCACTCTCACCAAGAATATCATTGAGAATTACCTCAAGGCAGGCACTGTACCACATAGTACATGTGTGGTCTATCTACATCAATCCCCACAACAAGCCTCAGTGTAGGAGTTTTTATCCTCATTTTACAGTGTGGGAAACTGAGACTTGAAGAGGCAAGGGCACACACTGAAGGTTACCAAGTTGGAAAGTCAGAACAGACTGACCCAATGCTCAGATTCTGAATCACTATGGGCCACCAGCTGATATCAACAGAGCGTAAACTCCCCAGGAGTTTGGAGTTCATTGTGTATATGAGGGGCTGTCCCTGGGATCAACACCTGTGGAACAGAGTGGAAGGAAGCAGAAGTGAGCAGAAAGTAAGTAGAGCTCTGAGGCAGGCCTAATCCAAGCCCCGATTCACATGACAGGGCACTCTGGAGCTAGAATGCTCTGCCTGTGACAGTGCCCTGTCCTGGGCTAGGATGGCTGGGCCTTTATACCCTGTATGAATTCCCTATGGCTACAGGAATAAGTTACCACAATTCTGGCTTAAAAGAGGCTTCAAACAACACAAATTGATTCACAGTTTTGAAAGTCACATGGCTGAAATGGGTTTTATGGGGATAAAGTCAAGGTTTTGACACAGTTGCATTTTTTTGGAGGTTAGTCTGCTTCCTTGCCTTCTTTAGCTTCTAGAGACGACCTGCACCCTTTCCTCCATCTTCAAAATTCATCACGCAAACCTGTGCTTCTGTCATCACATATCCCCTCTCTCTCTCTGCTTCCATCATCACATTTTCTTCTCTGATTCTGACCCTCCTGCCTCACTCTTAAAGGACCCTTGTGATTGTTACATTTAGGGCCCACCAGGATAATCTCCCCAACTAAGGCCCAAGGAAAGAGTGAAGAAACAAAATGGAGTCACCTTAGCCACACTAACATAATTACTTAAATCAGAATGAGCTAAAGAATGAAGAGTAGATTTTATTTTACTTTAACTAGACTGAGGACTTAAACTTTAGAACTGTTCAGTTGTGCATCAATGCCTGGAGATATATATATATCTAACACTCTCTGAAGAACTTAGGAAAGAATATTAGGTATTCAGAACACCTGACATCCATTATCCAGACCACTTGACATCTGGAAGATTACCATCTTGGACCATCCAGAGGCAAAGAATGCAGGACTGATTCTCCTCAAGGGATGTACTTTTTACTGTAAGAATTGTCAGCTTTTCTCTTTTATATAGAACACTGGTAATGTTTGCTAATTTACAAATCTTAAGGCTCTTAAATAAAGAGTCTTTTAATTCTAGTGAAGCATTCAAATTCATTTAGGCTAGGTTGACAACTCCTTAACTTAATCACATCTGTAAAGTCCCTTTTGCCATGTCAGGTAACCAATTCACAGGTTCTGAATATGTACAACTTCGGGGGAGGGTCATTACTCAGCCTGCTACATGACCCCCAATCACTTAATGTCTGTAGGTCTTCAGCCGAGGCAACCCCAGAAATGGCTGACAGCTGAAGACCCTCTGCTGACCACACAGCTGGGGCCAAAGTCCTTCCTGAGGAGGGACCGGGAGGCATCTCCATGTTCATCACACAGTCCCAGAAAATTGAGGTTCCACCCAGCCCAGAACACCCCTTCTCTTGCTTTAAAGATCTGCATTCGCCCTTGACCGGTTTGGCTCAATGGATAGAGCATGGGTTACAGACTGAAGGGACACAGGTTTGATTCTGGTCAAGGGCATGTACGTTGGTTGCAGGCTCTATCCCTGGCCCTTCAGGAAGCAACCAGTCAATGTGAGAGTAAACGTGAATCTCTCACATCAATGTTTCTCTCTCTCCCTCTAAAAATCAATGGAAAAATATCCTCAGGTGAGGACTAACAACAACAAACAAGACCTGCATTTGCCCAGCTTGAATCCTAGCTCTAAGCTCCATCTCAGACTTTGTTACCAGGGTCTGCTTTCATCTTCCTCTCCTATGAATCATAATACTCTGATTTTATATTTATGATCAACTGTTTAAAGTACCTCTTGAGTGTCTGACCACAGCTCAATTGCCAATTACTACAATAATCATCTGTCTCTTTGTATTCAGAGAGCAACAAAGATTAGGAAATGCAAAGGCAGCTTTTGGCATTGAGCAGTTGTGTTCTGGGGGGTGTTTCTCCCCCTGCTGTAAATGTGTTACACTGCAGCATATTTCTATCCATCTGCAGCCCTGCCATATTGCAGGTAACTGTGAACAAAACAAGCAATAAAACTGCAAAGGGGCTGCTGCCTTTTCCTATATATACATAGACTCTCAGTTACCTGTGCTAACAGCATAGGATCCTCTTCTTAAAGTTTTTTTAAAATATATTTTTATTAATTTCAAAGAGGAAGGGAGAGGGAGAGAGTTAGAAACATCAATGATGAGAGAATCATTGATCAGCTGCCTCCTGCATGCCCCCCACTGGGGATCAAGCCCACAACTGGGACATGTGCCCCTGAATCTAATCTGGGATCCTTCAGTCCACAGGCTAATGCTCTACCACTGAGCCAAACTGGCTAGGGCAGCTCCTCTTCTTCAGTGCATTCCTTACTCCTAAGCAGACCTGTCACCTGGAGGCTCACAGTAACAGACTTAAAAAAAGGCGGGAAGTGCTTTTTAAAAAGTGATCAACACAGAGCATATTCTCCAATTCTGCCATCTGAATGATCCTCTGTCTGAAATGTGCTTCCTGCAGAATAAATGATATACACTAATCTACTCATTAGAATGGGCACTGAAGTGCTAACCCATCATTCAATGTCAGTGATTTTCAACTGGTGTACCGCAAGAATTTTTAAAACACCACAATACCTGATTATTTAATCAGGAGCACTGACCTCTTTTCCCTTAGATTGTAAAAAAAAATAAAAATAAAAAAGGACAACAGCCAACATAATAGCCATCCGGTGTCAGATGGCTTTTTTTGTGTGTCAGATTGGCAAAAAATATTTATTTTGGTGTGCCACAGAATTTTAGTAATTAGTTTATGTGTGCCATGAGGTGCCATGAGATGAAAAAGGTTGAAAATCACTGCTCTATGTGATTCTGGAGGGGTTGTCAATAGAGAAAACCCTATCTTCCCTACAGCAGTGGGGGATATTGACTGTCAGAGGCCTGGAAGTCTGGAAGCCCCGCTCTCTCTCTCTCTTTCTTTCTCTCTCTCTCTCTCTCCCTCCCTCTCTCTCCTACCTCCTCCTACCTCCAAGTTGCTAAGGTGCTATGACTGGAGTTTGGGGCCTCTGGTAGCCATGACTCAGTTATACAAGGCAATATATGCTTCTTTAAACATGTTATTTTTAATATACTTCTACCATGAGACATTGAAAGTGACATTACCTTTTTTGCATTTCCCTCTAGATGTTCCTTGGTAGCCTCAAACTCAACATGCTCTAAAATAAATTCATCTTGCTGTCCCTATGTCCCTACATCCATATCGCTTAACTCTGCTGTTTTTTCCCCAAAATACTTTCATTTTTCTGCATCCCCTAGCCCCCAGACCCCTGTATATCCTTGAAACCTCTTTTTCCTTCAAGCCAGCCACACATCCCTCTCATTGCCTTCCCTTTGTTACGGTTTGGATGAATTTCCCCATGGTACTGTCACTCCTGCTCCCTGATGCCTCTTCCCAAATGCTGACTTCACCAGGCCTATTTCTTATACAGAAACTCCACGGTCCCATGGAGTACAAAATAGGCCCCAAATGTCCTTGCTTGACATCCAAGTGAGGATGTCGAACACACAAGCTTAGTTTTTAGTGCCAGGCTAAGATTCAAGTCTTGACTTTGCAACTCCTAACAGCTATGTGAAGTTGACCAAGTTATTAAGCCTCTTTGACCCTTGAATCTCCAGTTGTAAAATGTAGAGAATCATACCTACCTCTTGTGTTGCGGTGAGAATTAAATGAGTTACTATATTAAATGATTAGCACAGAGACTGAGGCAACAGGAGCACCCAACAATTGATTTAACAAGTATTTATTGTAGACCTAGTATGTGCTGGACACTGTTATTGTGACTTCACACACACACACACACACACACACACACACACACACACACACACACACGGAGAGAGAGATGGGGGTGGGGGGAGAGAGAAAGAGAGAAGCAGAGTTTGGGCTTCAACCCTCATCTAATTAACCCCCATCTAATTAATGCCTTCATTCATTAATTCAGCAAATGTGGGCTGGTGCTTCCTGCACAGCACAGTGCTGGACACTGAGATAGAGTAGAAAACAAGTCATGGATCCTAGCTTCAGTGAACTCCTGTGCAGTGGGGGAGACAGATGACAGACATGTAAACAGACCACTTCAAATATCATTAGATTTCTGTCTTGTTACAGTTCATAACTGGAGCTTCCATAAACCTTTGTTTCTAAAATTCTGTGATGATGTAATTTTTATTTTGTAGAAACAGAAACAAGAAACGCTGTGGAATAGAGTTAGGAGAGATAACTAAATTCCCCTTCCATTTACCCAAGTCTCACTTTAGATGCTATCCTTACAGCATTCTGCCCAATGAGAGAAATTCTAAACCCAACCCTCAGGGGTGGATGCATATCATCACTTTGGCAATGACTCCACAGCAGGAGAGAAGCTACAGACAACTTTCAGGAGAGCAGCTCCTCCTTATACTCCCCTCAGTGTTCCCTTCACCAGACCCTGTTTCTTCAAGGGTCCAGGGCTTTAGTGATACTCTCCAGAGAGACGTGGCCAAGACCCTGGCAAACCACAGCATTCTCAGCCATTTTCAGCATGGGTCCCCAGCTTCAGGCACACATGGGCTAAGCATTTCTGTGAGAAGGTCACCAGAGAGGAAGCTTTATGGAGTGGGACTGTTGGGGACAGAGAAATGAAAAAATAAGGCAACTCTCAGGAAGCTTCTAGAAGCATGGGGAGCAAGGATATTAACTTTAAAGCAAAGTGTCTTGTTTTTGGCAATTGATATTTGAGGCCACACCATTCTTTGCTATGAGAACTGTCTTTAACACTATAGGATGTTAAGCAGCATCCCTGGACTCAACTCACTAGATGCCACAACACCTTCTCCCTAGTTGTGACTATCAAAAAATGGGGCCAATTATTGCCTGGAGGCAAATGTCCCCTGGGTGTCAAATTACCCCTGATTGAGAACCACTGATCTGGAGCCAATGCCTTTGGGAATGAGTAGGCTGAACTATAGGAAATATTCAATAAAGAAAAATCTGGAAGCAATGAATAATCTAACTGTACAAGTAGCAGTGTGAAAAGAATGAAAGAGGGTGCAAATCCCAGCTCTAGGTCAAGAGACCTTGAAAACATGGACTTTCTGAATGTTCTCTTCTTTGACTCACTATGAATCTATGGACTAAAAAGGAAGTTCACACATATAGAAACCAAGCTTGAAACATCACCCAACTCATCTGATTTTATAGATTGGCCTGGAGGTCAATTCCTCCCAGTGATACCAACAACAATCAAGGCTTAACCACAACAAGGCTGAGCACACAGCCCACAAAGGGATACACCAAAAGTGTCCACCCCCGGTAACTGGGGAGGCTGAGCCACTGGGCTCTATAGGACACATAGCACAAAGCCACTCTATCAACACAGGAAAGCAGACAAAATGGAGAGACAAAGAAACAGGTCACAAATGAAAGAAATGGAGGAAAGCAAATGACTGGATATAGAGTTCAAAACCACCGTTATAAGGTTTTTCAAGAATTAGTGAGACCCTCGAGGATATGAAAAAGAACCAACTAGAAATTAAGCATACACTGGCTGAAATAAAGAATAATATACAGAGACCAACAGCAGACTAGAGGATCGCAAGAATCAAGTCAAAGATTTGAAATACAAAGAAGCAAAAAACACCCAACCAGAAAAGCAAAAAGAAAAAAGAATCCAAAATATGAAGATAGTGTAAGGAGCCTCTGGGACAACTTCAAGCATACCAACACCCGAATTATGGGGGTGCCAGAAGAAGAGAGAGAGCAAGATACTGAAAACCTATTTGAAGAAATAATGACCAAAAACTTCCCTCACCTGGTGAAAGAAATAGACTTACAAAGTTCAGGAAGCACAGAGAACCCCAAACAAAAGGAATCCAAAGAGAACCACACCAAGACACATCATAATTAAAATGCCAAGAGCAAAAGACAAAGAGAGAATATTAAAAGCAGCAAGAGAAAAACAGTTAGTTACCTACAAGGGAGCACCCATACGACTGTCAGCTGATTTCCCAATAGAATCTATGCAGGCCAGACGGGAGTGGCAAGAAATATTCAAAGTGATGAATAGCAAGAACCTACAACCAAGATTACTCTACCCAGCAAAGCTATCATTCAGAATTGAAAGGCAGATAAAGAGCTTCACAGATAAGAAAAAACTAAAGGAGTTCATCACCACCAAACCAGTATTATATGAATGCTGAAAGGTATTCTTTAGGAAGAGGAAGAAGAAGAAAAAGGTAAAAATAAAAATTATGAACAATAAATACATATCTATCAACAAGTGAATCTAAAAATCAAATGAATAAAAAATCTGATGAACAGAATAAACTGGTGAATATAATAGAAACAGGGGCATAGAAAGGGAGTGGACTGACAATCCTCGGGGGGGAAAGGGGTGTGAGGGGGTGTGGGAAGAGAGTGGACAAAAATCGCACACCTATGGATGAGGATGGGGGCGGGTAAGGGTAGAGGGTGGGGTGGGAACCGGGTGGAGGGGAGCTATGGGGGAAAAAAGAGGAACAATTGTAACAATCTGAACAATAAAGATTTATTTTTTAAAAAAAGATATGTGGCTTCGAGCTAGTCACTTCATCTCTCTAGTCTGCAGGCCTTGTACTCTGCCAAATCAGGGAGTTGGACTGCTCCAGGGATAGAAAATAGCTGTTACAATACCACCTCCCCCCCCCCAACTATCATGCCTATGACAGACATAACTAATTAATCACTGCATACTTTCCTCTTAAGCTTCAGCAAAGTCTCTGAATCCTGATCTACACACAGAAGCTGTTGCACCTCCACTACTTGGTTGTTTCTGGCAAGTTATGTCAACATTGTTTACTATTCCTAGAGGAGTCAGTGATTTTCAAACTGAATTCTCAGGGCTTCTAGAGAGTTACTTGGGGACTTGCAACCAGGGGAGCAGTGGGCAGCCACAGCTCATCCCAGGCTTACCTCCTCCCTGATTCTGTCTCCAAGGCTCCCTGTTTCTCTGACTTTCCAGTGAGCTGAAAGCAGCCCACCTTGGCTCACTTCTTTCCTATAACATTTCTAGGGAATTAAAGCAGAGTACCAATTAGACTCTCTCCTGCTGCTTCTTTTACCATACATCCTCCTGTGTTTCACTGTCCCAACTTCAATAAACATGCTCTCAAAATCACCTGGCCTCATATTGTGAAATATTTCCTATATGAGGTAGACCTGCTCAGGGATCAGCCCCTGTCCAATAACACTCTGAGGTATTAGCGGTTAGGATTTCAACATGTAAATTTTGGTGGGACACAATCTAACCTATAACGCTCTGCCTTCTGGTCCCCCAAATTAATGTTCTTCTCACATGAAAAATACATTTTATCCTACCTCAGCATCTTCAAAATTCTTGACCAATTCCAGCAACAAGTCTAAGAGCAAAATTTAATCTAAATTTCATTTAAATCAGGTATGGGTGAGACTCAGGGTATAATTTACCTGCAGCAAAATTTCTCTCCTGCTGTGAACCTGTGAAACAAACAATTAGTTACTTGAAGCTTCTGGTGGGGGCAGGCATAGGAAAGACATAGTGTCCTTTACCGGGCCTTCCTGTGAGTGGTTTCTGAATGGGACCATGCTCCTGTCTGGACACCACCAAACAACACTCTTCCAGGAAACCCAGGTTCATACGTCTGTTTCTCATAGGCCATACTAGAAGTCAAAGTTTCCCTAATATTCTAATGGCATTAGAAATCTTGATAAACAAACATATGGCATTCTATGAAGCATAGAACATTGTTCTTGACACCCTAGTGACTATCTTCTCACTCCTTCCTTGCTTTTAGATTTCTATCTGGGGAAAAGTAGAAAAAGAGACTATTCTGGTTGTTTTTCTTCCTTGTGGTTCTATGAGGATTAATATATACTAGTAATGCAATATTCCCATTCTATATGAATTGATACGGACATGTTTGTGTTCATGCTGATCTCCTATGGATCAAATAGGCCTGGTATTTATTGTCTTGAGTATGGTGAGAAGAAAAATGTCCTTGAAGATCAATGACTTTCAATGATCAGAAAATCAAGAGCCTTTTGCTCCAGCTGGATAATGCACTTAGGATTTTAAACAACCTGAACGTGTGGATTTTGTACATTATTCAAGACCTCCACGAGCCCCACATGTATCCTCCTGCTGACAAACACCCTGTTAGAAGCCTGAGTTGTCTCGGAGCAGTGCAGAGACCCTGTTGGTATTCAAGGCAGCAGTTCCCAGAAGGACTGAAGTCAACACTTATTTGCACTTGAGCCAGATCTTTGAAAATTGGGCATTTTCTGTTCTAAAGAAAACTCCCCCAGTTGCTTCCTGCACTTCAGCATTAATATCAGTCTCAATTTAATGTGGACATTTATGGTGCCGGAGACTGATGTATATGAGGAAATAGCTCTGGACAGGAGTGAGGAAATGCCCCAAGGCGCTCATTGGTCCCATTGTTCTATAGGACAGCAGCCTGGTGACATAGGGACTGAGTCAGAAGTACCTGATTTCTGCCTGAGACAGTGGCATCCTAATGAGCTCTAATTGACAGCTGGCTCTCAGCCTCTTAAGGCTCTTTCAGGCCTCCAGGCTGCAGAGTGCACTTACCGTCAAAGCTGGGCAAGGACAGCATAGCCTATGATGTCTACGAGGGGACCCACTCAGCAATGCACAGAGGGCATAGGATTATAAGTCCAGCCCTGGTAGACTCAGGGGGGATCCAATTCCACCCATTAACATTAGTATTATGATGGACAAATCACTTCACTTCCCCCAGCCCCATTTGTATGTAAAATGGATTGATAGTTGTACCTACCTTCAGGATCCAAGAAATCTCAGGGAATCACCTCTGTGCCTGCCCTCAGCCTGGAGTATTAATAGCAGCAATATGAATAGTTATTACTATGGCAACTTCCAGCAAGCATGAAAAACGTATTTCTCAGAAATAATGATAATCCTGATGGTAAAAATAATTATGATGAAACAGCTAATATGCATTGAACTAGACTCTATGCTAAGTGGTTTGCAAACCTAACCTCATTTAATGTTCACAACTAAAAAGGGGTACTTACTGATGGAGAAACTGAGTCTAGTGAGGTACAGATACATGCACAAAGACACAAAGTCGGATCTGGATTTGAATTCAGGCCCAACGGGCACCAGAATTCATTCACCACATTACACAAGAGATAGGCAGCACATTAACTTCTCTGCACCTTAGTTTTGATTGGTGGTAATAATTCCCATTTCAGAGGTAATTATGGGGATCAAATTGAGTATGGCATTTAAGGAAGATGCTTTGGGCACACAAAGATCTGACTGGGAAGTTGGGTATTTGTTGTCAAACCCACCACCCTAAGCCCTCCATGCACCCTTTAGAGACAATGTGATCCTGTAGCTGAGAAATTCCTCCTGTAGCTATTAGGAGGAGTCCACCTGCAGAGAGGAGAAAAGAAGCCAAGGATCCACATCATAATCAGGCATGCAGGTCTCAGTCCCAACCAATCTGGTTTTCTTAATAACCCAGAAATATGGCGTAGTAGGTACAATGGTCATCCAAAGATATTCAGGTCCCAACCTCCTATGATTATGTTATCTTAAATGGCAAAAGGGACTCTGCAGATGGGATTAAATTAAGAATCGTGAGATGTTGGGGGGGTCATCCTGGATTATCTGTGTGCGTCAATATAATCACAAGGTCCTTATAAGAGGGAGGTAGGAGTGTCGGAGTTAGAGAAGGAGATTAGACAATAGAAAAGCTGAAAATGTGAAGATGCTACTGTGTTGGTTTTGAGGAAAGGGGCCATGTGCCAAGGAATACAGGTGGTCCTTAGAGGCAGAAAAGATAAGAAAGAGAATTTCTCCCTAGAATTTCCACAAGGAATACAGTTCTGCTGACCCATTTTAGATTTCTGACTTCCACACTATAGGAGAATAAATTTGTATTTTTCTAAGCTACCAGGTCTGGGGTAATTTGTTATAGCAGCAACAGGAAACTAATACAGCCTGTATCACCTACAGAGCTGAACATACTTCAAACAAAGCTCCAACCAGCATAGCAAAAGAACAAATCCCCTTCTACACTGTGCTATTGTGAGAAATTATTGTACAGCTGGGCTTTAAAATAGATTTGGTTTTGTTCAAATCTTGTTGTTAAATATTCAGAAGGAAAAGAGACATGGCCCCATTCAGAACAGAATGTCAGCATTTTGCATTTGCAGAAAGCAAGACTGTAAAACAGGATGATATGAAATCTCTTTGTAAAATGTGAAGTGATAGACACATGCACTGAATTATTATTATCAATATGAATTTTAAAAACGAAGAAGCAAGTTCCCAAAGTGGCACTTTGCAGGCTGTTCCACCACCCACCCATCTTTGCAAATAGAAAGAGAAAGGTAAAGCAGGCAGCTAGAGCAGAGAGGAGACCCATCCTTTCCAAGAACTGGGAATATTTGGGATTGTCTCAAAACTGGTCACATCAGACAATAAAGTGTGACTCACTGAATAAATGTACAATAGAGAAAAACAGCAAAATAAGCCAAGCGACAGAATGCTAATAGTCAGGCAAATAAGGGGAGACAAGTATTTGAATATTCATGAGATTCTAATCAAGAGCTTTAGATGAATACAGAAATGGTCCCATTGGTGACAATGTGCTCCACAGAAAAGAGAATCCTGCCTGAGCAAGTTCAAACATGAAGTGCAAACTAGACCTGTCTCACTGCTCAGAACATCCCAGAACATCGACATGGCTCTTCACATCCTGGTCCCACAATCAATTTTCTTTCTTCACCTGTCACTCACAGTATACTGCATTTGGTATTTTCTTGTAGTAAGTTTCCACTTTTAAAACTGGAAAGAAGAAGTTGGGAAGAGATCTATATGCTTGGAACATCTTCCAAGTACCAGGCCTGAACCACATGCTCCGTTCATTTTCTTTCTTTTTTTGTTTTTAATGCATTATGCATTTTATTGATTTTTTACAGAGAGGAAGGGAGAGAGATAGAGAGTTAGAAACATCGATGAGAGAGAAACATCAATCAGCTGCATCCTGCACACCCCCTACTGGGGATGTGCCCGCAACTCAGGTACATGCCCTTGACTGGAATCGAACCTAGGACCTTTCAGTCCACAGGCTGACGCTCTATCCACTGAGCCAAACCAGTTTTGGCGCTCTGTTCATTTTCATATCACTGTCACAACCACCCTTTTATGGGGATATAATTATCGCATTTCACCAACAAGGAAACTGAGGCTCAGGGAAATGACTTACTGCTGATGTTAGAAAGCTAGTCAACTGCAGAGCTTACATTTAAATTGCTTTTCTGTATCACAGCAAAGCCTATATCCATTCCTCTACATCCCCCAGAGTTCCCAGAATTCACTCTAGATTCATATGAGATGTACATAAGATGTACTCATGAGATGTACCTATGCACCTGACTCTATTTAGGTTAAACATGATATTTCAGGAGAGGAGTGCTGGAAGTCTGAGGAATAGGACTCTGAGAGAGAAGTGGCTTAAAGAAGAACTGGGACAAAGAATCTCCTCTGCAATGAGCATGATGAATGCCAGCTGCCTGGATATGGGGCAATCCCACAAGAAGTTTCCTCAGGGTGAGCTGATTTGCTCAGAAAAATTAATACAGAGGGATCTCAGGCAATCTGAGAAGGGCTGGGGTCATCATTGGCTGTGTGTGGTAGTGCTACTCACACAGCCATGAATGCACACATGTGCACTGCACACACGTGTGGACTGAGCTGCTCATGCTTCTCACCATGTTAGCACTGTGATCAACAATAAACAAAACCAACATGGTATCTGGTTTCCTGGACCTGGGAGGCTACTGGGAGAAAGTGGACAAACTAAACAATCCAACAGAAATTTACAGACTGTGAAAGTACTGTGAAGGGAATGAGCACAGATTCTGAGAGTGGTAAGGGTGGATAAAGAGCTCATATAAGTAGTCAGGAGAGGCTTCTTGGATGTGGTGACAGTTGAGACCTGACAGATGAACCAGCCTTGTAAGAATGGATGGAAAAATGCTTCTAGCAAAAACATAGGGTGAAAGAGGTAATCCAGACAGTAGTCAATATTCAGGCCTTACATTGGCAGCAGTGAGCATCAAGACCCAGCCATGGCAAGACATAAGCCAACCCCCAAGAAAAGAATGAGTAGGAGCTCAAAAAGATCCCAGCTAACAGGCTAGAGGTTTGAGGCAAAGACATCTTCCTGTTGGGAAGGAAAAGCTAGACAACTTAGCTGGGAAGATGATCTGAAACCCAGGGCTATTACCATTAGATACCTACTATGCAACTTCTTTGCATGCTCCATACAAATTATCACACTTATCCTATATAATAAAGAGGTAATATGCATATTGACCCTCATGCCCTCATAAGATGGCTGCCTAAGACCAGGCCTGCAGGGGGTTCAGTGAGAGGTGACCAAATGACCAAGCAGCAGGCTGTGTGGGGCAACCAGGCCGCAGTGTGGTTATTGAGGGGCGACCAAACGACTGAACAGCAGGCTGCTTGGGGAGACCAGGCTGGTGGGGAGGGGGGAGGCATTTGGGGGCAACCAGGCCAGTGGGGGGGAGGAGCAGTAAGAGGCAGCCAGGCTGGCAAGAGAGGCAGTTAGGGGCAACCAGGCTGGCGGGGGGAGGGGGTGCAGTTAAGGGCAACCAGACCAGTAGAGGGGGGCAGTTGGGGGTTGCCAGGCTGGCAGGGGGGAGGCAGTAAGGGGTGACCAGGCTGGTGGGGGGGGCAGTTAGGAGTGACCAGGCTGTCAGAGAGGGGGCAGTTGGGGCCAACCTGGCCAGCAGTGGGGGGCAGTTAGGGGAGATCAGGCCAGCACAGGGAGCAATTAGGGGCAATCAGGCAGGCAGACGAGCGATTAGGAGCCAGTGGTTCAGGATTGTGAGAGGGATAACCGGCAGTCAGACATCCCCCAAGGGGTCCCAGATTAGAGAGGGTGCAGGCTGGGTTGAGGGGACCACCACCCCATACACAAATTTCATGCACCGGGCCTCTAGTTTTCCATAATCTTTCTCTGAAGTAGATGTTATTATCTCTGTAACTCATTTTCTACTGCTATTTATACAACTACAAATTTTATTACTACACATTTCCTATCTTACAGTTTCCATGGGTTAGGAGTTGGGCATTTTTTAACTGTGTTTTCTATTCAGGGTCTCACAAAACTGAAATCAAGATGTCAGCTAGGCTGTGTTCTCATCTGGTGGCTTGACTGGGGACAGATTGCTTTCAGGATCCCTCAGATTATAAGCAGAATTCATTTCCTGTGGATGTAGGACTGAGGTCCCTGTTCTTTTGCTGGCTATTAGCTGTAGACCACTCTTGGCAATTAGAGGTTGCTTTCAGGTCCTTGCCATGTGGCCCCCTCCATTGACCCTCTGACATTTCCAACCTCTCTCGTTTCAGGAAGGGTTCAGTCTCATTTAATGACTCCCACAATTAAGTCAAGCTCATCTGGATAATCTCTTTCTGGATTAACTCAAAGTCATAACCCATCATATTTACTGATTCTGCCCTCACTCAAGAGGAGATTATACTAGATGGGAGTGGGGGAAGGGGAAAGGGTAGTCAATTGTGAGGCAGCTTAGAATTCATAACTGATAATATTAACAGCCATCATTCTTCCAGCACTTTCTATTTGTCAGGCACTGATCAACTGACTTGACATGCAACTAGATAACTATCATATTGACTGTAAAATGTCTCCATTTTAAAGATGATTATACAAAAGTCAGGGAGGTTAATAATATCTTGGCAAAGGACACATGACCAGGGAAAGGAGAAATAAGGTTTGAGCCCAAGTCTGTGCCACTTTAAAGCCCAAACTGTCTCCATTGTCCCCTGTGGCAAAGTTTTCTGAACTTGCCCCAAGGTCTTGTTCATTCCAAATAGCTGGGTCCCAGAGGTCCCTGAAGGGAGACCCTCTCATTTCCTTTGAACCTTGAAGGGAGAGCCCAGAACTGTGCCAGAAGATCTTCTTGGAAGGACCAGAATGTATCCATTGTACTGGGCCCACACCGACATCACAGGGATCCTGGACAAGGCAGTCCAACCATCAATCCCCTAGTCAGGAAGGAGAAGGCACTGGTTCCAGGCCATAGAGCACCCCATTTGTCCAAGAGGGGGGGTCTCAGAGACCTTTAGAGTGTGGAAAGTTGTGTCAAGAAGGCTTGACAGGGACACCAGTGACATGGGCACCTACTCACAGCTCCATGGATCCACCACTGCACGTCCCAGGCCACTTACTGAGTGGTTCAGCCTCCACTCTCACCCGGCAGCAGAGCCTGAGCAGATGGTTCCAAGTCACTCCAGTGGAAATTAATGGAGTCAGACTATCCACACACTTCTTTTCAACGTAGAGATATATTTTCCATGAGTCAAACACCAGATGTATTTTGTTTATGGGGTACTTTAATACTCGTATGGGGTAATATACTAAAATCAGAAGAGTTGTGCTTGCATTTCAGGCAGAGCCCAAGCATATTCCAGTTGTCTGCAGTGAAACTTTGGGGCATCAATTCTGAGATGGAGCTTAGACCTTGAACTCAACGCTTCAGTACTTCCCAGAGAGAAGACACATCACTTCTGCAAGAAACTACATGTCTTCCCCTGGTGGTTCAATTCATGACTATGCTAACTAATTGGCCAGAGCCCTAGAGATAGGGAGGGGTGAGGGAGAAGGAGGGACAGCACCATTAAAGGATTAAAAATGTTCTTTTGGGTTTAAAAACAGGCAGAAATTTACTAAATTGGCCTTCAGTGGGACCACCTTTTTTTCCCTTAAAAGTCACAAAATTCTCTAAACCAATGGTTTTCCAAGTGTGGCTCCAGGGCCAGCAATATCAGCATCAAACAGGAATTTGTTAGAAATACAGATTCTTAGGCCTTTCACCAGACCCACTGAATCAAAACCTTCAGCAATCTGCATTTTAATACACCCTAAGGGGAGTCTGATACTGGAGTTCGAGAACCACTGCTTCAAACACCAGAAAGAGACTTTTACTTTACATCTAGCTGTATAGTTTTACTTAAAGCAGCTATAAGTTAGTTAACCTCTTTGTGACTTGGTTTTCTTATCTGTAAAATGGAATAATGGTAGTACTTACCTCCTACTTAATTTATTCTGAAAATTAAATGAGGGAATACACTTAAAGTATTAGAACTGGAACTTGCATAGTATACATCATTAAAAAACATTTGTCAAAATCATTGTTGTTATTTGCACTTGCAATTCACCGTGATAATAGCTGATAACATTAATAGCCACCATACTTTGTGCACTTATTATGTGCTAGGCACTGTTTACACAACTTGGTATGCAAATGGAAAATTGCCACATTGACTGTAAAAAGCCATTTTTGGAGTATTCATTATCTCCATTCATTCATTCATTCATCTGACTAACATTAACTGAGCCCCCTATTATGTTCTAGACATTTTGGAGGCACAGGGTACTACGGGGAACAAAGCAAATGAAGGCTATGCTTTGTCCAAGTGTGCTCACCACCCTGGTGCTGCTACAAAGTGCCTCCCTTGGCCTTAATTTCCCTTCTTGAGAAGGACCACAAACAGTTTTATTTGACTCCTTAAGTATCAGCAGGATTACTCTTTTATACTGCTCTAGCCATGTTTATGCCATGAGGATGGCCAGTTAATGTGTATTCAAGTTAAAGAAATATACTAAAAATTAAGAGGGCAAGCTATGCAAGAAAGTGGGAAAACTTTAGAACATCAAGCCTCATTCACTCTCCAAGGTGACATGATCCTAAAGCCTAACTGTTGTCGGCAAACTCATTAGTCAACAGAGCCAAATATCAACAGCACAACAATTGAAATGTCTTTTGAGAGCCAAATTTTTTAAACTTAAACTTATTCTATCGCCACTTCTTCAAAATAGACTTGCCCAGGCCATGGTATTTTGTGGAAGAGCCACACTCAAAGGGCCAAAGAGCCGCATGTGGCTTGCAAGCCGCAGTTTGCCGACCACGGGCCTAACATCTTGAATGTCCAAATAACGGCATAGACTTGTATTTATCCATCTATTCAGCTACCTGCATTAACTGGAAGGTTTCAGATACATAAGACTTAGGTCATTTGGAATCTGCAAATTGAGGTAGTTGATCTTGTCTCTGGACACCCACTCACACTAAGTGTAGAACACAGTTTTAAAAACAGAACTCACAGGCCAAATGCAGCCTACTGACTATTTTCGTAAATAAGGTTGTACTGGAACACAGTCATGCCCATTCATTTATATATTATACAGGGATAGAGTTGAATAGTTCTGAAAGAGACCATCGGGACCATAAAACCTAAAATAATTACTGTCCGGACCTTTAAAAAACATATTTACCAACTCCTGGCCTAAAAGCAAGGCTTATATCGGCTGTCTTGCAGAAGAAATCTAGTTTAGCTTTTTTAACTATACTGGTTGATTGATTAAGTTATAGGAAAGCTATCAACCACCTCTGTCCTACCCACCTCCCCCTTTAGGTTATCTGGGTTGAGACCACACAAGCATTTCGACTGATTTTACAAACATAATTGTAATCAATAATGTAACAGTTTAATAATTAATTAACAAGTAAGTTGTTTCATAAAAGTACAACACAACCTCACTCAATGTTAAAGAAATGCAAATCAAAACAACACTGAGATTCCATTTTTCACCTGTTTGATTAATGGATAGCAACAAGGTAGTTAATATAGAGAAGGTGAATGTAAGGCAGTGGAGATCATCTTTCTACACTTGGGATGAGAGTATAATTGGTGCCATCTCTGAGGTAGTCACTTTGCTAATATCTATGAGAGTTTGCTAATATCAACTTTCCAAGTTGGTGATTCCACTTCTAGGGCATTGTCTTACAGATATGTTCTCAAATGTATTTAATGCTATTTTTCTAAATATAAATATGTTAGTTGCAGTATTGTCTATCATAGAAAAAACTGGGATTGAGAGTAAATGTTATCCACCAATAAATAATAAATAACTGTATATTCATATAAAAGGATACTATACAACCATGAAAAAAGAATAAACTAGATCTACTTCAACTAATGAGATGAATAAAGGATGAGCTAACTCTGATAGAAGCAATCTAGAGCATTCTCTAAGACAAATTATTGAAAGGCACAAAAGGGTGTGGTGTGTGTGTGTATTTAGTAATCACCCACTGGTATTAATGTAAACATACACATATGCGCATACAGACACAAAAATACTCGCAAGTGGGTAGAAAATTTTGGAAATTTGAAAAACAGGAAACTGTTACAACCATGGTTGCCCCTGGAAGAGGAACCAGAGAGTGTGAACTAGAAGAGACACTCCCTTTTGACTTTGTACCCTCTTGTTCCACTTGATTATTGTTTATCATATGCAGATTTTGTTAGTATAATTTTAAAACATGTTTTCATGAAACAAAAGTACCATTCTGTGTCTGGCATTGGTGTTCCCCAAGCCCAGGGTCCTGGTGGGAAGAGGGCATTACTATTAGTCTGAAAGACCTTCCCCCAAACCCAAGGAAATGCCTAAGAGCAGTCCAGCTGCTGCTACTGACTCCCTAACTTGCAAACTCTCTGGCCACTGTGTATGAGAAGCCAGTGTTATTAAAGGCGAAGGAAAATCAATAACCCATCACGGAGAGGGCTTTGGAGTCAGATGAAAAGGCTCTGAATTCTGGTGGTCCCCAGAAGCTATGAGACCCCCCAGAAGAGTAGTAAATATCAAAGCCTCTGAGCCTATTTCCTCTCCTGTGAAAGGGGGGATCACACTGCCCCCACGCACAATGGGCTTGGGCAGGGCCAGCCCTCATGCAGCACATGTCCTGTGCCAGGCTCTGTGCTAAGCACATCATGGGCCCTACTGCATTTAGTTTTTATGCAGCCAAACCATTATCCTCGTTTTTCAGAAGGGGAAATCAGGACATAGTTATTAAGTAGCAGTCAGGGTACAAACCCCAGTCTGTCTGACTGAGCTTGCAACAACTATTAAATTTTGCCTTTTGATTAAATGAGGTAAGATGAGCTCATCAGCCAAAACTGGTTTGGCTCAGTGGATAGAGCGTCGGCCTGCGGACTGAAGGGTCCCAGGTTTGATTCTGGTCAAGGGCATGTACCTGGGTTGCGGGCACATCCCCAGTGGGGGGTGTGCAGGAGGCAGCTGATCGATGTTTCTCTTTTGTCGATGTTTCTGACTCTCTATCTCTCTCTCTCTCTTCCTCTCTGTAAAAAATCAATATATTAAAAAAAAAAAAAAAAGATGAGCTCATCTTCTTAGTAATTGCCTCTTAGTAGTGACTCAACCCATGTCATTCATTTCAATGCCCCGCAGAACCTCAGGGTGCCAAGATAAAAGTGTCCAACGGTCAGTACCCAGGCCCAGCTTCCACACAGCCTTGTGTACTACCCCCTGCTGGTTGGTTGGCTTCAGCAGCTCCGTGGCCTGTCATTTTGGCAAGCCAGGCCCTCCCCAACCAAGCTGAGCGCCCTCTGCTGAGGGACCTGGGCACTGCAGTAGTGTCCTGGAGCTCCTTCCTGATCTGGCCTTTGTTCACAAATCCTTTAGCAAGCAGAAGCCTCAGCCGTATCAACCAGGCACAGCCCAGGAGGTTCTTCTACAGGGACCCATCTCACTGCAGAGCTCTGCATTCGCATTCTCTCTCTCTCTCTCTCTCTCTCTCTCTCTCTCTCTCTCTCTCTCATACACACACACAAAATACTCACCACAGAATCAGAAGAAATCTCTGTCACCTCATTGAACCATATCTAGCCCCTCCCCTCAGTGCAGGAAGTCCAGGCCTGCTCTAACTTATAGGATAGCCCCACCCAGAGCCCAGATTCTCTCCACAGACAGAAATCCTGGCTGTGTCCTACCTGGGTCCATTCTATTTTATTCCTTCTTATGACCAGAGCTCATATTGTCCTGAGTCCCAACTACCTTTCTGTAAAGCAGGGATAAAAACACCTATTTCATTGTGTCTGGAGGGAGAGGAGAGGGCATGACACCCAGAAAGGCTCAGGAGTTCTTCCAGGAATTCCTTGTAGAGTTCAACTAAAAACCCTTCTGTGTATCCACAGACCTCACCATTCCTTCCTGAACCTCCAGCTCAGCCTTCAGTCTGATAAGTTGTTGCTGTAGTTATACGAGAAAGCCCATTGTTTCTTCTGCCCTTTACACTCCTTGAGCTCACATGTGCCGAGAGACGCTTTTCCTATGTTCCTGTTAAGCATGAACCGGCCATGTGATGCTGATCCTCTGACCACAGCTGCCAGAACTGGGGTGGGTACCTCATGAAGGACTGGCACACATCATGACCAACTCAGCTCTGAGTTGGCATTTGCTATTAAAATTCTTAGGCTAGCTAGCCGGTTTGGCTCAGTGGATAGAGTGTCGGCCTGCAGAATGAAGGGTCCAGTCAAGGGCACATGCTCAGGTTGCGGGCTCAGTCCCCAGTAGGCAGTGTGCAGAAGGCAGCTGATCAATGATTCTCTCTCATTATTGATGTTTCTATCGCTCTCTCCCACTTCCTTTCTCTCTGAAATCAATACAAAAATATATTTTTTAAAATGCTTAGGCTGAAACATAAGCCCAACTCAAACTTATTTTTTTTTAATTTTCTTAGTAATATTTGAACAACAACAAAAAACCCTCCCAGCAGTTCTCTCTAGTGGGCACTTGGCAGAAAGGATGCCCAGAAGGAGAGACTTGGGCTGGGCCCCAGTGCACCCTAAGGGAAACTATTCTCAATCACCTGCCCCAAAGAGTGCTTGCCTTTCCATCATGTAAATTCAGGATGGGAAAGGTTGGGATTTAGGACAGAGGGCCATAATCTGTTGAACGTATTAAAAAGAAAACTCTGGAGAAGAGAGAGGAATGCTTTAGCTCATGCAGCTGAGAAATCCAGAGGCTAGTGCTTCTGGTAAGGCTGGATTCAACAAGCTCAATTTCATCAGGACTTGGTTTCTCCCTATCTTGGTGTGTGCTTTCCTCTGAGATGACTTAATTCTTACACAGCATAATAGACACTGGAAGCCCTGGAAACATAGCCTCAAAGCTTAGCTACCTACCCTTTCCTAATAGTTTCAATAAAAGTTAAGAGTTAGGTCTCACTGGATGAATTTGGGTCCCAAGCCCAATTCTAAACTAGTTACTGTGGCTAGGGGATGGTATATGACAATTATTCCATGGATCCAAAGGAAAATAAAGAGTTATTGCTAGAAAAAGGCAATAGGGAAGGGAGGTAGGCTGGGTGAAAACAAGAGATGGTCACAAGAGTCAGATAGATAGATAGATAGATAGATAGATAGATAGATAGATAGATAGATAGATATAGATATAGATATGTCTCCTATATAATAAAAGGCTAATATGCAAATCAACCAAACAGTGGGATGACTGGTTGCTATGATGTGCATTGACCACCAGGGTGCAGACACTCAATGCAAGAGCTGCCCCCTGGTGGTCAGTGTGCTCCCACAGGGGGAGCACTGCTCAACCAGAAGCCCTGAGCCGGGCTCATGGCTGGCGAGCACAGCAGTGATGGTGGGAGCCTCTCCCGTCTCCACAGCAGCACTAAGGATGTCCAACTGTCTGCAGGAAGTGGGCCTAAGCCATCTGTCAGACATCCCCCAAGGGAGGGCTCCCAGACTGCAAGAGGGTGCAGGCTAGGCTGAGAGACTCCCCCCCAAGTGCATGAATTTCATGCACCGGGCCTCTAGTGCATATATATATAGAATCCCAGCACAAAATCACATGAGACCCAGACCTGCGACGCCAACAGGACCCCAGACCTGCCCTGTGTGAGCCGCAGGCTCCACCTCTTGCTATGCGAGCCGCCAGCCCCGCGCAAGTCCCTCCACGCCACATGAGCTGCAAGCCCTGCCCTGACGCCGCAAGCAGCTCGCGGGCCCACAGGAGGGACTGAGAGGTGCTCCAACACTTCCTGGTGACCAGTTGTTTGGTCGTTCCGTGTTAGGGTGTGATGGCCATAGGCCTTTTATTATATATACATATATATATATACATATATATATATATATATATATATGTATATATATATATATATATACACACACACACATATATATATATATATATATATCTCCTATCTAATAAAAGGGTAATATGCAAATTAACCATCACTCCGTCACAAACATGGTAGTGCCCATACCACAAGATGGCGGTGCCCAGTCCCCTCAGCCTCGCCAGAGTCCCCCAGTCCTGGGGGGCCTGCCACTGAGAGCAGGCAGCATGAGTGGCCTGGAGAAATGCTGGCTTTGTCACCTCAGCAACAGAGGACCGCTGGGTGTGGAGCAGCCGGGGCGGGACGCTTGCTTCGTTGCTACAGTGACGTCCCAGCCACAGAGGGCCTCTGCAGGACAGGGGGGCCAGCCCGCAGCCTCCACGACTGAGCGCAAGCCTGGAGAGGAGATGGCAGGCCTGCCTCCCACTGAAGCAGCGTGGCTCCCAGTTCCCGTAGAATCAGCGTGGCTCCCGTGGAAGCAGCGCAGCTCCCAGTGGTGCGCTGTGGTTCCCAGCCTACTACGCACGATATCATGTGATGGGCTACTAGTGTGTGTGTGTGTGTGTGTGTGTGTGTGTGTATGTGTGTGTGTGTGTATATATCTGTATACATATATATATATAAACAAATTGCATGTATATAGGTATACACACAAAGTACACACCTATACACAAAACATACACAGTAAATACTCACAGATTATGAAAAGTATTCAGATTGATTGTTGACTACCATTCACTGAGGCCCTACTCATTGTCAGACACTGGGGTTGAAGGTGTTTTCATACCTTGCATAATAACAACAATTGAATGAGTGTTTACCATCTTCCCAACACCTCTAGAAGGCACAGTCTCACCAACATTTCCCTTTTTTAAAGGAAATGACTTGTCCTGGGCCACACCTCTAGGATACGATAGAGCCAGACATGACCTGTTATTGGACATCTCCCTACTTTTGTCAACTCCGTGCATTCAGGTCCTGCCACAGCCACTGTGTCTACACATAGTGTCTCCCTGTGATGTAAATCTCAGCATATCACATATCTCAGGGTATAAATGGTGCCCTCTATACTCTAGACTGCTAACGCCATTCCAGATTTATTGCATTTATTTAAAAACAACAAACATTCTCAATTATTTCCACACTGCTCGGGACCATAATTTATTCAGAGGTATGAGCTATCAAGTTTCTCAGGGATTGCTTCAAAATGTCAGATCTAAAAGATGACTCCCATGTTAGTGAATATGAAACACTCATTTATATTTTTCATTTTTACTTTGATTTAATTTTCAGACAATTCAACTTTATCCCCATGCCTGAGTGCCTAAATTCATTTCACTTGTCAAAAGAGACAAATTTTCATAATTACAAAATAAAACATGGTGGTCCTTCTTTGGTGACCGCATATTTCACATCACTTTTTTTTTTCTGGATGAAAATGCCTTTCCTAGTCTAGTTGGCTTACTTCTGACATATTTTTATTCAGTTACTGCTTAGAACAGACAAGGGTACAGACTTAACATTCACTAATGTTTTGTTATGTTAATGAACATCTGTAAAAAGAGAGATGAAATTCCCCAACCCAGGCTGCAATGCTCACATCTCTTCTGTAACTTGAACTGGAAGAAAGTCAGTGTTCTGAGATTCTGGACAGGACATGAAATATGCCCTGTCCTCTAACGGTAGATTCTGCCTTGACCAAAAAGCCCTCAAGTCCTGCCATCAGGCTCAATCAGGATGTTCATTTCACAGAGGTCAGAAGCACTTAGGGTTTTCTTACCATAGCTGTCAGGAACATGCACACAATGTAGTGAGGGCGGTTGCTTTGTAAAACATTTTTATTTGCAAGATTAATATATTTTCTTTATTTAGAAATTGGGGGGGGGGGGCTAGAAACATAAAAAGGTGACCTATTACTTCACCATTCAAAGCAAAACATAGCCAGCATTTTTTTAAAATTGATTTAAGAGAGAGAGAGAGGAAAGGAGAGAAATATCTATTGGTTATTCCACTTATTTATGCATTCATTGGTCACTTCTTATATGTGCCCTGACTAGGGATGGAACCCACAACCTTGGTATATCAGGACAACTCTATAATCAACTGAGCTACCTGGTTAGTGCAACACAGCCAACATTTTGATGCAACTTCAGATCATTCTTTCAAAAGTAAAATTCAGCTCTAGCTTATTTGGCTCAGTGGCTAGAACATAGGCCCTCAGACTGGAGGTTCCTGGGTTTAATTCCAGTAAAGGGCACATACCTTGGTTGCAGGCTCAATCCCTGGCCCATCCCGGGCCCCTGTTGGGGCGGGTGCAGAAGACAACCAATCCATGTGTCTCTCTCACATCAATGTTTCTTTCTCTATCTTTCCTCATCCCTTCCATTGTCTCTAAAAATCAATGGAAAAAATATCTTCAGGTAAGGATTAACAAAAAAATAAAAATAAAATTCACTTTTGACTTTGTTGAGCTATTAAATACTTGAAAATAAATTTTTTATCATTAAAAATTCACTCTAGCTTGGCTGGTGTGGCTCAGTGTTTGAGTGTCAACCTATGAACTAGGTCTATATACTACCCTTTACCTCTTTGCACACAATATGCCACAATTGCCTAATCCTCACAGCTTCCAACTATACGGTAACATTTAGTCTAGTCCAGTGGTCAGCAAACTCATTAGTCAACAGATGGGCAAACCACAGCTCGCGAGCCGCTGTTTGCCGACCACTTAACTAGGAGATCATGGTTCGATTCCTTGTCAGGGCACATGCCCAGGTTGCGGGCTCTATCTCCAGTGTGGGGTGTGCAGGAGGCAGTCAATCAATGATTCTTTCTCATTGTTGATGTTTCTATCTCTCTGTCCGTCTCCCTTCCTCTCTGAAATCAATAAAAATAGATTTTTTTTAAAAATCCACTCTATTGGTTGTCAAGTGGTTAAAGATACAAATGAGAATAAAATGTTCAATTATTTGAAACTGTTTATCTGAATTGCAAAGTTCTGACTCAAAGACTGTTGAGATACCCAGTCTGGTCACCAGCCTCACTCCTCCTCTCTCACACCTCTCTCTCATACCTGGACACACAGGCCACTCACAAAAGAAAGTGATAGAATTTAAAATGTAGTAGCTAGTAAATGCTGACAAGGGTAGAGAATAATGAGAAACTGTGGAATGTAGAGAATGATGAAAAACTGGAATGAAGAGACTATACAGGGCACAATGGACTATCAGAGAGGGTGGTTATTTTCAAGAGCTGACTTAGAGACAGAACAATGAAAACATGCTTGATGCACATCCATATACACACAACTTCATATAAATATCATCATTGTCATGGGTTGGTGTCTCTGAGTAGCAGCCTCTGTGGTGGAGATGAGTATGCAATAGGTTCCTTACAAAGTACTTAATGGAATTGTAAGGATTGTACATGATGGAAACAGGATTTAGCATAGAGGGAAGCTGATTTGAGATGTTTAACAAAGGCCTAGGCTGACCCCATGAAGAGTTGTGAAGCCAAGATGCTCTTCAGAGTTCTCCAAAGATGGTATGAGCGTCCAGGTTTCATCAACCAGTCAGTGGATGTGGCTGCCCTGAGCAAGGTAATGCTCTTTAGAGAGACAACTCCTGAAGCATCCTGATGTCTAAAGACCGAGGGTCAGCAGTATTCCCAGCAGTCCTCCAGAGAAATAATGGCTCATCACAGCATCGACTACACTAGTGTCTCACTCAGCAATGCCTTCTCCCCCAAATGAAAAGGCATACAGGTAGCCAGACTCCTTAAGATATTGCTACTGGGATACACTCAGAAGTCAGAGGCAGAAGTCAGCAAAAAAGCCACCGTGATGGAGAAAACCAAATGTTTGCACTCGTAAGCTGCTAACCTGTCTAAAATGAAAGGAAGGGGAAAGGAAGATGGGGAAGGAAAGAAAAGCACAGGCCACTTTAAACACTGCCTCATAAAATAATCAACAGGAAGTATGGACAATGAGGACAGCCTTGTTATGAGAGACCACAAAACTAAATTTATCTGGAATGCCCATTTTTTGCTGCCACCAGAGCTTCGTTCCCAGATACATAGCGGGTAAAACTTGATATTTCTAAAAACCAATGACTGGAAGAGCAAACCTTTCCATCCCTCATTTCTGATGATGTGTTGGTGCCCAGAGCAGGGATCTCAGCTCCCACACTAAGCTCACTGCTCTTTTTATCAGAGGTTTATGGATGTCAGGCCAAGGAAGCACTTTCCATAGCAGGCCCCACAGTTGCCACTGGGTGTCACACATCACTAACTCCTCTCTCTCTCTCATCCTGCACCTAAGTGCATCCTCACCTGGTAAGTTGTGCACTATTATTCTCATTTTACAAATGAGGAAATAAGAGGTCCAACATGGTGTACAAAATCACCTAGAGGGCACACAGCACCAGAATTTGTACCCCATATGGGGGCCCCGATTTTGAGTTCAATTCATTATGCATGGCTCAGCCTGTTGGCATGTCCATTGACTTGGTCATGTTTACACCCCATTGCCAAGGGTGATATTTCTCTGTAGTCTGAGCTGCAGCTTTATTTTATTGCAGTCATTACTGTCTATTACAGAGGGGTGTGACTCTCCCCACTAGTGGTGAATTGTAAGCCTGTGGCTCCCTAGCAGGGAGGACCAGTCAATCTCCACAAAATGACAATGCACAGCAAGACACAGCATCTCACTTCAGCTTCTGGAAGACAAAGCTGAGCATTTTCTCTTTGAGAGAATAATTTCCCTCATCATTTGTCTAGCATCCTAACTGTGAGAGAAGGTTAACTTAAACCCCTTCTGTTTTGCCTTTTGCACGATGAAGGTGTCCCATCAAGCCTAAAAAAATTGGTCTTTTGACAGAATATGATAAAATTCATAATAATAAATAATGAATTCATAATAATACCTCACAAGAATTCTGCCAACCTAGGTGCAACTCACTGTATATAGCCAGATTCAGACCATCAGAAGGTGTGATATAATCCATGCTTTAATAAATAAGAAAAACACAATATAAGTACTGGTTCTTCATTAAGTTACATAATCAGCCTAAGCCTCAGTTTCTCTATCTGCAAAATATAAGGCTTGGGCTAGGTCATCTTTAAGAGTCCTTCCAATTCTAGCATTTCACAACAAGGGTCCATAGACCTTTATCTTGTGCTGTCTGCCATAGAAAAAAGTGGGGGAAAATGTAAAACTGCCCCCACAACATCACTCCCCAAAACAACAAGCTTCCTGTAGTGTATGGTAGCCCGCAATAGCACACAGTTAGAAAATGCTTATGTCAGACTATTTTTTTTTAATGTTCTTGTTTTACTATGGTTGTGGTAATAGAAACATTAGCAGACTAAGACCCAAAGCAAGCTGCAATACCCGCCTAAGCTCATTAGAATACTTAGGCTATAAATTGAAATTAGCATTACAAAAAAGAACACTCTAAAAATTATTTTTTAAACTAAAAACATATTTTAAAAAATTTAAATGGCATTCCAACTCAGTGGTTCTGCAGGCACCCCACCCCCAAGTTAGAATGTCTCAATTATAGCAACATCGCTGTTACTCTCTCAACTGAAATTGCTTCTGAGAGCTGTATGATTTACATTTGCAGTTTATAAAATAAATTGGGCAGAAAAGAATCTCATAATCTCAGACACATTTAGTTTTCCAGATTCCACAAAGGTAAATGGATGAAGCATGTGATCCTTAAAGCAACAAACAATGATAATGATTCATTAATATGTTCATTAGAAGAAATTTGATAAATGCATAGATATTCTCTTCCAGACAACTCTCGGGCAATGAATCAGCGAAACTCTCCAAGGCAAGTTCCTCCCAAACTCTGAATCCCACAGTTAAGTGCATGGCCTTTGATAGGAGTGCTAAGGAGAAGACTGGGGTTTTCGGACTTGCTATTTTTCAATGCTATACCTGCCAATTTAATTATGAATTCTAGGATCACACAGAACAGGTGTATGTGGACCAGTGCTCCACCATGGCCCAGTAACTGTCATCTCTTTTGAGATGTAATCCAACAATGCTTTGATTACTGCAGTGGCTCCCCAACTACTTTCCCTGCTGCCAGCCTTGCCCTCCAGACAAGTGCCTTAAAAGTGTAAGTCATTTCATACACAATCTCAGCTCAACTCCACTTGGATGGAGGGACAAAGCTCTCAAGATCTGACATGATGGGGTCCCATCTCATATACTGATCTAATCTTTTATATCTTCCCCCTTACTCATTTTACTTCAGCTACATAGACCTCTTTTCTATTCCTGGAAATGTGTACCTCAAAGCTTTTGTGATTGTGGCTCTCTCTGCTCTTCATAGATCCATACAGTGACCTCCCTCTCCTTGAAGTCTTGGCTCACAGTTTACCTGCCCTGACCATTCTT
This sequence comes from Corynorhinus townsendii, assembly GCA_026230045.1. Lineage (NCBI taxonomy): Eukaryota > Metazoa > Chordata > Mammalia > Chiroptera > Vespertilionidae > Corynorhinus > Corynorhinus townsendii. The sequence goes on from JAPDVU010000011.1 coordinate 38,151,213, forward strand.
CTCAATGCCTGTCCCCTAAGGCACTTTCACACCCATTACCCTGATTGACTTTTCTTTTATCCAGTAAAATTAAAAGCTTCTAACATACTATTTAATTAATTTATTTTTATATCTGTGTTTAATATCTGTAAGCTCCAGGAGGGCATAGATTTTGTTTTGTGATACTCTATCTCCAGGGCCTAAAAAAGTACCTGAGAAGAGCAGACACAGAATAAACACGGATGGATGAGAGGAAGGAAGGGAGGGAGGAAGAAAGGAAGGAAGGGAGGGGAGAAGGGAAGGAGGGAAGGGAATATGTAAAAATAAAAAAAGCTATTATATTAGGGTGGTTGAATTATACTTTTTATTTCTAATATTTTATACTATTATTATCATTAAATCATATTGTAATTTAATTTCAAAACATCTATATAGCAAATTACTAGCATTCTCAGGTTGTAGGTATTAAAAGTTTATTTTGCTTGCAGATTAGTGACTCAATTTGAGTGTGTTACTAAGAATTGTAAATAAGAACTTCAAAATATAGTAAAACCTTGCAATATTCAATTTTATAAAAATATAAGTGAGGAAATCCTATTAATAGTGTGCAGTTCCAGAGACAAGGAAGGGACATTCTGGGAAGTGCGCAAAACCCTCCACCTATTGCTTCCACTATCTTTTCTCTCCTCACCCTTGTTGCTCAATCGGTTTGGGACTGTGGATGAGGACACTTAAGGGCCAGTGACCACACATGTTACAAAGAGCTCCACCTGGTCCTACCATCCCTCTATGTTCTGCCACATCAAGTCAAAAACTCAATCAATCTCCCTAACCCTATTTGCAGGCCTGCTGCACATGAATTGTTTCCCACACTTTTCTAAATATTTTTGGACTTTATAGTCCAGTTCCTGGAGTCCAGCATCATAGTCAATTTATGCACTTGACCAAGGAGTAGAGAGAGAAAAGAAGGTAGGAAGGGATGGGGGAGTGGGGAGACAGAGAAAGAGAGAGAGGGAGAGAGAGAGAGGCAGAGAGAGAGAGAGAGAGAGAGGCAGAGAGAGAGAGAGAGAGAGGCAGAGAGAGAGAGAGGCAGAGAGAGAGGCAGAGAGAGAGAGAGAGAGAGGCAGAGAGAGAGAGAGAGAGAGAGAGAGGCAGAGAGAGAGAGAGAGAGAGAGGCAGAGAGAGAGAGAGAGAGAGAGAGAGAGATCCCTAAAGGAATACTGGCCAGGGGTAGCTTGTTGAGAAACATCAGGTTGGTACCCATTGCGTTCAAAGGAAGTGGCATATGCAGAACTTTATGAGCCATTTGAAGGATTGCCAAGGGTCATTTAAATTTCATGTGATGTATGTTTCATGCTCTGATTTTAGACCTTAAACCTGGAGTTGGATTTGACTCCATTATCTGCTTTGTTTCCTAAGGCCACCTTGCCTTGGATTTGCATTTTGGCTTTTACACAAAACCCACCACCTCACATCAGTGTCCCACATTCACTGCTAGAGGACCCATTCCACTCTACACACACACACCATCTTGCCACGAGTCTGAAATGGATGAGGTGTCATGCACGTTTCATGAGCAAGAAAGAATGAGTGGGGAAACACAAGCAGGGCAGCAACTTAGTGCCAAAGCTGTTGAATGAGTAGAACTAGTCAATGAAGAATAAATAAATGAACAATCAGCAATATTGAACAGTGTGCTAGACAAGATGAACTCTACAGCTTTCAAAACAGTTCTAATTCATTCAAATGAGTTCTAGAACCTCCAGCCAACTACAGTAACTTTGGAGACCAACAGCATCCACCTGGTTCCTTTGAAAAGCTGCCAAGTCAGTGTCAATATCCCCCTTCCCTGATATCCCAGAAGAATGGCTCATATACTCCTTCATCTATTTATTTATGTATGTATTCTATTCAGTACAAAATTATAATTTAACTCCAACCCATTCAAAACTATTTTGATGAGCTGATTTATTTAACAAATATCAATAGAACAGCAATTATATGTCAAAAACTTCTGCCAGGGCTTCTTTTCTGTGCACAAATCCAGGCAGTTTCTTCTACAGAGATTAACAGTCTGGTTATGGGCAAATCAAGAGATATGAGAGTAAATCCAAATTCTACTACACACTTTTGCATTTCTGTACTATGCCCATTTTTCCCTCATGCATTTTTGTCCTCATGCATTTTGTCCTCATGCATTTTTGGCTTCTATTTATCAGAACCAAAATTAAAATTTCAAGGTCAAAATGATATCTAACAGAGACATGAAAATTCATAACTAGTATGAAGACAGTACTTATGAAATACCCAAAGGACATGTTGTATATTTTTAACTTGCTCTTAAGACCTCTGAATTCAAATGTGAGGCTGCATACAGAAGATGAAGACAAATTATGTTATGTGAAAGAAGAAAGGGGCTTTTTATTTATTTATTTATTTTACAATAGATTAAGATACTTCCCTCCTCTAATGAGTCATGAATGACTCATCTACTCTTGGGAATATCTAAAGTGGCCAGTGATTTGATTGCTTCTTCTGCTGTAAACACATCTAAGAAGTGAAATGTAAAAGATAAACAAAAAAGGATCCTGAGAAATTCAAATAATTGTGTTTTTTCCCAAATTACACCACCCTGAAAATGATTTTTAATGCAAAATATGAGCTTTCTTTCATATTGACAATATTTAAGTGTGGCCACTGAACCAACTGATTTTAGCTGAGTGCATTTAGGTGGGTGGGTTCTTATTTTCCACTAGAGGCCTGATGCATGAAATTCATGCAAGGGGCTCAACCCTAGCAGCCCTGGCTGCCTCGCGGCCCCGCCCACTGGTGGTTCCAGAAGGTTGTCCGGAAGGTCATTCCAGAAGGTCATTCTGCCTTACAGTCTAATTAGTATATTAGCTCTTTATTATATAGGATTAATGAGATTCACTATAATATCGATCCAATTCAATCATTTTACAACTGAAAGCCACAGAATGACTTTCATCTTTTTCTATGTATTGTCAATAAGACACCATTCTATCTTTATTTCTGTTACTTTTTCTCTCCAGATCCTCTAAATATTTTGATAACTTACAAAGCTAAGAAATGTTTAATACTGAAGAAAATCACCAGAGAACTTTTTGAAATTCATTGTACCCCAAAGGCTGACAGCAAGTATATACTTTCTGGTACATAAGGGAGAAAAATGTATTTGGTATGACTGGCTGTTAATATGTCATCAGGATAAATCATAAGTCTTATTCTTGGGAATCCTAATAAAAGAAGTCACTTGAGACATGAAAAGTACAAAAATAATCACCAATGGGTTCTATCTTTGACTAGAACCTGGGGAAATTTTGAAAGTATTCATTCATAGAGACACTTAAAAAGACATTGCCCAAATTTATCACTGTCATAAATTCTTTCTGAACTAAAAAATTTCCTTAGAGTAATTTACAATGTCCATCATAAAATACTCCATCAAAAGGAAACACTTTAGATTTAATACAAAACCGTAAACTCCCAAGGACTCGGGGACAATGGTCTCAGCCCATCTCCAGAGAAGATGGAGTGATCTATGACTCCTATATACCTCAAGACCTGGTCTCGCTTTTGTCTGATATCCTGCCTTCTGGATCACACACAGCTCTGGTCCGTTTCTCCCCCTCCCAGGACTCCAGAATAAAGATGTGCTTTGAAATAACACTCTGGTTTTTCATCATCTATCTCAGGAGGATGGGGTGGCAGAAAGGATGCTATCATCTGGATACACTAATTGGGTGGTCAGAAGAAGTAATCTGAATAGTAAAGCAAATAACCTTGAGTCCCAGTTCTAGCCTCAAGGTTATTTGCTTTATTAATGGTGGAGGGAAGCTAGTCCACACTAGATGTTTCTGGATGCCTCAATCACTCTATCAAGGTAATTGGTTTCACTTTGTCTTCAGGCCAGGAAAGGTTTTAGTTAACTAATGGGTGCCTTGCAAGATAAAATAAGTCTACACACTAAAGAACAGGATCATCAGCTTTCCATCTTTTTGCTCTTTTTCCCTTCAAGCTCTTAACACAATAAATCCAAATTATGGCACCAACTCTGATGATGCCCCTGTACTTTAGTCCCACAATCCCCACTGCAGCTGGCCTCCTCCATCTAGATGCTCTTGCTGAGACTTTGAATCCCTTGCTCTAAAGTTAAACTCAACATCTTTCTCCAAATCTGTCTGTTCTATTAGGGTCTCACTATCTCCTCATTCATTTGCATTCAAAACCTTCTTCAATCCCAGCATCCAAATTGTATGCATCTGGCTTCTTGAACACCCTCATACTTTTCTTTTCTAGGTAGCCCGGGGCCAACAGGATGATCCAACCAGACATCTCACTCTCCTAATACTTTTGTTCTCACCCTGAAATAAATTCTGCATAACACCGCCAAATAAATCTGCTCAATGCACAGCTCTGCTAATGTCACTCTGATATCAGAACCTTTCCATACCTATTCAATTGATCTACCAAATGTAGTCTATACTTCTTACCTAGCTTTGCCTTTCATTGTGATAACCTGCTACTTAGCCTCACTTCCCATGTGTTGACATTATACTAGTACCATTGCTCCTGTCCCTTGCTTTGCTGGAAAAGATCCATCTCCACTGCTACCTATTGAAATACCACCCTTCCTTCCAAGTAAAGCTAAAATACCATGTGCTCTACCAAAAATTCCTTTCTCCCATTACTCCTGTCAGAAAATTTGTTTTGTTTTCCCATAAAACTTTGATCATATAATACCAATTGACTTTTGCTTCATCTATGATTTTTGTACGTATACATAATCTCCCATGTAGGGTTATAAGCTCATTGAAGGCAGGGATTCTCACCTTTGCTCTAATTCAGGTTTTATTACTAAGTTAACATTTTATTGACTGTATAAACAAAATTCACACACAAAACAATGGAGTGCAGAGGTTCTATTATCAAACCTTTAGCCCTGAGTTTACAGTAATCCTTTCCTCCTCACACCCATGAGTCCTGGATAACTACTATCTAGGTTGTGATGTTGGCAGTTAAAGGAAATGCTGAAAAGCAGCAGGATGAAGAATAGAGACTGAATGAAGCATGAAGAGATATGACTATTATTCCTAGAAATCTGAACACCTGAACTTTTAGAGGAGGGCATTAAGCAAAAGAAGACCTGAACTATCTGGTGTATTGTAGAATGAAGACAGAGGAATGAAAAGAAGAGATTTACAGACAGAGGAAAACAGCCTACACATATGCTCAGAGATTTTGAGCATGGACTGTTTAGGGAAATGCAATAGGTTAAGCATAGAGTTCAAGAAACTTGCTAATGGAAAATAAGACTGGAGATGTGTAGAGGGCCATTCATTAAATATTGGCAACTTTCTAGAAACTACTCCCTTGAAAACTTTCTCACCTTTTGCCAGAGTCTGTTGTGCCCCTCAAAGGTCTGTTATTTGGGGGCTAGGAAGGGCCACAGCTAATGAGTGTTGGCACCAGCAAGAAGTGAGAACAACCAAACTCCTGAACCAAGGAGAACTCGGCAAGCTCATTAGGGCATTGCAGTTGGTGCTGCAGGATTTTACTATATTATCACAACTAGAGGTAGGTGGAGAGGGATGGAGGGAAGGTATCAAAAGAAAGTTGGTGAAAGAATAGGTGTGTCTTAACCAATGAGAATCACTAATTGCAATCTGAGCTTCATTTTTCTCATAGGAAAAAATGGACAGCAATGACAACCGCAGAACAGACACTGCTCTGGTGCTGACACAGTGCTAAGCACATGATGTGAGATTTTCTCCTCACAATAACTGTATTAAGTATTATCCACATTTTACAGATGAGGAAATTGAGGTGTACAGGGATTAAGAAACTTGCCTAAATTAATACAGGTAGTTCATGTTTGAGCTGGGTTTTAAACCAAAGCAGAGTCATTGCTCAGGGCCCCATGGCATTAATTCCCTTCCTCTCTCTGCTTATCAGGGCTCCACTCTCAAACTTATACAAGGTTGGTGTAGCCCATCACAAGAATTGAAAAATCAGGCTCATTGGGAAAAGAGAAATTAAAAAGCTATTGCTGCCCAGGCCCTAGTTATATACAATCAGGAAAAAGTGTCACCTCAAGGACCAGCAAGTTATCTACAGTACCAGAGTGCTGTCTGAGGCTAGCAATCAGGAGGAATAGAGCCATAAATAAGTCCTTGTAATGATTACTCTGTTCTTTAATAATAAAGAGAAATCAATGAATTACAGCAAGGCCAACCACACACTTCTCTATAATTCTACAAACCAGAGAGTCCAGAGAGAACCTCTGCAGTTGCAGCTCCCAAGCAACAGGCCCAGCAGTGATGGGACAGAGTGGGAGAGGCTGAGGATCAGACATCAAGGCCTCTTGGAAGAAAAATATTTTGTTATGGTTCCACAAGGAAGTGGGGAATATAGTATAGTACAAGGGCCTCGAGACATTGTATAGAAGGAATAATGACCACAAAACTATAGACAGCTCAAAGCCAGACAGCTGCAGTCCATCTCACACACATTCCCAAGCCTTCTGTACAGTGATGGACATAAAACCAGATGCCCAGGTCTCCCTGCAAGGCAGGTTTCATTGCTCCAGCTGCTGGAAGAGCTGTCAGCGGGCAGCCTTCAGCTGTCAGCCCTCCCAGGAATTGTCTAACCCAAACTTAAACATCAATGTCAGATGGAGGCAGCAGGATAAAGGCCAAGACAAAGCAGGGCAAGTCTGATGGGCTGTATTGGCTCTGGGATCCTGTGTGACAGTGTGGCTTTCCCTCTGTCTATCCTACTTCCGCCCTCTCCCTTCCAAAAATGTTGATCCAAAGTATTCTCCCTAATAAACACACTGCATGTCAACTCTGCCTCAGAGACTAATCCCCTGGGCAACCAGCCTTCTTCAAGCCTGTGTTTGAACCTTATCCCTAGGTTCCTCTGATGTCCCTACCTTAATTTTATCTAAGCTCTAAACATCCCTCCATATTAGGCAACCAGATTCAGGGATCTTCTATGTTAAAAGAAAGACTAAAGGGATGATGGGGAATACAGAGGGAGAGGCTAAAAGACCTACATTATAAAGGGCTGGGAGAGAGATGGGATGAATAAGAATAAATCCTGCACAGACAAGGAATTGAAGGAAGTTTTTGAGAGTTGACGGGTGAGAGTATCTGGACAAAAGAGGATTGTATTTGTGATAAAATAGGTTTTAAGAGGAGTCACTAAGATTATGAACTGAATCCACAGTGGTGTTTTCCAGGAGACACAAGTAAAATCAGAATCATGTTTTAATTACTCCTGAGTGCTAGACTGTGTGTTTAATATGTGACTCCACACAGAATTTGAGACCCTGACTTTTATTGGGTGTATTAGTCAGGGTAATTAACACTAGCTGCTTTAACAAACAATCCCAAATCTCAGTGGCCTAATATAATAAAGCTTTATTTCTCACTCATATCATAGTTGACTTGGAATTGGGTGGCTCCTTTTGGCAGCTTGCCTCCAAATAGTCTCATCTTGTGATGCTGCCATTTTAAACACTGCCATCCAATCTCTGGGTCCCTATGTCACCCAGATGGCTCCTCATTTATCTCTAAAATCACCCAAATATCCTCCATCTACTTTTCTCTACCTTGTTTTCAGCCCTCGGAGGCTAATCTTGGATTGAGGATCACAGGGACCCATTCACCTCTGGTCTCCAGTTGAGTTTGGCCAGTGGGGATCCAGGAAGGGAAAAGAAGGGGAAGGTTTATTTCTCCAGCTTCTTCCCCATTGATGTTTGTCAAGCAACTCATCTTGAGAAGGCTGAGTCACTTGACAAAGATCACAGCTCTCTCTAGTAGTTCTCAATACATCACACCTCTCACTGTCTCCAGGCTCTCTAATCACATGCACTTGCCCCTTCAGGCCACAGATTAGTAAAAGCCCTACTATTACTAATCTTTTGTGACAGGGTTTCCCTAACCTCACCCATGCATTCATAAATAGCCCTTTAATTAAACACCACTGAATAATACTAATTTGAATGTGTCTTCTATTTCCTGCTGCAAGCAGGACTGATACCCAGGAAAGAGAGTTGACAGGCAGAGTTCTGTGTGCCCAAGAAAGAGGGATGTGGCCTAGGATTTGGCACACTGAGCATTTTCTCTGTCATCCTTGTCTAAGGGTTTTTGTTTTTCAGAGAAACACATACTGTTTACATGTAGGGACAGCTTCCTAAGTCTTTTCCCTCTATTTTACACTATATTTATGCATGAAAATTTTATCCTACTTTATTTACTTACTAGAGGCCCCATGCACAAAAATCCGTGCACTGGGGGGAGGGGGGTCCCTCAGCCCAGTCTGCTCCCTCTTGGAGTCCGAGAGCCCTCAGGGGATGTCCTACTGACAGCTTACACCCGCTCCCTGCAGGGAGTGGGCCCAATCTGCAGTCTGGCCTCCCTCTGCAGGAGGCGACCAGCCAATCCGGGGAAGGCGACGCCCCCATCATGCCTCTGCTGCTGTCACTGCCGGCAGCCATGGCTGCCTGAGCCTTGGCTCTCACAATGGCAGCTGCCATCAGCGGTTTGCCTGAGCCTCAGGCAGCCACTGTGGCTATGTCTGGAAGGACATCCAGAAGGATACCTGGAAGACATCCGCTCTAATTAGCATATTACCCTATTTTTAGTATAGAGTAGTAGCTCTGCGCATGAATCTGCGTGCTAGTAGCTCGCTGCCACCCTCCTGTAGCTCTCCCCGCCCCCCCTCATAGCTTGCTGCCCTGCCCCCTCCTGTAGCTCTCTGCCGCCCGCTTGTAGTTTGCTGCCCCACTCTCCTGCAAATCCATGATTCTCAGGATTGGTCATCATGCCTCACAGCATAATGAATAATTAGCAAATTCTGCTCTTATTATATAATTCATTTCAACGTATGTTTTTATTTCCCTGGAGACTTCCTTTTTGATCCATGGATTATTTAGGACTGTATTGTTTAGTTTTCATATGTTTGGAGATTTTCCCATTATCTTTCTGTTATTTTTTTCTAGTTTGATTTCATGTGATCAAAGGATACCCTCTATATGATTTCAATCCTTTTAAATTTGTTGAGGTGTGTTTTATGGCCCAGGATATGATCTATCTTAGTATGCACGTGTCCCCTGGGTACTTGAAAAGCATGTGTACTCTACTGTTGTTGGTACAGAGTGCTCTGTCTATTGGATCCTGGTGACTGAGGGTACTGAGTTCTTTCTCCTTGATGATTTTCTAACTGCTCTATCAATTGTTGAAGAGAGGGATGTTGAAGAGCTCAATTGAAATTGTGGATTTGTCTATTTTTCTTTTCAGTTCCATCAATTTTTGTTTTGCATGGTTTGCAGCTCTGTTGTTAGGTGCATAGACATTTAGAATTGCTATGTGTTTTTGGTAGACTGACCCTTTTATCATGTAAGATCCCTTTCTATCCCTGGAAATTTTCTTTGTTCTAAAGTCTCTTTTTTTCTGTTGTTAATATAGCCACTCCTGTCCTGCTTTCTTTTGATTATTGATATATAATTGTTTCCATCCTTTTACTTTTATCCTGTACTTTTCTTACTATAATGTTACAGTTGAAGTAAGTTTTTATGGATGGCATGTAGTTTTATCATATTTTCATTTACTATCAAATCTCTGTATTTTAATTGGTACATTAGACTGTTAAATTAAATGTATTAATTTATGTGTTAGGGCTTCAGTCTGCCATTTTATTTGTTTTTGTTTGTTCCTTCTGGTTTTCATTTCTGTTTCCTTTTTCCTGCCTTCATCTGGGTTACCTGAACATTTCTTTACAATTCCATTATGCTTGATCCAGGGTGTTTTTCAGTGTATCCCTTCATATAAAATGTTTAGTAGTTGCTCTAAATATTACATTATACATATATAACTTACCACAGTCTACCTGTTCACATGGCATGTAAAAAACTTTCCTCCTCTTAAGTTGTTTTACCCTCCCTCACTTATAGTAATAAATATTTCTTCTATATACCTTAAAAACCACAATAGTATTATAATTTTGGCATCAATCATCAGACATAATCTGAAAAACTCAATAGTAGAAGTCCATTTTATTTACTCACATTTTTACTCCTTTCATTGTTCTTCCTAAAGTTCCCCAATTCCTTCTTTTATCATTGCTTCTCTGTTTAGAGAATTTCCTGTAATTATTCTTTTAGGGTAGGTCTCCTGGTAACAAGGTTTCTTAGTTTTCTTTCATCTTAAAATGTCTCGATTGCTCCTTATTGCCTGAAAAATATTTTCATTGGTTATAAATTTTCTGGGTTGACAGATCTTTCCTTTCAGCATTTGAAAAATAGTATGCCATTTCTTTTTGTCCTCCATGGTTCTTGAGAAGAAATATGCTGTCATCTAAATTGTTTTTCCCTTGTGGGTAAGGTATGATTTCTCTCTGGCTTTCTTCAAGAATGTTTCTTTGTCTTTAGTTTTCAGAAATTTGGCTATCTTGTGTTTTAACATGGATTTCTTGGGATTATATTATTTGGGACTTTCTCAGCTTCTTGAATCGGAGGTTTGTGTCTTTTGCCAAATTCGAGAGATTTTTAGCTATTATTTTTTCAAATACTTTTTCAGCTCCACCCTTTTTCTCCTGTCTTCTGTGGCTGTAACATGATATTCTATTATAGACCAACAGATCTCTGAAACTTTGTTCATTTTTTAAAGTCTCTTTTTCTTGTTCAGATAGAGTAATTTTTATTGTTCTATCTTCAAGTTTACTGATACTTGACCCTATTCTCTCCATTCTGCTGTTGAGTCTATCCATTGTGGGTTGTTTTTAAGTTTGGTTATGGTATGTTTCAGTGCTGAAATTTCTACTTGGTTCTTCTTTATAATTTTTTTGCTGAGAATTTCCATTTTTCATTTATTTCAAGCATGTTCATAATTGCTCACTGCAGCATTTTCATGTTGGCTGCTTTAAAATCCTTGTTAGGATGATTCCAACATCTGTGCCATCTAGATGTCGGCATCTATCAATTGTCTGTTCTCATTCATGTTGAGGTTTCCCCAGTTTTTGGTATAATAAGTGAGTTTCACTTATATTCTGAACATTTTTCTATTATATTATAAGACCCTCATTCTTATTTAGATCTTGTTTAGCAGGCCTCCTCTGAATCCATGCCATCTCATTATTGCCAGGTGGGGATGAAAGTCCAAGTTCCCTACTCAGCCTCATTTGGAGTAGAGGGGTGGGGCTCCAGGCTCCTCATTAAGACTCCACTGATCCCACTATGGCTGGTTAGTGAGGGGCACCTCACCTCCTTACTGCTCCCCTGTGATGAGGATGGAAATCTAGGCTCACTGCTTGGCCTTTGGGGGTTGGAGTGGGGTCATATTTTTGTGTGTGTGGTATCTAAATGATGTGTCTTTCTATACTGCCCCTTTCCTGGTCCTTTGGCTAGAGAGAGCAGGCTTTTCTGGGGAATTTTTTTTTTGTCTGCACCTATTAGCATTGCTAGGTTTGCTGGCTTCTCTAGAACCCAGTCCAGGATTTATGAGGCAAAAGAAAAAACCCAAGGAACTCATCATTGAGTCTTCAGTCTCAAGATCCCTTGCTAGTCTACTTTCTTCTCTCCACCTTTCAGAGTCTTCTTGTGTTTCTGTTATGGATAATGTCCTGAGGTTTGTGCTATACTTAATGAGTGAGAGGAGTAGATAGAAATGGTCCCCAAATATATATGAATATGCAGTGTACATGTGTGTGTATTCACTTTACATGCATGTTATAAAACACATACATTTTAAAAATGAAATTTTTAAAAAGTAATTTAAAATAAAATTCTATGAATTACCTTGTGCACCAGATTAGAAACCACTGCTTGGATTCCATTCAAGGAGCAGAGAAAAGGGCCTCCCTCCTACTATCTGCCATTATGTCCTGCTGTGTTCCACAAATACCCCTCAGGAACCTGTATCCTTTCTGTTCAGATGTATACCTTCTGTGTGGCTCCTGAGCATATGTGAAGAGAAGCTGAAGGTGTGACCCTCTGCCCTACAGGGCACCTAGGTAGAAATGGATGGGCTGGCTCTGTTTAGGCTTAATTGTACTCTAGGAGACAAGTCAGTTATGTTGATAAACAAGGCTCTGAAAGGACACAAATCAATGACAGAAGTCTTTGTGTAGTGACTCTTTCTATGTAATGCCACATGGGTAGCTATAGTTTTAAGCACTCAAAAAAAATAAAGAAAATCCATTCCCAAGCTTGGTCTGCTGAGTCTCTGTGGCCTCCAGTAGCACAGCTTGCTCTTCAACATTGATGCTGGTGAAACCTGCAACATTTTATATCCTTAAATGGCCTTAGGTCAAGGCAAGAGAGGCTGTCACCCTTGGGGCAGGATTTCAAATCAAATAGGAAGACTTTGTGGCCTCGGACTGCTGTCTCCACTTTACTTCAGAGGCATAAAAAAAGTGCCTTCCTACCCTCCCTATCCCTGTACATTTACTGGTAAATCAGTACATACCTACATTTAGAAACTGTTTATTGAGCTTCTACTCTACACAAGGAAACATGCTAAACACAGAATTAAGAGAGATCACCAAACCAGACATCATTCCATTATGATCTAATGTGAGAAGGATTCTTATGTGGAGGCTCTACTGCTTTAACTTACACAAGCAAATACACAGCATGTGTGCTATCTCCATCCTCACTCACAGCAGATGTCACTAATAAATCATGTCATGACACAAAGCTGAGCCTGAGCACACTTTCTTTATACTCACTACAAATCAATGACCCACAAGATGGAACATTTTTGCCATCTCTGAATGAAGGCTTTGTTCTCTGCTCCAGCTCTTTTCTCATTTAGATCCTTTCAATGGTTTATGGAAAACAAAGAGTGTCCATGTTCCTGAGATTTTATGCTTATTATCCAGAATTACTCTGATTGGTGAAAGACTTGGTGTAAACTTGATTATGCTTGGTTAAAATCATCCTTATAAACTGACTAGAGGCCCAGTGCATGAAAATTCATGCACTGGAGGGGAGGTCCCTAGGCCTGGCCTGCCCCCTCTCACAGTCTGGGAGCCCTCAGGGACGGGAAGTGACTGGCGATCAGGGGAAGGTGATGTCCCATCACACCTCTGCTGCTGCCACTGCCTGCAGCGCAAGCCTCAGCTGGCCCTGGTTACCTGAGCCTTGGGCGGCCCTGGGTGGCTGGGCAGCCACCATCCGAGGCTTGCCTGAGCCTTGGGCCAGCCCCACAGGGCTGAGGGGGACTGGACATTGCCATCTTGTGGCTGTGGGTGCCGCCATCTTTGAGGGTGTGGCAGTCAGTTAGCATATTTCCTCCTTATTGGCTCTGGGCACTGCCATCTTTGAAGGTGGGGCAATCAATTAGCATATCTCCTCCTTATTGGCTGTGGGTGCTGCCATCTTTGTGATGGTGTGAGGATCAATTAGCATATTCCCTCTTTATTAGACAGGATAATTTTTTGAATTATGGAAGCAGAACATCTGTGATGCAATGCTCTCCCTTCTTCCTCCAAAAAATTATCCTGAAGTAAACTACATATTTGAAAACAAAGATGACTTTTAATAAATGTTTTCTTTAAAAAGAATTATCTAAATGCACAGTTGCAGGTTTCCTCTGGAAAGTCTTACTTTGTCCAGGCTCTAAGATCTTACAGATAATTCAGAAAGTGAGAAAGAAGCAATCACATGTTTCACAAATGTCCTTCCCCTCCATCCTGGGCTGCCTTGCTATGTCTGACAGTCCAGCTGTGGAATGGCACCAATCTTTTCAATGGCAATTCCAACCACAAAGATGTGGCTGGAATTGCCACAAAGTATGTCTTTGTGATCTGCTAATATAGAATGGGACTTCAGGAAACATAAATTTGAAGCAAACACATAACATGTATTTTTTAACTCTTCTTAGGATTTTTTAACTCTTCTTAGGAATACAGTCAATTCTCATTACCCATAGTACTTATGTTCTAAAACAAATACTAAATTACTCGAACACTGAACCACTGCTCCAGGGGAAATACAGAGTTAGGTTCCTGCAAGCCTCTGGTCACAACAATATCATCAACGGATCTATTCATAGCCTTTGTGTGTGTGTGTGTTTCTATTTAATGGCACCTTATTTAGTATATAGTTGATTTATTGGCATTGAATGCATGGACAAGAGCCCTATAGCTTAACCTGAAGGAAGCTAATCTAACACATATATTTTCTGTATAAGGCAGATGACAGCCTTCCTGCACTTAGGAACACTAGACCGCACTTTAGCACCTATGGGCCATTTAAAATAGCAAAATCACCAACAGAAAGCATAAAAATAAAAAATTCTAGTATTAGATAGATTGCAAAAAGCACAGTTGTTTGCAGTATGAGAGCTGAAACAAGAAGGCAGAGTCCTCATGTTCCACCTCAGCTAGAAACATGTCAGTGACTTAAATTTTCCACTTATTTGCCCATGCATGCAAATAACCACACAAAGTGTCAAAAGTACTGATTTGAGGAATTACAAATAAATTTCACCAAGTAGGCAGATTCGCATACAAATGCATGAATAATGAGGACTGACCTACAGTATTATGTTACTGCCATGATTCAGTTTAAGCTCTGTACTGTCTGTCACATTAGGAGCTCAAGAGAATCCCCAAAGACTTCAGTATGAAGGAACTGTTTTAAAATATGTGTTGCAAATCCAGAAAATAATGTAGAGTTCTATCACTGTAACCTGTTGTGGATTTTTTTACTCCATAAACCATCCTACTCCCTGCTCCCAGTGAATTTCTAGGTTTACAGTATACTTTAAACAAATGCCTACTTAGGGATTCTTTGTGGATTATTTAACCTTCCTTCCTTCCTTCCTTCCTTCCTTCCTTCCTTCCTTCCTTCCTTCCTTCCTTCCTTCCTTCCTTTTTTCCTTCCTTCCTTCCTTCCTTCCTTCCTTCCTTCCTTCCTTCCTTCCTTCCTTTTTCTTTCTTCCTTCCTCATTCATTTTTAAGGCTTCCATGTAAGCATTCTTATGACATCCATCACCATTTTAATTTATTTGATTACTTTGAAGAGTTTTGCTAGTTCAAAGTAGTTAAGCAGAGGTCAGTGAGTGGTAAGGTTGAGAAAGCCTCTACCAATCAGAATATCTCACCCAGTGTGATCTAAGTTTCATCCGCCTTTGCAAGACTTTTTGTCCCATCTTGGTCCTTTCTCTGGAGGGACAGCTTAGAACTCACTGACCAAGGCAGCCCATTGAGAAAGATAACCAGGTCAGGTGAAGTAACAGTCCCAAACAACAGGTATGGACCCTCCATCCTTGAACTTCTCAGTCACCTATGCCTGGGGGGAAAGATTATGTTATATTGCTCTCTGGGGACCACTTCCCAGGATGGAGGCAGATGAGAAGCTGCTAGGGAGAAGGCCTTTGACTGGTTAGATGCTGCAATAGTCCTGGCCAGAGCACTTTCTTCTTCATCTGTGGAGTCTGTTGGGCCAACAAGGGAAATCAGTGCCTAGAAAATGAAGTGATGTCATGCCAGGGTATCTCCCAATTTACTCTTTAGGAAGGCATTTCAACTTTGAAAATTTGTGCCAACTGTCAATCCTGCAGGTAATATCCAAAAATGACTTTTCCATTGGGAGGTGGAGATGGCTATGCTGCCAATCACTGGGAATGTTCCTGGTTTGGCTTCATACTACCTCAGAATCCATTTCCTGGATTCTAAAGACTATGGGAATGAAGAAGGGAGTAAGAGGAGGAGGAGGATGGGAGGGGGTAGTGCGGGGGAGAAAAGAGAGGGGGAAGAGAAGACACTCAAAAGGAACCCTATCCATTTGCTACAGATCTAGTTCCACTACAGGCAAATTGACATCAGTGCTTTAAATTGTGCAGGTATCCATCCTCAAGCAGATGTTTGGGAAGAAAGACAAATTGCAGATAATCTTCCTTTTTGTTCATCAGCCTCCATCCCATCCTCCTCCTCTTGCACACACTGGGCTTGATACCCAATACTGATGTGGTCCTCCAAGATGAAGCATTGAGGTATGGGATGGAGTGGGAGCTTTATGTGAAGAGCCTTATGGAAAAGCACTATGGGTTTTTTTCCTGTATGGGAAACATCTTTGACAAGCTTTTCTCCATTCCCCATACTGACCTCATCTAGTTAGCTGCCCCTGCTTCCAGCTTTGTGTGATTCTGCACAAAGCAGGCTTTCTCCGAATTTTAATGAATAAGTTCACCTTGCTAAGCTGCTGTGTGTTTTGTTTTTACTTTCTTACATAAATCTTTTGGTAAAGAAATACCACTTCATGGTTTTGAAACTGAAAGAAATCCTAATACATCTTAAAAGTCCCTTCATGCATAAGATTTCTCTAGTAAATAGCTTAACCAATGTCCATTAATTAGATACTCCATTCTGTATTCTGCTTGCATGTATCTTTTTATTTTTATCCTATTATTTGGATAAATAAATACAAAGTGAGTCAGTAGTTCAGTATTTGTGTTGCTTTAAGGTTTCCTGCACGATTGAGTTGCTACTATTACAGCTCACACATGCAAAGGTTAAATGTTACTGGCTAGAGTGAAAACATCAACCATGCAAATAAATGGTAACATGTGAGCTGTCCAGCAGTGTCAGGTGTGAGTTTATCTGTACACACCCTATAGAGAGGTTTATTTGCATTGGTATGTAGTCTACTTACATCTTCAGCATCTAAGATTTTTTTTACAAAAATAACAATTAATTTGTAAACACGACCAGAATATTTTCTGGCTGGTTTATGATCTCTGAGAGTGTATTTTATTTCCATATTTTGTTATGGCTCTTGTTTTCATTTCAGTACATAAAGTTGCAGTAGTTAAAGCTTTGCCTTTCTGGAAAAAGAAAACAAGAACTAAATGTGTGCATGACAACTGGGGTATATGAGAGGAGAAATGTGAAGGAAAATGCTTTAGAAAGAGTCAGGGGTTAGTTGTCAGGATGTGAGAATTTTTTCCCTATGGGGCACAGAATTTTGCATAAGAAAGTATTTCTCACAAAATTGGGAGTAGGCCAAGTATTAATAAGTTTAGCTTTGGGTTGTATGCTCCTTTAAAAAGGAAAGTACATAATACAATAAAAAAGAGGAATAAAAGCTTTTATGATCAGTTTTATAAATACATTTCTTACAAGACGACTTGTTCCCTAGCTGTGATCTTACCACTTCAAATAGATGTAATTTGAATAAATCTTGTATGAAAAAAAGAATCAACAAAATAATTTTCTAAGAAAAAAGTATAAAGTGAAGCAGTCCAGAGTTAACATGGAGACTCCATGGTTATCAGGAAGCCAGCCCCCTTCTATCCTACTCCTCCACCAACTTGCAGCTTCAACTCATGATCTAATGATGCCTACTTAAGCTCCAGCCATTATATCCACATCCCAGGCAATGGGAAGATCCAAGTGCCTCTCCCAGTGGTATCATATCCCATCAGAAACCCTCCCCAGGTGTGCAAGACAATGATTTATATCCAGAACTCCCTGGACCCATTTAACTACAAGAGAGGCTGAGAAATGTGGCCTTTCAGCTGGGCATATTGCTGCTCTGAGAGAATCTGGGGTGCAGTTATTAATGTAGGAGGGACTCATGAATATTGAAAAGTAGATAAGTAGATGAAAATCTAGGAGTTTTTGCTAAGAGAAAAAAAAATGAGACAGGAGTTCCATGCCCTCACTGGGCCCATAGGAGAGACAGATATTAATGAAAGAACCACACCAATATTGGTGAAATCACAGCTGGGTAAGTTAGATGAATCTGTAGTAAGGAGATTTGGCAATTGAGATGAACTCTAACTGCAGAACTGAGGAGTTGATATTGGGCTGGAGGAGAAAGAAAAAAGCAATTTCCAGTAGCAGAGGGAAGTATAAAGTAGGCCAACCATAAGGCTCTGCAGCCTTCTGTTCACCTGCAGGTGAAAGATGCTGACCTCCTAGCTCCTTCTAGGAGCCTTGGGGAGCATTTGCCAGAGTAGAGACAGGGATTCCATGGGCGGATTTCCACTTTGGAAACTTTCTGGCTACCCATGGGATGTGGGAAGGAGCCTTTCAGGTGGAGATTATTGCAAAAATTCATGCTAGCAGGTGGTCTTGCAGATTGAGGGAATGACAGTGAAAAGGAAGGAAAGTGGTGGTTTCCAAAAAGAGTCAGCCTGCCCCAAAACACTCAAGGTGCAAAGCAAGAGCTTTCTCTTGGGAGAACCACACTGTGGGATGCTGCCTTCAGGCAAGAGAAGCAATTATTTTCTAATCTGTAGTTCAACCTACCTAGTCCTGGCTTGCCAGCACACTTCTGAGGAAATTGGATAGCATTTAGAGATGTGGGCACCCTGTGGTCCATAGCATTATATAATAATGAGTCTGAGGGGGGCCTTGGGAGAGAAACTGACCAGGGTCTATCTGCAGCTTGTGATTGTTTTCCTTCTTGCATTTTCCTGGCTCCCAGCTGGATTTCTGATGTGGAACAGAAGGCTCACCCAGGTGAGCACACAGACTGGGAGAGTCTGTTAGAGCTCACTGTGACCAAGGCATCTGCAACCTGTGGGAGGTGGGGGGGCGGTGTGAGGACTGAAATGGTGGGATGCTCATTTTTACCTGCAGCAACTGCCTGGCCCAAAGCAGGCCCTCAAGATATTTAATATTTATTGAATGGATGAATTAATACATTGATTGCTCTATCATCACACTAGAGAACTAGTAGGTGGGGAAGGAAGGGAGAGAATAAGTCAGGAAGAAAGGTAAATATTCACAGAGGAGGTTCTGTGTAAAGTCTACCTGCCTGAGGGTCATTCCCATCATGGTCAAGGGCTATTCATGCAATAGCTTCCTCTTCTGGTTCATGCCCATCTTTGTCTATTTGGTTGTCACTATCAGTGCCTGTAATCTTCTCTCAGGCTTCTCATCTTCCTTCAAGGCCCCACTTACAATACTCTCTCGGAGAAGACTTCCCACTCTCCCTTTATCCCAACTTCTCAAATCCTTCCTCCAGCTCAGTCCCTCAAGTTGAGGAAATGCGTTTATTGTGATAGATGCCTTTTGTTTCAGGTTTTAGCAGCAATATCCCACCGTGGGCTCTAAAGTCAGGCACACTTGCTGGGGTTTGGATTCGAGTTCATATGTCTACAGAGTGGGAGGTAATCATAGGGCTGGCTTACCTGGCTGTGAACATTTAATAAGAAGGTCCACGAAGAGCACTTAGCACCATGCCTAATTCCTAGGGATCACTCAGTAAATTAACCTTTACAGTTACTCCACATGACCTTTGTTGCCTTACCCTCCCTCCCCCCACATTCCTTCTGAACTTTAGAGCTGGTGGCTCTTTTAGCATAACCCACAACCTTTAAGAGTAAAGCTATAGAAACAGTAAACTCAATTCATGCAAACAACCTTGTGAGAAAAGTTTCACTAGTATTATCCCCATTTTACCCATGAAGAGAACGATGCACAGAAAGGTGAGGTAACTTGACCAAGGGCATAAAGCTTAAGGGTGTCAGAGCCAGAATTTAAATCCAGGCCATTTTCATGGAGCCACACAATTACTCCTATACTCAGGCCAGGAAAAAACAATCATCCCTAATTCCTAATGAGAGTGCCTTGTTTTGTCAATTCTCCTCTGAAGAATCTGAAAAGGTAAACCTCTCCCCTATCCCTCCTCACCTGAGAAATCTAAAGCCTTACTGTTGCCCTCCCAAGATGAGCTTCGGATGTCAGCGTCCATGTCTCCACGTCCAAGGGGCAATAGCAGGGAAAAGAACAGATGGCAGGATAAGAATAGAGAAGGACATCAAGAGGGAAGGAAGATGAAGACAGGATGCTTAGGTACCACCCAAAGTAAATCTGAGTATCCTGATAGGCAACCAGATGAGAAAAGAAAAAAAAAAAAGTTTATACTTTCCATTCATACATTCAATATTTGTTGTATTAGTATTTACTATAAGCACATGAACAAGACAGTGCTCGTTCTCACTGAGCTTACCTTCTGGTGCAGGAAGATAGCCAGCGTTCAAGTCAGTAAAAGTAGAAAATGTACATATTAAAGGGTGTTAAGTGCCTTGCAGAGAATTAAAATGGGGTGATGTGACAGATTAGGGAGTCTCTACCTTGTGCACTAGAATCACCTGGATTGCTCTTTCAAATTCAAATGCCCAGGCTGATTACCAGGCCAATTAAATAAAAATCCATAGTAGATAGTACCTAGGCATTTATATTTTTAAACTCCCAGGTTAATATAATATATAGCCAGGGCGGCAAACCTCCTTGATAGAGAGGGACCAAGTGGCTGACTTGGGCAGGCTTTTAGCAATGACCTGAATGTCCAGGAGGAGTAAGACACACAAAGATACAAAGGAAGACCATTTCTGGCAAAGATTCCTAAACCTTGATGCCCAAAATTCCTGTGTGTTTTAATCAGCAGCCACTAAGCTTTTTTCTCCAGGCTAATAAACACCAGGGTTCTGAGTTGTAGACAACAGAAACCATATTTTGCTACATAAAACAGAGAAGTAATTTAGAGAAGGCAATTGGGATTCACACAATGGATAAGAAGATGGAGGACCCAACTTAGAAAAATGGGCATGAACCAAGCCAATCTTAGAGGACCAAGGGTCAGCATCTTTTGCCAAACCAGCTAGACAAGGACGCTACTGCCATGCTACAGAACCTGCGGTAGCTGCCCTCAATAAATTCTACCTATCCCTTTATCTGGCCCCTCCTAATCCTGACTGACGAAGCCTAGGGCATATGCCCACTGTCCACTTCCAGAGAATTGCCTTTCTGTAGCTTCCATAGTAAGAGTCAGGGTACTAGTCACCACCAGTATGATACAATCCAGAGGAGTTGGGTGCAGGGAATGATAATCATCTACCACAGACAACATCAGCATGCCCTGCCCAGTGTGCGGTACACAGAATACGATTAAGTATAGAGGCCTGGTGCATGAATTCATGCATGAGTGGGGCCCCTTGTCCTGGCCAGTGATTGGGCCAGTCAGGGCCCTCTCGCCCAGTCCCCATCAGGGCTGATGGGGACTGGCTGGGGAGAGACCCCAGGAGGGCTCCAGGGCCTGTCTGGCCTGTCTCGCCCAGTCCTGATTGGCCGGAACCCAGCAACAAGCTAACCTACCAGTCAGAGCATCTGCCCCCTAGTGGTCAGTGTGCATCATAGTGACTGATAGTTCAGATACTTAGCATATTAGGCTTTCACAGTATGTATTAGCTCCATGAAAGCAAGTGTATTATTGCCTTTTGCTTCTTTGCCTTCAGACCCCATACCCATTGCATAATACTTCTACTTTCAAACTGTACATACCAAGTAAAGATTTCTTAAGTGAATTAAATTGTTTTCATCCTTCATCTTGCAAATGTGTTCAAAGAAAAATAATTTTTTTTAAAGTCTATATTGCTTTGCAACTCCTTTACTTCCTTTCCCTTCCTCCATTCACCCTCCAAGTTTATCCTTCTCAAGGTTTAAGCCAACTATGGACCTGATGACCTTTCCCTAAGCATCACCCATCAGCCTTTGCTCACAGACTGAAGTAAAGGTCACAGGATGGGAAGACTCTGCCACCAGCCTCTCCCTCCCAGTTTTCTTCCCAGCTCCAATGTCCAATTGTGCCACCCAGCCATTTATCCTCTTTGTCTACAATGACTGAATAACTTGCCTTTTGAATGCTTCTGATTAAAGAATGAAAGAACTGCATTCTTAAATTTGCAAATTCATAATATTCACAAAGAAAATAAACCTTGTGGAGTTAAAGTTCCATTAAAAAATATACTCTGAAAGATCTACAAGTTACAAGACCAATTTTGACAGACAGCTTCTACTGCCTTTGGCATTTCAGTAATGACCTCAGAACTGCCATTGAACTGCTGGCTCACTTGGTAAAGTGACAGTCTGCTCCATGTATTCCCCTATTGAAATGTGGTGGGAGTAAATATGAGGTAAGGGAGGGAGAGAAGGAAAGCAGAAAGGCAGGAAGGGGAAAAAATGAAGCGGGGGGTGGGGGGGGGCTGGCGGGCAAGAAAAGCAAAGTGTGGTAGACAGAATAATTGCTCCCAATTATATCTATATCCAAATCCTCAGAACCTGTGAATATGTTATGTTACATGGCAAAGTAGAATTAAGGTTGCCAATAGAGTTAAGACTGCTAATCAGCTGACTTTAAAATAAGGAGATTATCCTATATATTCCAGGTGGGCCCAGTGTAATTACAAGGGTCCTTAAAAGTGAAAGAGGGAGGCAGGAGAGAGTCAGAGGAGATGGATTACAGGAATAGAGTCTGAGAAATGTAACGTTGAAAGATGGAAAAAGGAACTACCAGTCAAGAAATGGGAGTGGCCTCCAGGAGGTGGAAAAGGCAAAGAAATGGATTCTTTCCCCTAGAGCAGTGGTTCTCAACTGTAATTTTGCTAAATTACAGTTATGAGGTAGCAACGAAAATAATTTTATGGTTGGGGGTCACCACAACATGAGGAACTGTATTAAAGGGTCGCGGCATTAGGAAGGTTGAGGACCACTGCCCTAGAGCCTCCACAATGCAGCACTGCTGACACCTTGATTTTTCCCAGTGTGACCTATATTTAATTTCTGGCCTACATAATTCTAAGGTAAGAAGTTTGCATTGTTTTAAGCCATCAAATTTGTGGTAATTTGTGACAGCAACAATAGGGAACTAGTACACAAGGCAAGAGGAAGGAAAAAAGTGTTTCTGTGGGCTGAGGAATTAACATGAGCTACTTTATTGGGCATTTGTGGTACACACATTCTTTCTCAAGCAACTGAGTTTGCTTGCACTTCAAGGGAGGACCATAAATGTAAAGCCAAAAATTAGGGTGGGTATTGAGATGGTAAAAGGAGTTCACGGACAGAAAATGAAAAGCCTTATTTGTGGGGCAGGAGGTGAGATGGAGCATCATTGGATAAAGCAATATGAAAAAGCACCCTTTTTCATATTGCTTTATCTCACACGGTGTGTGAGAATTTACGATGAGCTGGGAGAGATGTGCAGAGATGGTGCCAAAGGAGACATGAGCACTACCACCCACATGGAAAGTCAAACTTGAAGAGATACTGGACTCCAAGGAGGCCACAGAGAGCTACCACTCCACACCCACTGAGATGCCTATAACCAAACAAAAAGTGTTGGCAAGGATGTGGAGAAACTGGAATCCTCCTACATTTCTGATTGGATTGTAAAATGGTGCAGCCACTTTGGAAAACAGCCTATCAGTTCTTCAGAAAGGTAAACATAAAGTTACCATATGACCCAGCAATTGCACTCCTAGATATACACCCAAGAGAAATAAAAACATGTCCATATAAAAACTTAGGCATGAATATTCATAGCAGTATTATTCACAGTAAACCACAGGTAGAAGAAAACTCAAATGTCTATCAACCAATGAATGGATAAATCACATTTGGGTATATCCATAAAATGGAGAAATATTCAGTCATAACAATGAATGAGCCCTAGCCAGTTTTGCTCAGTGGATAGAGCATCAGCCTGGGGTCTGAAAGGTCCCAGGTTCAATTCCAGTCAAGGACACATGCCCGGGTTGTGGCTCGATACCCACTAGGGGGCATGCAGGAGGCAGGCAATCAATGATTCTCTCTCATCATTGATGTTTCTCTCTCTCTCTCCCTCTCCCCTTCCCTTCCTCTCTGAAATCAATAAAAATATTTTTTTAAAAATGAATGAAGTACTGATAAATGCTACAAATGGTGAACCTTGAGAACCAAGGAAATTTTTATTATGCTAAGTAAAGAAGCCAACATAAAAATCCACATATCATATAATTGCATTTACATGAAATGTCCAAATAGGCAAATACATGGAGACAGAAAGTGGATTAGGCCCCTAGTGCCAGCGGCCAGGTGGGAGGGTGGGAATGAGAATATTAGGGGTGGGGTGGGTGGGTGGAGGAAGAAAATATTCTAAAATTAATTGTGGGGATGGTTGAACAACTCTACAAATAAGCAAAAAGAAACATTGAAGTGTATACTTTAAATGAGTAAATTATATGGTATGTGAATTAAATCTCAGTAAAGCTGTTACCAAAAATAAATAAATGTAACCAGAGCTAGCATAAAACGCCCAAGCCAGGCTCCAGGCTGAACAAAGGCAAGCACTGGCTAATGGGGATGCCACAAAAATTTGTCTGGGACAACTCTGGCTATTAAAGGTCAGCAGACTTAAAGATTCTTATCAAGGCTGGCAGCCACCCCTTGCTTCTCTTAATAGGAGGCATCTGGCATAATTGAAGTCCGTGGCTCAAAGGTGTTCAGCTGCATGGTCTCCTTCTGAGTGGCTAAATGAACTGCCCAAACACACTCTGTTGCATGGTAGCTTTACACCTCGTCTGCGATAAGCTTCTCAATTTCTCTGCTATTCAAGAATTGGGGCTGTGGAGGCCTTGTTGAAATGTGGGTGGGCTTATAGTACTAATAGAAAAGGGCATTCTAGTGACCCCCTTTCTAGATACTTTTGAAAGTTCCAATGCTTTTGGACCACAAAAGAAGAAAAGAGGAGGAATGGGAGAGAAAAGAAAGTAAGGGGGGTATTTGTGATCACAACACATCTGAGGGATTGTTTTGACCCTGTCTGAGGCCACACAGGTCTAAAAGCCGCTGGAGGGCAGGCCCTGTGCCCACATGCTCATTGCTCTGCCCTAGCTGCCCCAGTACCTTGCATAAAGTATGCTCTCATAAATACTGATTAATTAAAGCACAGGAATATAGAGTGGCAGATAATGTAAAATTCTAGTCCTTATTATCTCTTGTTACCTCTAGAAATTTATTTTTCAAGCATATGAATTATGACATCACCCTCCCTCTCCCCCCCCCTCCCCCCACACACACACACGGCAAAAGAGACAACAAACAGCGGACCTTAAGGTTACATGTGTTATTTTTACTTTGGTGTCCTTATAAACACTCTGTCCCAGGAAGGGCAGCTGAGAATCAGGTGCACTGTGTCTTGGGTTAGAGCAGAACCCACTGAGCCCAGAGAGAGCAGGAAGGCCAGTGGGAGACTCCAGCTCTCTTAACACCTAGGCTTTTGGGGAGAAAAAGGATCGGAAATGGGGATGTATATATGCTAGTACCAAGGTGTCTTAGTTGGGATTGCTCTTTTTGATGGTTTTAAAATGTCTGTAGTCCTTCCCTCAAAAAAGGGGACCTAATTCTCCTCCTTCAAATGTGTGTTGGGCCTCCTCATTTCTAGATAATGTGGAGGAGATGATAGTATGTGGCCACTGAGTGCAGGTTGTGGTTGGCTGAATAATGTCTATATTTTAATCCCTAGAATCTGTGAATGTTTTCTTAAATGTCAAAGGAGACTTTACAAACGGGAAGGAGGATATGGAGGTGAGGAGATTATCCTGGATTTTCCATGTGGGCCCTTATCAGAGAAAGCAGAGAGGATTTGACTGCTGAAGAATTCATGAGCCAAGGAATGAGGATGGCCTCTAGAAGCTGGAAAAGTCAAGCAAACAGTCTTCCCTAGAGCCTCTGGCAGGAACATGGCCCTGCTGACCCCTTGATTTTAGCCCAGTGAAAGTGATTTGGGACTTCTGACAGACAGAACCATGACATAAAATAAATCTGTGTTGTTTTAAGCCACAAAATGTTTGCTATAGCAGTCACACGGAGCACATAGGTCATAGAAAACAATGCTGCTGCCATCTTGCTCTCTTGGATTATACAAACGCCAGGTGCCATGTTATGAAGACACTCGAGATACAAAAAAAGAGTATGTTTTCATGCCAGCTACCACTACAAGCTACTACATATTCATTCAGCGCAGAATATGTACCTCAGCATCATCCCACCTGAGGGGCTGAGAAGGCTGGAGTGTATACACCAATTCCCATCAGTCACTGGGGGCTTGGGGAGGATGGAGCTAGAAGGGGGGGTGGGGGTGAGGAAGGGAGGATGCTAATTTCTCAAAACTGCCAGTCTGATGGAGTGGGTTCTGTTGAAAAGGGAGTGTCAGGGGAAGAAATGTAGGTCTGGCAGTTGGAAATCAGAAGAACTTCCACTGAGATGATAAGGACAAGGGCTTGTGAGCAGGGTCTGGTAACTTGGGCTACAACAAGCAATTAAGAGTGTAGGATACAGCAAAAGGGGAGTGCCCAATTCAGAGTCTTCAGAAGGGTGAGTGGATATTAAGAAATCAAAATGTGGATATACTGCATCATTACTGCATTCCAATTGTGCAGTTAACATGCAGAATCCCTAATTCTTCAACAGCATGGTCAATGGGAGAAAGAAAGGTCACATCACTCCCATTCTGAGGATGGAAAATGTTGAGGCTTACAGAGCTCAAGGCTTTTAAGAGGTTTTTTGAGGAGGCTTTTCCAAGGTCCATCCTCGGCTAGAGAGAACAAATGGGAGAGCAGCTCATTTCTAAGCTCTCTCTCCTACCACGTCTGCAGCTACAAGGGAAAAGTCTTTAAAGCAATAACCGCTCATCTCTGTCTCCCAAGAGCCAGTGCACTTTCAGACTTCACACCCCATGCATGGCAATGTCATGCCGCTTTTACTTTCAGGTGTCATTCGCCTCTCTACATTCCTCTGACCATGTGTGACATCACAGAGTGGCTCTTCCAAACAGAAAGCCACACACGGTGCTTGTCTTTGGGAGTTTAACCAGCTTATATGGAAGTAAATATTTGAAGTTTGCCAAACATAACCTGAGTAAAACCTAAGTCAATCAAAAGTGACTAAACACCACTTTAGTCCAAATACATGTTTCTAAAAGGTCACAGCTGGTATAATTATCCATGCTACACTTAGCACGCATTCAGCTGTGCGCTTAAGACTGCCAAGAACTGGAATACATTCAGAATCTGTAAATAAGAGTCACCTTGTTTTCAGAAAATGCTAGTCAGACTCGGGTGTTGGGGGGAGTTATTGGGAAAAGCCTATTAGAGCTTAATGACACTTTGAGAAAATGTAGAGGGAAACTTCTTTGGAAAAGGAATAGAAATATATGTCAGAGCCAATTTCTCATAATATGTGGGTTGAGCTTTTTTTCCTCAAGAAAATAAATCTTGACAAGCACAACAACAACAACAAAAACACAATGACAAAATGAGCAGCCCAGGAAGTCCGTCAATGAGAAGAAAAAACAAGTAACTAATGCAGGCTCAGACAGCGGCCTCAGAAAACTAACGTGGGTCCAGGCAACTAGTGAGTGGTATTCCCCAGTTTCCCCTCCAGCCTTTGGATTCCAATAGGCAGAGCCCGAACCCAAACTTTGCATTTCAGTGAGCGTACACTTGTGCTGGAGTGGTTGTTTTACTATGTTCTATGGAACCCCAGGTTACCGTGCTAGAGCCTTGAGAGTCACCATAGATTGCCCCTAACTGCTTCTGCCTGCCAGAAATAGAAAATGATAGGCCAGGCTAGGGTGGGGGTTCCCAGCTTCCCACCTCACTTGTGCCTCAGCAGCTCCTCTCTTATCTGTTTTATAGTGTAGTCTTCCACCTATGATTTCACTCCTATTGCTACTAAACAGATATCTAATTTGAAAACTTCAGGTTTATATAATGTCTGAGGCTCATGCTCAGAGAGAAATATATATACCCTGAGTGTCTTCTTGGAGAAATGGAGGCCGAGATCAGAGAACAAGGTCTAGATGTAGGTGGACAACAGGCTGGTGGTGAGACTACAGAGCACAGGGCTTGGAAAAATCTGGAAAACAGTAGGGGGAAAGAACTAGGAGGAGCAGGAGTGTAAGTATAAGGGCAGGGATTTTTGTCTGTCTTGTTTACTCAATGCTGCATCCCCAGGACCTAGGAGAGTACCTGGCATATAGTAGCTGCTCAATGAATGTTTATTAATAAATGAGTGAATAAATGAATGAATGAGGCACCCAGTGGAAGAAACCAATGAAGAGGCCATATCCAAGGGTGAGCCAGAGGTCAGCATTCTGGGACTGGAATGGTTAAATGGAGCCAGCCAGTAAGAAAAAAAGGATGGGAGTGACTGGAGCTGAGAGAGACCACCCAAGAAACTGAAACAGAGACATTGGGGAAAGGGACTACCACATTCTCTAGGACACCTAAGAATGCCTCTGTAGGTGAGAAGGGAGCTGTTAAAAGCATGGACCTTTAAACCAAAGTCTGGCCATTTTCTCTATAGCCAAAGTGGGGGAAATGACCAAACATGCAGGAAATGGTAAGGCAGTTCCACAATTAGAATACCCTGAAAAATTTCTGCCTAGAATTCAACCATCTCCAGGATAGTCAATAATAAGTAGAAATGAGGTCAGAGACAGGGTACAAACAGGACTTTGACTGAATCTGTAATGTTTTATATGATTACTAGAGGCCCGGTGCATGGAGGTGTGTGTCCCTCAGCCCAGCCTGCACCCTCTCCAATCTGGGATCCCTCTCACAATCCAGGACTGCTGGCTCCCAACTGCTCACCTGCCTGCCTTCCTGATTGCCCCTAACCACTTCTGCCTGCCAGCCTGATCACTCCAACCACTCCCCTGCCAGCTGTTTGCGCCTAACTGCCCTCCCCTGCAGGCCTGGTCACCCCCAACTGCCCTTCCCTGCAGGCCCAGACACCCCCAACTTCCCTCCTCTGCTGGCCTGGTCACCCCTAACTGCCCTCCCCTGCAGGCTTGATCACCCCCAACTGCTCTCCCTTGCAGGCCTGGTCCCTCCCAACTGCCCTACACTGCTGGCCATCTTGTGGTGGCCATCTTGTGTCCACATGGGGGCAGCCATCTTTGACCACATGGGGGCAGCCATCTTGTGTGTTGGAGTGATGGTCAATTTGCATATTACTCTTTTATTAGATAGGATATCAATAGATGCAGAAAAACCATTCAACAAAATCCAGCACCTACTTATGATAAAAACTCTCAGCGAAGTGGGAATAGAAGGAACATACCTCAAGGTAATAAAGACCATATATGACAAACCCACAGCCAACAAACTCAAAGGGCAAAAATTAAAAGTGTTTCTCTTATGATCAGGAACAAGACAGGGATACCATTCTTATTCAACAAAGTACTAGAAGTCTTAGTCATAGCAATCAGATAAGAAGAAATAAATGGCATCCAAATTGGAAAGGAAGAAGTAAAACTGTCATTCATTGCAGATGACTAGATATTATATATAGAAAACCCTAAAGACTCTACCAAAAAACTACTAATACTAATAAATGAATTCAGTAACATAGCAGGATACAAAATAAACATCCAGAAATCAATTGTATTTATCTACATCAATAATAAACTATCATAAAGGGAAACTAAGAAAACAATCCCGTTTACAACTGCATTAAAAAATAACTAGGAATAAAACATTTAACCAAGAAGGTAAAATACTTCTACTCAAGAAAATTATTATAAGAACACCAAAAAAAAAAAGAAGTTGAAGAAGATGCAAATAAATAGACGTACATACCCAAAGCAATCAATAAATTCAATGCAGTACCTATAAAATATCAATGCTACAGGCAGAATTGAATTGATTTTATACACAAATAATGAACTCCCATAAAGGGAAACTAAGGAAACAATCTCATTTACTATTGCAACAACAACAACAAAACACAAGGTATCTAAGAATAAATTTAACCAAGGAGGCAAAAGGCCTGTACTTAGAAAATTATAGGTCATTGAAGAAAGAAATTGAGGAGAATACAAACAAGTGGAAGCATATATGGTTTTCATGGATTGGAAGAATTAACATCATTAAAATGTCCATTATACTCAAAGCAATCTATAGATTTATTGCAATTCCTATTAAAATACCAATAGCATATTTCACAGATCTAGAACAAATATTCCAAAAATGTTTATGGAATCCAGCAATCTGGAGAAAGAAGAACAAAGTTGGAGTTATCACAATACCTGATATCAAACGATACTACAAGGCCATTGTAATCAAAAAAGCCCAGTACAGGTATAAAAACAGACATATAGATCAATGAAACAGAATAGAGAGCCCAGAAATAGACCCACACCTTTATAGTCAGTTAATATTGACAAAGGAAGCAAGAACATACAATGGGGTAAAGATAGTCTATTCAATAAGTGGTGTTGGGAAAATTGGACAGATATATGCAAAAAATGAAACTAGATCACCTTCTTACACCATACACAAGAATTTGGATAAAACTCAAAATGGATAAAAGACTTAAGTGTTGGACTCAAAACCATAAATATCCTAGAAGAAAACATAGGCAGTAAAATCTCAGGTATTCTCCTAGCAATGTTTTTTTCTGATATATTTCCTCATGCAAGGGAAACTATAATAATAGTTTATTATAATAAACTATAAAATAATAAACAAACAAGTGGGACTATATCAAACTATACAGTTTTGCATAGAAAAGAAAACCATCAACAAAATTAAAAGACAATCCACTGAATGGGAGAACATATTCGCTAATGATACATCTGATGAGGGATTAATATATAAAATTTATAAAGAACTTATACTCAACACCAAAAGACAAATATTCCAATTTAAAAATAGATAAAGGACCTGAATAAAAACTTCTCCAAAGAGGACATACAGATGGCCAATAGATATATGAAAAGATGCTCAACATCACTAATAATCAGAGAAATGCAAATTAAAACCACAATAAAGTATCTTCTCACACCTGTCAGAATGACTATCATAAAAAAATCAACAAACAACAAGTGCTGGTGAGGATGTGGAGAAAAGGGAACCTTTGTGCACTGTTGGTGGAAATGCAGACTAGGGCATCCACTGTGGAAAGCAGTGTGGAGTTACCTCCAAAAATTAAAAATGGAACTGCCTTGTGACTGAGTGATTCCACTTCTGGAAATATATCTGGAAAAATAACTGAAACACTACTTTGAAAGAATATATGCATCCCTATGTTCATTGCAGCATTATTTACAATAGCCAAGATTTAGAAGCAGCCCAAGTGTCCATCAGTAGATGAGTGGATAAAAAAGCTGTGGTACATTTATCTATACAATGGAATACTACTTGACTATAAAAAGGAAGGAAATCTTACCCTTTATGATAGCATGGATGGACCTAGAGAATACTATGCTAAGTGAAATAAGCCAGTCAGAGAAAGACAACTACTGTATTATTTCATTTATATGTGGAATCCAATGAACAAAATAAACTAACAAACAAAATAGAAATAAACTCATAGATACAGAGAACAGACTGATAACTGTCAGAGGGGAAGGTTTGAGAAGCTAGGTACAAAAGGTGAAGGGATTAAGAAAAAAAATACAAATGCATAGACAGAGACAACAGTATGGTGAATACCAGAGGAAAAGAGGGTAGGGATAGGGAGAAGAAGATAAAGGGGCAATAAATAGTGATGGGAGAAGACTTGACTTTGGATGGTGAACACACAATACAATATACAGATAATGCATTATAGAATTGTAAACCTGAAATCTATATAATATTATTAACCAATGTCACTCCAATAAATTCAATAAATTTAATTTTTTTAAAAAGAGGAAAAGAAGAGCTAGAATCTCAAGGAGCAGCTTACTGTGGTAGTGAAGAACATAGGTTCCCTGAAGCCAGGCTCTCTGAGCTCAAATCTAGAATCCCACTTGCTAGCTGAGAGCCCTTGGGCAAGTGACTTTAAACCAAGCTGGGCCTCAGTCTCTTCCCCTGTAATATGAAGACAATAAAAGTACCACTTTCATAGAGTTGTTTAGAAGTAAATAAGCTGTGCCATGTAAGTCACTTACATAAGCAATGGCTATTGATATGGATATGGCAAAATGCTAACATTTGTTAAATACGGGAGGTGGCACAGAGGTTTTCATTATAAGGTTCTTAGGTTTGAAACAATAATAATTTTTTTAAAAAGCTTTCCCCAACCAAAGGCATATTCTTTTGGTTATATCCTCCTCACAAGGAAATGAACCCTTATGAAACCATGAAGGAAACTCATAAGAGAAGGACAGAGTAAATATATGTCCTAGGGCCAGCAGCACCAGCAGCTCCTGGGAATTTAGGATTGCAAATCTCAGATTCTGCCCCAAAATCCATTGAATCAGGAACTCTGAGGCTAAGGCCTGGCAGACTGTAGTTTGATGTTCCCTCCAGAGGTTCTGATGTTATTAGATGCTAGAATGCTAGAGGACCAAATGAAGAACCACATGGCCTGAGATCCCAAAATAGCCTCTGCAGTTGAATGTCTCTGATAGTGAAGTTACAACTGCCTGGGGAATTGGGGCATCACGGGGGAATTCATTTCCCCTACTAACCCTATTAAATACACAGGGGGAGCTGGGATAACTAATTTATCAGTATGCCCAGGAGAAATTGCAATCTCACTTTTCCCAACCCTACCTGGACTGGAGTAGACTGGGCTTAACTAAATGATGGGGATGTCTCTCAATAGGGCAATATTTAACCATAATTCCAAAATATTTAATTGTTCATTTAAAGACATCTTAATCTTTCCACTTCTCTCAGTACACCTGCACCCCACCACCCCTCAACAACCACCACCAGGGTATGCTAAAAAGATGCCAGCAATAACCCTTGAGCCTTAAATGTAGCTTAGGGTAGTAACACTTGTCTTCCCCATCCCCATCCTGGCATTCCCAGACAGGGAATTTCCAACAGTGGTTGTTAGAAATATGAGAGAACTATCAAAATGCTATAAAAGCATCTTTGTAAATTATAAAATAGATAAAATGAAAATTATGGGCTTTCTTCCACAATGGTATATATACAGTAAATATATCATCAGGACAGAAGTTAGTACAAAGACAAATGTGAGCATATTCTCCTGGGAAAGGTCGTATAGGGTTAAGAGTAACAGGAAATGATGGTTTAGAATGATTTAGTACCTTTATCAGTGAACACTGGAGAGATGCCCAATAAATATTTGTTGAATGAATCAATAAAAATGGACCATTCACAGCACAAACCTGTGTCTCTTCTCACACACACATTCACTTTAACAAGCCTCTGCTAATCTATCTATGCCTGGGCATGAGGTCATGTCCTTTCTTATGAAGGTGCACATTTTTATATGTCAGTCTTAGCCCTTCTAGCTGCTACAAATATTTTAGAAAGAAGAGTACAAAAAATGTACGCAAGGATAGAAGAGTCAACCTCCAACACAAGTAGGGGGAAAGGGAGCATAAAAATAAAGTAGTGCTCATTGAACAATGATGAAACTCAACCTCCTTCTAATAAAATGAATGATAATGAACTTCTGATCTAGAACTGGGATGCTTGTGCCCAATGAAAGAACCCCAGGGTGGAATCTCAAAGGAAAGGTCAGCAAAGTTAACTACAAAGAAGGGTCTTAAATGGATCAATCAGGGTTAAACTACTAGAGAGAAGGAGTAAGTGGCTAATGAAAGGGATGTTCTACTGACCTCTAACACGGGAGGGAGGAAATAATGAGATAAGTAAAGCTAGTGAGGATAATAGACTGTAATTATGGCCAAGTTCAAACTACTGAATGTACATTAGAGAACCTTCTATATAACATGAAGAGGAAGGGAAATCTGGCCTCTGGAAGTTAATGCTGCCTCCAGTGCTTGAGATGCTCCAGGCTACCTCTCCCTCTGACAAAATGTGAAAATAAAACCATTACAATGGAAGTTTCAAAGACATTAAGGTGATGCTTGTGGTTCAATATACTGTAAAGGAAAGGCAGAAAGAAGTGAAACCTCACCATCAGGACAAACACATTGTGCTCAACAGTTATACATAGTAATTATTTTAAACTATAACTATTGTGGCCACCTCCACTGACAGTGAGCTTCTGCTATGTACATGGTAGTGAGGTTGGCACTGTACATCCTGGGATGTTTAAGAAACACACACACACACACACACACACACACACACACACACGCTTTGAGTTCCTCAATTAGAAGATAAAATGCAGCAAATTTACAACTTAATTTTTTTATGAATGAGGGAATTCATTGTCTGATTATAATGCAGCAAAAATCATATTAAAGGATGAGAATTTGGTTAGGGACGAGCACACAGTCTCCCTTTGCATCTGGAGCATTTGTTTGTTTTTTTTTTTTTTCGGCAGAATGATTTATATAATTGTTTGCTTAATGTCTTGGGTAAAATAAATGTATGGCTGCTTTACTACACTACTGATTCAAATTATTGCTGTAATGACAGAGCTATCCATGGAGTTGTCACTGGGCTTCTGGGGATGTCCTGATGGCTATTGTGTGCATTATTAAGGAGCACCAGGATCACTGATGGCACCTCAGAGCCTGACACTTGGGACCCTGGACTTTGGCCTGGTTGTCATTTACTTTCAGTAAATCACCCATCTGTTGAACACTCTTCAAATGAATTTTAATATACTGTCCTGCTGGGACCCTGACCAATACACTAGGCCAGGAAATGGATTTAAAGACTTTCAATAAATGAGACTTTCAATAAATAAAGATTTTCAATAAATGGAAAGCCTTGGTGATCCCTAGTTTCATGGGCCAAGTGGTGACACTGGCAGAACTCTGGAGACTCAGGACTGACCCAGCTGCCAGAGAACAAAGGTTCATGGGCAAGAGTATGTCTCTGATTACTGGCAGTGGAAGGGATCCTGCTCTCCCCTTTAAAGCAGGACTTCCAGGATCATTGTCAACCATGTAAAAGCCCAAAGCTTCAACCCTGAGCCTCTGCCATTCTAGTTGATCACATGCCCCTCTCTGCTCTCCTTTCTGCCTAGAAAATATAGTCTATTTTGAGTGGTTAAATAAAGCCACTAGCCTGCTTCCAAGATTAGGAAGAGGTTATTCTTATTTAACTATTTACAATGCATCAGAAATTGCTCAGGGCACATGGTACAAAATACAATCCCAACTCCTCATTCTCTCTCCTTCCACTCCGAGATAACATCCCTGTTGTAAGAAGTAGCACGAACCCCTGGTACTGGGGTTAAATATGCATATTCTTGATGACAGAACATATTTTATCATGTAGCGGAGGTCATTTTTGAAAAATTAAAAGCAAGCATCAAGTGGAATAATTTTTCCTGAACAGGAGGCTGCTTACAGGATAAAAATGAAAAGTGGAGAAAATAATTTACTAAGGAAATCATTCCATTTTTTTTTTCTGGCTTGTTTACAGATCTGTGATTCCAACATAGGCTCCCACTCTCTAAACTCAATCTTCATCCAGCTGATCTGCAACAGCATTATCAACGTGACCTTTGCCATGAAGACAATGGTACAGTCATATGCCCAGCACAGTGACTTTTTGGTGACTTTAAAATTAGATCTAGTTGAAAAATCTAATTCTGTCATGTGTGAGCTTGAGCACATTAGTGTACCTCTCGGAGTCTCAGTTTTCTCATCTAAAGAATTGAAATAATGATAACAGCTCTAAGCATTTTTATAAGTATCAAATGACATAGTATTTTCTGGTACTATATGTGCTCAGAAAATGTTAGGTACCTCTGTTGTTATTATAATATACTGATATACTAGAGGCCCGGTGCACAAAATTCGTGCACCCGGGGGGGGGGGGTCCCCTCAGCCCAGCCTGCACCCTCTCTAATCTGGGACCCCATGAGGGATGTCCAACTGCCCGTTTAGGCCCGTTTAGGATCCTATCAGGCCTAAACGGGCAGTTGGACATCCCTCTCACAATCCAGGACTGCTGGCTCCCAACTGTTCACCTGCCTGCCTTCCTGATTGCCCCTAACCACTTCTGCCTGCCAGCCTGATCACTCTCTAACCACTCCCCTGCCAGCCTAATTGATGCCTAACTGCTCCCCTGCCAGCCTGCTTGCCCCTAACTGCCCTCCCCTGCAGGCCTGGTCCCCCCCAACTGCTCTCCCCAGTAGGCCTGGATCCCCCCTAACTGCCCTCCCCTACAGGCCCGGTCATCCCCAACTTCCCTCCTCTCCCTGCCTGGTCACCCCTAACTGCCCTCCCCTGCAGGCTTGATCACCCACAACTTCCCTCCCTTACAGGCCTGGTCCCTCCCAACTGCCCTCTCCTGATGGCCATCTTGTGGTGGCCATCTTGTGTCCATATGGGGGCAGGATCTTTGACCACATGGGGCAGCCATCTTGTGTGTTGGAGTGATTGTCAATCTGCATATTACTCTTTTATTAAATAGGATAGAGGCCTGGTGCATGGGTGGGGGCCAGATGGTTTGCCCTGAAGGGTGTCCCGGATCAGGGTGGGGGTTCCCTTGGGGTGTGAAACGGCCTGGGCGAGGGGCCTGTGGTGGTTTGCAGGCCAGCCATGCCCCCCAGCAACCCAAGTGGAGGCCCTGGTATCTGGGACTTATTTATCTTCTATAATTGAAACTTTGTAGCAGTGGCCTCGGCAGGCCAGGGCTTAGAAGCTTGGCTTTCTCCATCACCAGGGGCAATCCTAGCCTCCCTCCTGCTCTCTCCATGGCCACAGCCATCTTAGTTGGGTTAATTTGCATACTTGCTCCTGATTGGCTGGTGAGTATGGCTGGTGGGTGTAGTGGAGTGATGGTTAACTTGCATATTGCTCTTTTATTAGATAGGATTGAGAAGTTAGACCATATTTACTCATTCACTCGTAATCTCTTTCATTTATTTCAAAAATAATTATTGAGTTTCACTATGTTGCAGGCACTGGTCAGGATTCTAAAGATAAAATAGTGGGGAAAAAAATGACAAAATTCTGTCCTCACAGAGCTTACATGCTAGGGAGGAAGATAGACAATTAACAATAAACTGTATGTATGTGAACTATTCTATCTGGTAGTACTAAATACTATGAAGACACAGGAGGATAAGAGAAGAAATGGGGCAGATTATAGGGACAAGGTGAGCTTTTTCAGATAGCATCCTCTCTGAGGAGAGGAGACCAGTAAGGCACATGGCAGGACAAGCCTTGTGGATGTGTGGGAAAGAGCAAGGGTGGGAGGTGAGCAGAATGACAAGTAGGCTAGTGACCAGGGGCCACAGACAGAAAGGAGAATACTTGTGGGTTTTCATATTAGGAAGCAAGAACACGTGGGTATCCTGGACTTGTCAGATCTATAACAGGAAACAGTAGCACATGGTGATAAAGAGGGAAAGCCTGGGAGTGTAAGAGAATCTCAGCTCTCAGTGCAGTCCCCCAACCAACAGCAGCAGCAGCTGCAAGCTGATTAGAAATACAGGATCTCATTCCTTACCCTAGCCTTATCAGATCAGAAAATGCATCTCAACCAGACCCCTCCCCCCAAGTGATTCATAAACTCATTAAAATCAAAGAAGAAGCACTAGCCTACGACATGATACCTAACCACTCTGGGTCTCAGAAACTTTATCTGCAAAATGGGTATCATAAAAGTAATTCCACCATAAGGTTATTGTAAATTTTTAATAAGTTTGTGCCAATAAAGTGTTCACCCTACTGCCTGAGACATTGTCATTGCTCAATACATCTTAGTTTTTAATACCTGATGGGTTAAAATACAAGGGCCTAGATCTAGAAATTCTGAGTTAAAGAGAATGAAATCCCTTAATCTTTTATGAAACCCAGTAAGAACTGAAAATGCTAAGGGAATGTTCCCTCTGGACTTCAGGGACCTGCTACTGTTGCTTACTGACTGCTTCGAGCCCCACTTGGAACCTGTGGAAGAGGACTGGTGACACATCCCCTTGGCCATATAATGAAGG
Organism: Corynorhinus townsendii; assembly: GCA_026230045.1. Taxonomy (NCBI): domain Eukaryota; kingdom Metazoa; phylum Chordata; class Mammalia; order Chiroptera; family Vespertilionidae; genus Corynorhinus; species Corynorhinus townsendii. The sequence continues at coordinate 38,188,830 of JAPDVU010000011.1, forward strand.
CCATCTTCACGTGTGAAGGGAGCATCGAGGGCCCCATCAACAGCCACACCTCCAGTAGGAGTCAGATTTCTGAAAGTGGAGAAGGTTTTCAGGACCTACCCACACTCCTTGACCTGGTTCCCCGTGATTCATAGCTTTCACCAATGGTTGTCTTCCATGGGAACCCAGCTGGCTCTGTGAGGATGCAACCTGAATATTGGCACTGTATTCCCAAGTGCAAGAGTGATTCCAAGGCCAGGAAGGCAGCTGTCAAATCCACCTCATTCCTAGCTGCATTACTATAAAATTCCAAACCACAATTGTGTACAAAAGCAAAATCTACTAATTATGAGCTTGTAACTTTCAATTAAGCACATTGGCAACTCTAATAGAGTGGTTATGTTGTCAGCTCTGCAGACAGACCCTGGTTTCCAACCCCAGTTCAATCCAGTTGCACCTTAGTTACCTAACTTCCTTAAATAAACCTCCTTAAAATTAAGTTTCCTCATCCAAAACTGGGGGGTGACAAGAGGACCCACTTCACAGGGTGCTTTAAGACTTTATAAGTCCTGAAAGACACTAACCTTCTAAAAATGTTAGCAGTCACCAGCATTGTTTTTATTGTCTGTGTTTCCAGTTATGTTGTATGCTGAGCCAAAGAGGAAACTTTCTCAGATAGCTGGAGCCCATTCATCAGCTAAGAGAACATGAAGAGCCATGTTTTCCTGCTAGCAGAGACAAAAATAAAAATAAAACTGAATGGGGGTGATCACAATGAGAATGAAGAGAGACAAACATTCAGGAGATATTTCTGAAATAGGGGAATAGGACTTTGTGATCTTTTGTGTGCAGGAGATGAGGAGAGAGAGTCAAGGTTTCTAGTCTAGATTGTTACATAGATGGCAATGGCATTCCATTCCATGCAGAACAGAGAGAAAGGTTCCTGAGAAAGGACATGGGTTTAAAGGCAATTTATAAACCTTGAGGGAATACATGCTCTGGACATGAAAGGTACAGCTCTTCCTGGGTGGCTTCAATTGTACTCTTCCTTTCCTGGGCAGTGTTGGCTCCTTCTAACCTTATTAAGTTCAAGATTCCATGGCTCTATCTGTTTATCTGATAACTATGTATTGAGTATTTACTGTGTATGTTGGGAATACAACAGCAAAGAAGATAGAAATGGCTCCTTTCCATATAGAATTTTAGGATGATGTGAACAATGGCAAGAAAGAGGCCATCCAAATACCCCTGGAGAAAGCCTGGTACAGGGAAGAATGAGTGCCAAGACCAAAAGAGGTTTCCTGCCATTCCAGCAGGTGGGGGAACCGAGGTTAGAAGCAACTAACCCATCTCTCTGCACCTTTTACTTGGTATCAAGAGGCAGCAGACCTCTCATATTTTCCATCTCTTTCATCTCGGGGAGGAAACAGCACATTTTCCACTAGCAAACACCAGTATGTGGGGACTAAACAGCCCAGGAGTTAGAACTCAATTTGGGAGCAAGAAAATATATTGGATTTAGAATGCATGTGCTCAGAAAAGTTGTGTGTAAACCTAGAGACAGTTCTAATGGAACTAAACAATGAAATAGCAATTATGTGTTGGGTCCCCAGGTGGTACCTCCCCTCCTTCCCCATGCTCCCTTAGCAACTGGGTTTTATAACGCATCTTAGTAATTAGCACATTGGATTGCTACTGTTTGCACGCCACTTTCTCCTGACTAGAGTATGAGCTGTGGGAGCAGAGACCATGCCAAGCTTGTCCTGCTGACCACAGCTCCTAGTTCACTAGCTGGTGCTCTGTATGACTTCAGGAAGTTGCCTAGGAGCGGGAGATGGGGCAGACAGACAAAATCATCCCGAGGAGGCCAGGGTGGCTGTTGTGGAGTGAATGAGGGTGAGAGCAGCAGATGAGAAGGACAGAGAAACGGGGGGGGGGGGGGGGGATGTGGAGGGGCGCAATGCTTTTCATCTTTGAGGTATTGTTGTTAAGCACTTCCACAGAACAAATGAACCAAATTTTTGCAAGTTAGTCATGCATCCCCTCCTTTATTCTGCTTTTATCACTAACATCAAAGTCTCCAGAGTAACCCTGTCCCATCTGGGAGGCCTGTAATTTTTCAGCCATGGACAGTCTTTTTCCTACCTATATAATTTTGTTCTTTCCTCTGGCTTATCTAATAACTGTGATTTTTCTAATTCTTATAGAAAATACGATTGCTCCTCCCTTTTGTCAAATTCCACTCGTCACTTAATACTCCACTTTAACTCTGCAGAAATTACTTCAGCCTGGCACTCTCTGGGCATTGCTTTTAGGCACATGGATGGCACCCTGGATGGAAGAATGGTCCATGCCTCAACAACATAACAGAGGATAATAGACGGTGAACTTCCTGAGCTGTTCAAGCCTGATGGACGTCAGGTTGGTAATGGGCAGTCATCTGTGACAAGTGACATTATGCTGTGTGGCTCATAGAGGCTCATGTTTCTGTGTATTCTATAACCCAGATGCAGGCTAACAAAAGGCCGGTCAATTGATGCTGGACTTTTAATGGGACAACTGCCTATCCAGCATCCAACTCCCCCACTCTCTCCTCTGCCCTCCATGAAGAATTTCTTTGACATTTACACCTACTTGTTTAAGAATAATTTTTAGAAATTCTTTCATATAATTAATCAAAGTACTCTTGTGGAAGACATTTTCATTTTCATCCATCTAGTAAATCCTATATTATTTATTGAGGTAAAGAGCAGAAATTTCGGAATTGCCATGGCCTAAAGCAAAGAATATCCTTACATGATATTATTCTACAATGTCATTATAATTTTTCCCAGATTTGTACTACCCCCATTACCTATAATAGTACCTCGCACCCTTGGGAATAAATAAAAAATAACCTTTTTCGTGTTTGGAGACAAAGGTAACACATCTCTTGATATTTTAGAATTATAACAGCATAATGTACAATTATCCCAAACAAACTTACAAACTAACTCTTTGAATGTCTGGCAGCAATTAAAAAAGGACATGAAAGGATTTAATCCCTTCCACTGTGTAGAGGGCCCCTGGGAAGGCACCTGAGCATTCTATATTGGCCCCTCTTGCCCTTTTGGCCAAGAGAGACCCTCTTCTCACAATCCAATTGCCCACAGCTGTTGCCTGTGCTTTCCGTTCATGCTGAGGATGAAGCCTCGTGGTAGCTGGTACCATGGATCTGTCTCTCGCCCAGTGGGGTGAGCTGGGCCCTCCCTGGAGAAGAAACCTGGGTTCCCCAAGATATGTGATTAGTGCCGGGGCCCTGCCAGCAGGCGAGGGGATCCCAAGGCAGCTGCTGGGCGTGGAGGCCATGGGGGCATAGGCTACCAAGGAGACAGAAATGAACCTCACATCACCCTGCTTGGCCCTGGATGATGGCTGGTTAGCCAGAAACAGGTAAGCTTCCTCAGGGAAGGAACAACCTAAGACAGGCACAGTGGCAGAGGAGCCATCAGGAGAGAACTTGGGGGTCAACAGAGGTGGGGCACAGACCCTCACCCCCCCCCCCGCCCCCCAACTTTGCAGGAGCCTGAACCCTCACCCCTTCTGAGGGAGATCTCCTGCCCCTATGGCTGCTTTGCTTCCCATGCCCAGCTCAAATCGGGACCCAGGTAACAGACAGAGACTTGGCTGACAGCAGCTGCCCTCTCACTGCAACAAGACTTGTTTGAGTTGTCTTGTACCCATGGTATGGGGAAGTGGGTTTTTGATATCTAAATCCAACCTAGCACCAGGAATGCTCAGGGCCTACTCAAGAAGGCAAATAATCCTTCCACTAATATTTACAGGGTAAAATAAGATTGCTGTTAGAGTATTAAATTTGACAGTAAAATAGTAGTCAAGTTCTCAGACTATTTTAAATTGGCTAAGTGAAATAAGTGAATATTCTAGAAAAATCAATGGTACTGAACAAAAAGCTGTTCCTAAAGTGTTAACTAAAATCTTTATTGGTAGTTCATCTCATGGTAAAATTGCATAACATGCAATGAACTAAAAGCAGTCATATTTTAGTGCAAAAAACTAAAATTTAAAAGCTATCAAGACTACATTATAAAATTTCCAAAAGCCTCCTAATATTTAAATCAAAAAAGGGGGGATAGTAGAAGAATATCATGTAAGGAAAAATATCCTGTAAGTAAATTACATCTAGAAAATTTTTACTTTAGAAAATGAACTTTCATTTGTAATGCTAACAGCAAGACACCCAAGAAAAACACACATGGTGTCAAAACAAGCCAAAGGAAAATCATTTGGGCAAAAAATGAAAAAGGATCCCAAGTCAAATTTACAGAAAAGATTCCTTTATTAACTTTTGGTCGAGAATATGTTTGTATATTTTCAGAAAACACCTCCAAGACCATGTGGATTCCTGAAGAGAAACAGTCCAAAGATGGAAGATGCTGACAACACCTTGCCATACTAGCAGTCAGCAGCTGTGCGTCGCTGCAGGTTGCCCAGGACCAAACCAGAGAGGGTCGGACCTGCATTACCACCATTTTTCCACCATCCAGAACTGAAATATCATTGCTGACATGTACACATAAGGAATTGACATTGAAACTGGGACTCAAAAGAACTGTTGGCCCAGAAAGAAACTCACTACAGACTGATTCATTTGCCTCCCAGAATAACCATTATTGCTTGTCTCATTTTCGGTTCTTATAAAGTGTATTTCTAGTATCACATGATCTCACTCATTTAGGGGAAATAATGAACAACATAAAGTGATGAACAAAAACAGACCTGGAGACAGGGAAGCATGGATCAGACTGTCAAACCTCAGAGGGAAGGTAGGGGAGGGTGGGGGTAAGGGGGAGAGATCAACCAAAAGACTTGTATGCATGCATATAAGCCTAACCAGTGGTCAAGGACAACAGGGGGGTGGGGGCATGAGTGAGGAGGGGTTTGGGATGGGAATGGGGGAGATGAGGACAAATATGTGATACCTTAATCAATAAAGAAATTAATTTAAAAAAAAGAAGAAAACAAAAAAAATTTCAAAAGTTTTAAAAAACAGCAGAAATCTCTTCATCTCATGTAAGGCATTAAGCTCTCTCTTCTCAGCTTCAGGTTGATCTAAATCACTGTGGTAATTACTTCCCTCTTTGCCAGCAATTGTCCTCAGTATGGACATGTAACCAAGATCCAAATAAGATGTGAGAAGTCTGCTGGGAAGTTTCTTTCTCTCTGCTGATAAAAAAAAAAAAAAAGAGCCTTGCCTAGCCTGTGTGGCTCAGTGGTTGAGCATCAACCCATGAACCAAGAGGTCACCAGCTCAATTCCTGGTCATCACCCAAATATTGCAGTACTTTTAACTATCTCCCTCTCTTTTCCCTAGCTTGGTAATGCGGCAAGGTGTCTTGACCACAGCTTCCTATGTTGAAATACACAAAAAGTGTCCCAGCTGGTTTGGCTCAGTGAATAGAGTATCAGCCTGCGCATTGAAGGGTTCCAACTTCAATTTTGGTCAAGGGCACATGCCTGAGTTGCGGGCTCAATCCCCAGTGAGGGGCGTGCAGGAGGCAGTCTATCAATGATCTCTCTCAACATTGATGTTTCTATCTCTCTCTCCCTCTCTTTCCTCTCTGAAATCAATAAAAATATATATTTTTTAAAAGAAATACACAAAAAGCAAGAAAAAAATCCTAGAATTCCCTAGCTGTGAAGTAAAAGGAAAGCCCAGGATGGAGCTGATTTTAAGGGAAAGTGAGAGAAATAGAAGCAGGAACCGTATTTCCCAAGGACATTGCTAATTAAAAACGGTAGCTTCATCACACAGTTTCCAATTTAGACTATAACTAATAGATGACTTTCTTTTTTTACTGTGGACTTGCATTTGATAAGAAAATTTGAAATATAAATATAGTTGTGTCAAGGGACAAGGGGGATCACTGGGTCAGATCATTGTGAAATAGTTGTCCTAAGGCCTAAATATTTTATAGCTTCCCCAACTATAAAAGGCACATCTACAAAAAGTGATACTTACATGCCCAAATACAGAAGATTAAAATCTAAAATGCTCAAATGAGCATCAGCTCACAAACAAGAGAATCTGGTGGAACATTTGGAAATCAGATGTTCCACACAAGGGAAACTTCTAGAAACATGGGCACAGGCTCCCAAATGCAGATGCAGGTCAACCACCAAGAAACAGGTGTAGTCTATATATCAAAAGGCCTCACAAGTGGAATTCATTCCTTTGGTGAGTTTACTGGCCTCCAAGGACTGACCTCTCTGTCTTAGTGTCTCAGGAAACTGACTTTTCAAGCACAGAAAGATCAGTGGAGCTTTCCTTCTCTCATATGTGGAATTACTGAAGCTCATGAGACTTGTTAAAAACTGGAATGTCAACATATTCATGCATAATAATAAATGACTGCCATAGGAACTTTAAAAAGTTCTCTCAATTAATCCAATCTTTTATAGAGGCCCACTTACAAGGGCAGGCAAATTATTTTGTCTGAAAGTTTAATAAAATCAAAAGGCATTAGATTTATAGGAATATCAGTGACATAGTCTGATACAGCCAATGCACTCTGAAGATGACCTTGCCAATGGGCTAAAGTTAACTGACTCTATGTCCCTCAACCATCTCCATGGGGGATGCCCCTGCCAGTGAAACCAGAATCCCCCCAAGATGGTTGGCAATGCCCCTTTTGCCTCGGCAGGATATGGCTGTCCACTGCCAAAAACTGCCTCCAAGACTCTTTTTTCTCTTGGCTTTGTGATCAGATTAAAATCCCCTGTAACCATCATGTTTTTCAATTAAATATGTTTCCTAGTATTTACTCAACTAAATTGCAGCGATGTCTTGTAGCCTGGAAGCCATGTCTCTTTTCCAGTTTGCATCTCCCCCAACTGTGCATGAGGGTTGCCTTTTCTCCATATCTTTGCCAACACTTATTTATTGATGGTAGCCATCCTGGTGGGTGTGAGGTGATATCTCATTGTAGTTTTAATTTGCATATCTCTGATGATTAGTGACATTGAACATTTTTTCATATGTCTATTGGCTATATGTCCACTTTGGAGAAGTGTCTATTCAGGTCTTTTGCCCATTTTTTAATTGAATTGTTTGTCTTACTAGTGTTTGAGTTCTGTAAGTTCTTCTATTTTTGAAGTTAATCCCTTATTAGATGCATCATTGGCAAGTATGTTCTCCCATATAGTGGGTTCCCTTTTCATTCTGTTGGTGGTTTCTTTTGCTATGAAGAAGCTTTTTAGTTTGATATAGTCCATTTGTTTATTTGTTTCCCTTGCCCTAGGACAGTGGTCGGCAAACTCAGTCAACAGAGCCAAATATCAACAGTACAACGACTAAAATTTCTTTTGAGAGCCAAATTTTTTTAAACTTGAACTTCTTCTAATGCCACTTCTTCAAAATAGACTCACCCAGGCCATGGTATTTTGTGGAAGAGCCACACTCAAGGGGCCAAAGAGCCGCATGTGGCTTGCGAGCCACAATTTGCCCACCACTGACTGCCCTAGGAGATATGTCAGCAAAAATGTTGCTAAGAGAGATGTCTGAGACTTTACTGCCTGTTTTCTTCTAGAATTTTTATTGTTTCATGATTTTTATTTAAGTCTTTTGTCCATTTTAAGTTTATTCTTAGGTATAATGTAAGTTGGTAGTCTGGTTTCATTTTTTTGTTATGTCTAATTTTCCCAATACCATTTATGGAAGAGACTATCTTTTATCCATTGTATTCTCTTGCATCCTTAGCCAAATATTAATTGACCATAAAAGTGTGGATTGATTGCTGAGCTCTCTGTTCTGTTCCATTGATCTATCTACCTGTTCTTATACCTATACCAGGCTGTTTTGATTACTATGGCTTTGTTTGATATCAGGTATTGTGATACCTCCAACTTTGCTCTTCTTTCTCCAGATTGCTGAGGCTATTCGGGGTCTATTTTTATTCCATATAGGTTTTTGGAATATTTGTTCCAGATCTGTGAAATATGCCATTGGTACTTTAGTAAGAATTGCACTGAATCTATAGATTGCTTGGAGTAATATGGACATTTTAATAATGTTAATTCTTCCATGAACACCATATATGCTCCCACTTGTTTGTATCCTCCTCAATTTCTTTCTTCAATGTCCTATAATTTTTCAAGTATGAGTCTTTTACCTCCTTGGTTAAATTTATTCCTAGGTATTTTATTATTTTGTTGCAATAGTAAATGAGATTATTTTATTAAATTTCTCTTTCTGATAGTTCATTATTGATAATTCAATTCTGATACTATCTACCTGGATTAGCATCAGATTTTACAGGTTAAGAGCTCATTCCACAAAACTGTCCCTCCCCCAACACACACTTCAGATGGCAATTGCAAGTCCCAGGTTGTCACCTGTACCCCTGACTGACTAGTTATACATAAAGATTCCCATAACTCCCTCCTTCGGTTCCATAATTTGCTAGGATGGCTCACAGAACTCAGGGAAACACATTTACTAACTTATTAAAAGGATATGATAAAGAACACAAATGAGCATCCAAAAAGAAGAGATATATAGGGCATGTATTGGGAAGGGGTGTGGAGCTTCCTTGCCCTCTCTGGACCTTCCAGTCTCCCAACACCTCCATGCATTTACAAGCCTGGAAGCTTCTCAAAACCTGTACCTTTGGGATTTTCATGAAAGCTTCATCACACAGACATGACTGATCATTAACTCAATTTCTAGCCCCTCTGCCCTTCCTGGAGAATAAAGGATAGGGCTGAAAGTTCTAAACTTCTGATCATGGCTTGATGGGTGACCAGACCCCATTGAGGAGTGCAGAGGCATTGCCTCATTAAAACAAAAGGCACACACATCGTGCAGAAATTCCAAGGTATTTAGGAGGTCTGTGTCAGAAATTGGTCAAAGACCAAACATTAGAACAAGAGATGCTCCTAGTGCTCTTATCATTTAGGAAATCACATGGGTTTTAGGAGCTCTGTGCCATGAACCTGGGGCACAGACCAATATACAGTCATGCACTGCATAACAAGTTAGGGTTAAAGAGTGTCCTCATATATAAAGTGATCTGTGAGATTATAAGGAGCTGAAAAATTCCTGTCACCTGACGATATCATAGCCATCACAACATTAAAACACAACACATTACTTATGTTTTTGTGGTGATGCTGATGTAAACAAGCCTACTGCACTGTCAGTCATATAAAAGTGTAGCACATACAATGATGTACAGTACATACTTGATAACGATAATAAACAACTGTTTTACTAATTTATATATTCAGGATACTATATTTTTATCATTGCAGTATACTCTGTCTACTTTTTCAAAAGTTTACTGGCCCTAGCTGGCTTGGCTTAGTGGACAGAGCGTCGGCCTGCAGACCGAAGGGTGCCGGGTTTGATTCCAGCCAAGGACACATGCCCGGGTTGTGGGCTCAATCCCCAGTAGGGGGCATGCAGGAGGCAGCTGATAGATGATTCTCTCTCATCATTGATGTTTCTATCTCACTCTTCCTCTCCTTTCCTCTCTGAAATAAATAAAAATGTATTTTTTAAAAAGTTTACTATAAAACAGTATGCTCTGTTAGGCTGACAGCAGCCTCTTACATCTTGTGTTTATTCACCACCTCTCTTGATTGTATCATTTTCTCTTGTGCTTGATTTAATCTTATGTTAATTTAACCTCTTGTACAGTAACATGCTATACAGGTTTGCAGCCTAGGCACAGTAGGCTACACCATATAGCCAAAGTGTGTAGTAAGCTATCACATCTAGGTCTAAGATGTTTGCACAGTGACGAAATCGCCTGATGACATGTTTCTCACAACATAATGATATCTATCCCCACCATTAATTGCACACGATTATATATGTTTTATTATTTCTCAAAAGCAAAATCTGAGAAGCTTGCTTTTGGAACTCAGCCCTCATGGTGTGAGGAAGCCACAGCTGGCAATGCAGAATGACCACATGGAGAGGTGCTGTAAAGTATCAGATATTGTTATTATCAGCTAATTATGCCAAGGAATGCCACCTTGATTCTGAACTTTTGGTCTCCAAACTGTCAGAAAATAAAATTTTGTTGCTCTAAATCACCCAGTTTGTGAAAATTTGTTACAACACCCTCATAAAACTAACATACTGCTAATATGAATGAATTGTGCTTCCTCACAAGTTCCCATTTAGCCTCACTTCACCCCACTTCTTGACAGCATCCAATCAAGAACAAAGCCTGGCTTCCTTAAACCCTCCCCAAAAATCACCTAACAGAAACCCAAATATTATAAGAAGTCTTTGTAACACCTTTTTCCTGAAACACTCTACAATTCCCCAGGTTGTGAATTCTCCCTTGTTGCAACAAATCAACTACCGTAATTTTATTTGACTACAAGTGTATTCCTGGTGGTCTTTTACTGCAGGGCATCAACAATACGAATTGGTACAACTACTTTGAAAACTGTTTGGCAATATCTACCAAAGCTGAAAATAAGCATGCCCAGTGACCCCGAAATTTTAATTCTAGGTATAAACCCAACATAAATAAATATCTGTATGTACCAAGCAAAATACACAACAATGTTTATAGTGGCACTATTCATAATAGTGCCTAGAAAAAGTGACTAGAAAATCCCCAAAGTCCATCAATAATAGAATAAATAAATAAATTGTGGTATATTGTTACAACAGAACTCTATATACAATAAAAGGGAATTAATTACTGCTACATTAAACTATACAGATAAAATTCCCAAAAACTGATTTTACAAAAAAATAGACATCAGAAAATATACTCTATGATTTTAATTACATTAGACTAAAAATCAGACAAAATTAATTTAGAAGTATGAGTCAGAATAGTGGTTATCTGAAGGAGACATGTAAGATGGCAACTGGGAAACTGGAGTTGGTTTTGTTTTGTTTAATTTGAGTGATGGTTATATCAGTGTGTTTAATTTATAATAATCCATCAATCTGTATACTTATGAATTATGCTGTTGTCAGGATGCATTATAACTTCAATTAATACGGTTAGTTTTAAAACTACTTATTCACAACATGTTTAATATTATTTATAATTTGAGATAAACTGAATTCTTACATAATGTTTTTACTTAACAGACTTTATTGAGTACCTACATGAGCGAGGTACCACAAAGACATAAGAGTTAATATGTAGCACATGGATCTTTTCTTTATAGTCAAATGAGGGACAGTGTATAAAAATAAATGTACAATAGATGAAGCAGAGGGGGGGAGGAAAATAAAGAAGTAATAGAAATTTTCAGAGGTTGCCTCAGTATTGTGTGAGTTTATGTATATTGCAAGTGAAAGGAAATATTCAAATGATATATTTGACTATCAAAAATAGATATGCTGAAACACATTGCATGATAACTAATAAATAGCAATGTGCTTCATAAAATGTTGATGTGGTTATATGTAATATATCTTCATTTCAAAATTTATGCTAAATTATTTAACAGTTTAAAACTGTGTATATCTATCACAATGTTGTCAAAGTTGCAAAAAAACTGTTTCTATTAAAAATTAATTTCCTTGAATAATTTTCCTTCTTGGTATTTAGAATATTAAATATAAATATCAGGGTATGGGGGATAATTGTCTTCCATGCTTCTATGTTAACCATATCACCCATCCCCTTAGAGATCTCCTCCATCTACCCTTCTCCTACAGTTCACTTCCTATGCACTGGAATCCAGTGAACCTAAATTCACATTACAACTCCACCACAGCTATGTGCAAAGCTGGGCAGAGTTAGGAAAGAAAAATCACCCAGAGAATTTTAATTCAACCGTTAAGAGCTCAAGCTCTGGGGACCAATAGCCTGAATTTAAATATCAGCTCTGCCACCTATTCTGTGACCTCAGGCAAGTCTTTAATCTGTCTGTTTCCCAGTTTTCTCCTCTGCAGCTGGAGATAATAAATATAGCATCGTCTTCATAGAGTTATAGGATTAAATGGGGGAAAACATAAGAAAAGCAATAGTGCTTGGCACATTGTGGGTGTTTTCCCTCTTCCGTGCAACCTTCCACCATCTAAAATCACACCTTCTTCTCTCACACCCAAGCCTCAATCCATGCTGTCTGGAGACAAGCAAATTCTTCTGTCCAACATCTCAATGGACACATTGAGTGTGTTAGTCAAGCATCATTCAGTTGCAATTAATAGGAATCAAACTCAAGGCAATTTAAGCAAAAAGGGTGTTTAGTGGCTCTTATAACTGTAAAGTCTGGGGGAAATGCAGGAACAAGGGACTCAACATGCCAGGGGACACTATTTAATTCTATGTCTGTCTGTCTGTCTGTCTCTATATTTGTGTGCATCTCATTTTTAAGCCTTATTTTCCTGCACGCTTTCTGCATGTTATAACAAATTAGTAAAGAGATAAGCCATCACCACCTCTAGGCTTATCTCTTTACTAATGCCAGAAGAGAGAGAGAGTCTCTCTCTTTTCCAACAATTTCATCAAAAGTCCCAGGAGTGTCTCTCATTGTCAAAGAGAGTCACTTGCCTATGTCATTGTGACAAGGGGCACAGAATAACCTTATAGCTGCGATGGTACTTCAACCCCACCTGATAACACAAATAAAAATTAGAGCGGAATTGGTTCCCCAAGAGAAACTGAAATTACCATACTGCCTACTACACCAGGTGACTTTTCCCAAGAAACAGTTAACATTCTCTGGCCCATTCCCCCAAATCATTCCTGCAATTGGAAGGTTCCAAGGAAGGGTTCATGGTGATTAAGTGGAATCACAGAATACAGAACAGTAGAGCTGAGAAGTCATCATGTACACCCTCCTCCTCTTACAGAAAAAACACTGAGCCTCAAAGAGGGATAGGGACTCACTTGAGACCACACAGTTGATAAGTAACTAAGGCAGAGAAAACCAAAATCTCTGGGTACCTGGTCCAGTGTACTTTTTCCCCCTATTCAAGTGTATGTGTTTAATATTTGCCTGCATTGCCTCTTTTAGAAGAGGCTATCTTGATGTGAGCAGAAACTGTAGGTGATGCTTTACAGCAACGTAGTTGAATGATCCCTGTATACCCTCTGCCAAGGGTGAAGAACATCCCATACAATACATACCCCTCGATGCCCAGTAAAAAGCACTCATAGATTTCACTGAAGATTGTGACAAGAGAGACGTGAGACTTCAATGAAGTTCATTGGTTACTACCATCACCTAATAGAGGAGCAAGATGATTTGCCTTTGTGAGCATTATGATGGGGACTCTTCATTCTCTGACTTGTCGGCCAATGGTATCACAAAGGCCCCCTGAAATAGAAAGGGAATTCAGTTTCTTATCTGGTTATGCTGAGGATGGGATGGACTTCAGGCAATGTTGGTGTTAGACCTTATTTATATTTAACTAATATGAATTTGACCACATACACTCAACACACACAGAGAGAGGGGAAAATTAAGCAGTATGGGTGATTCTTCAGTTTTTCACTAATTGCATTCCTGGTTCCAGATTGTGTGAGGGGAGGTAAAAATCTGTAAGCAGTGCCTGTATCTGGAGTTCACCCACAGTTGGATTTAATGCTGGCAGAAAAGCTGGCTGGGTGGGATTTATCAAGAAATATGATGGCTAGTCTCCAGAGGAATTTGGAGGTAATTTTGGATATACAAGGTATTCACCTTAAGTGCTGACATTGAAAGCTCTAACTAAGATGTGATGGCACTGTATAAAATGGACAGCACTGAAAATGTCACCAGCTGCTTAAGTAGCTGATAATAACAATAGCTAGCACTTTATAGCACTGTTCTAAGCATTTTACCTCTATTAACTCATTTAATCCTTAAAAACAATCCTAATAAGTAGGAAGGCAGATGTTTTTATGATCCCCAGATTATAAAAGAAGGTGACACAACTAATAAGTGCAGGAACCAGGATGTTAAGATATAATGTGTTTTGTTCTTCCTGCTTCAGGTTAGGTTTCTCTTGCAAGCTCGGAAAAGTAGCCATGTCTTTGTATACCATCGCCTTGAGTGTGCTTTTGTGGGCCAGAACCAAAAGTAGGCTTGTCAGGCAGAGAAGATAATGTTCTTCCTAGCTATTTTTTCCAAAAGCCTTTTCTCTCTTTGGGATGTTATTTTGGGTTATATTGGACAGAAAGAAGCAAAGAAAGTTGTTTGGACTTTTACAAATAACTTCAATTGAAGATAAGTGAACACTTATTCAATAAAATGAAAAGGACAAAATCTTTTGGGGTTCCCACAAAGCCTGGTCCATGCCTGGTAGTTGTCAGTGGCTGGGTTAGTTATTGAACAGGAAGAGCTTAAGCAATGAAAACCACAATTCCATGCCCAAGGTTGATGCAGAAGCCTCAGTGTTTTGCCTTTAAGTGAACATCAGAGCTGGGACAATCCTATGTAATAAAGAGGGAATATGCCTATTGACCCTCACGCCTTGCAAAGATGGCGGCACCCACAGCCAATAAGGAGGGAATATGCTAATTGACTATCCCGCCCTCAAAGATGGTGATGCCCACAGCCAATAAGGAGGGAATATGCTAATTGACTGCCACACCCTCAAAGATGGCAGTGCCCAGTCCCCTCAGACCCACCAGCACACCTGCCTCTGGAGTCCCTCAGTCCCCTCAGCCCCCCAGGCATCCAGGGTCGGCCCCGAGGCACAGGCAAGCCTCATATGGCGGCTGCCCAGCTGCCCAGGGCCACTCAAGGATTAGGTAACCAGGGCTGGCTGAGGCTTGCACTGCAGGCAGTGGCAGCAACAGAGGTGTGATAAGGGCGTCACCTTCCCCTGATCACCGGGTCACCGGGTTGCCGCCTCACATTACCCTGAGGGCTCCCAGACTGTGAGAGGGGGCAGGCAGGGCTGAAGGACCCCCACCTCCAGTGCATGAATTTTCATGCACCAGGCCTATAGTGAGCCTATAAGTGGCAACCTGTGTAGGCCAAAGAGAAGTGGGCCCTTGCCCCAAAACGCTGCCCTGCAAGGACATCCTGAGCCTCTGTGTGACCCTATGAGGTAGGTTGAAAGTAGGAATAGCTCAGGTAAGGACAAAGATTGGGTTTCCGGCTACAGTAAATTAAGCTTGACTTAGAGAACTAAAAGAATGTGACACTTCTGGCCCCTTGGTGTTGTGTATCCTTACTACATAGATAAGGAGCAAACTCCTGAGACAAGGGACTAGAGTTGACCTTAGTAAGAAAGCAGTGGAGTGAAGGTCCTGGGGAGGTGAAGGAGGTGATGAAACAAATTAGGCCTCCACATAGATAACATTCCTGAACAAGGCAAGATAAGGGAACAAAGGCATATCCTTAGCTGACTAGAGATAGGGGAACAAAGAAGAGATCACTGTGGGTGGCCTCCAGAGAGGTAACGGGCAGGGAGGGAAGAGGGAGCTACATAGTGGGAGGGAGGAAGGGGAACTTGTAGGAAAAGTGCTTAAGGGTATATAATCAGTGTACTACTTTAAGTGTGCCTGCTTGGTGTGGCTTTTTCCCCATCACTGGTGGACTGATGGAAGACAGGACTGAGTACAGATGGGGAGGTTTGTTTCATCAGCCCATTTAACACCAAGGTGGCCTCATCTCTAGGGATTACTATAAGTATCAAGATCGTCTATGATATATAATTTGTTTCATTATGCATGATGGATGCTGGAATTGGAGGACAACAGGGAAATTGGTAGAGAGGGTAACGTGAGGCAGAGCTGGTTGGCAGGGGAGCCAATAAGCTCAGGGGGCCTAGCACCTCAAGAAGAGACTCACAAGCCATTGGGCACATCACATACTGTGTCAACAGGATTCAATAGGGGATGCCAGTTTTGAAATCAAAGAAGAGGGTTGTAGAGACTTCAGGCTGAGCCCCAGTGCTTAGGATAATTAGGCCAACTATGGTGGATAAGAAGGGGAAGGGAACAGAGCCCAGGATTTCCATGATAACAACGGAGAAGGAAACATGAAGGGAGCTGGCCCTCAGAGGCCTCCCAGTGCTTGATCCAGGGAGTACTGGAAACTGGGTGTTGTGAACAACATCACCTAATTTTAAGCTACCCAAATGAGACTGTATGATAGGGGAGAGGGTGGTGATAATCTTTAGCAGTGCCAATAAGCCTGGGCTCAGGATCAGAGTTCCTAAATTCAAATCCCTGCTCCAGCATTCAAAAATTGCCTATAAAATATCAGTTAACTTCTACTTACCTCACTCATCTCAAGTATGAATGAAACTAAATAACACTGCCTACTTCATAGTTACTGTATAGACTAATTAAACTAATTAATTCAGGTAAGGTCCTTAATATGCAGGGTAACCTTACATTCTACTTTGTCTGAGACAGTTTAATTTATGCACTTACCAGATATAAATATTAGTAAAGCTCCCTTTTATTTTGAAAAGTATCCTTGTTTCATTTCTACTTCTGGCCAAGATGGAGTAATATGGAACAAAGTTACCCTCCTGCCTGAAGCAATCTTTTTAAAATGCACAAGATATATTTAATAATGATTCTCAAGCTACTGGCTATCAAACAAAAAGACAATGATCTCTGAGAGATGAGTCTACCAACTGCCCTAGCTTACTCCCTGGAGAAGGTTTCCAGGCCATAACAAAGGGAGATAGAATTGGAAGTCCAGGAAAGCCAAGGCAGCTAGAATTCTCAAAGCCCATTGCCAGAGGAAAGGATGCACCGAGTGAG
Source organism: Corynorhinus townsendii (assembly GCA_026230045.1). NCBI lineage: Eukaryota > Metazoa > Chordata > Mammalia > Chiroptera > Vespertilionidae > Corynorhinus > Corynorhinus townsendii. The sequence continues at coordinate 38,205,509 of JAPDVU010000011.1, forward strand.
AACTCAGGAGGAATGCAGCCTACCTTGAGTACGGATCAATGGATGTCTGAGGAAATGTCCCCAAGGGCAGGGAAAGCAACAGTCTAAAGAATTAGAATATACTCTACTAGTGATTTTTCTCAACCACTAGAATAACAATCTCAAAACATGGGGCATCGGTTATATTACTGAAAAGGTCCTTACTTCAGTAATAGGAAAAAATTAACTCTACATTAAAGGCTGCTCTGGTCCCACATAACAAAGTTTAAAAGTTAGACCTACATGGATTAAACTGTTTCCTAGTGATCTACTAAATTCCAGAAAAACTCACAAAGGCCAAATAAAGACTTTTAAACACACAAAATTAGAAAGAATTTAGAACCAGCAGACCTGCAATTCAAGAAATATTAAAATCCTTTAAGCAGAAGAGTTATTTCAGGTATAAACTTGGATTTCAGAAATTGTAATTGCCTGAATAAATACAATAAAATTTTTCTTATTACTTAATTCTGTTGTTTAAATCTGTAAAAGATATCAACTGCTTAAAGCATATATACAGTTATATACATTCATATAGACACACACACACATATATACACAAGCATATACTAGTATATTTAAAATTATAAACGTAAAATGATAAACCCTAAAGCAACCACTAAAATAACACAATAGTTATAGCTAATAAACAAACAAAGAAGAAAAATAGCCCTAGCTGGTTTGGCTCAGTGGATAGAGTGTCAGCCTGCGGACTGAAGGGTCCTGGGTTCGATTCTGGTCAAGGGTATATACCTGAGCTGTGGGCTCAATCCCTACTAGGGGGCATGCAGGAGTCAGCCGATCAATGATTCTCTTTCATCAATGATGTTTCTATCTCCCTCTCCATCTCCCTTCCTCTCTGAAATCAATAAAAATATATCTTTTAAAATTAAAAATAAGAAGAATAGAATTTTAAAAATCTCAATCCAGAAGAAGGTAGAAAAAAGGGGAAAGGAATTACAAAAGACAATAGAAAACAAAGAGCAGGATGTAGTCCAAATATGTATGTAAGCCCAAACAGAGTCAAATTAAATGAAAATGACCCAAATTCCCCCAATTAAAAATCAGAAAATTTCAAATTGTATAAAAAAGTAATACCTAATTACATGCTGTCCATAAGAAACTCATCCTATCTAATAAAGAGGGAATATGCTAATTGACCCTCACACCATAGTAAAGATGGCGGGGCCCAGAGCCAATAAGGAGGGAATATGCTAATTGACTGCCATGGCCTCAAAGATGTTGGCGTCCACAGCCACAAGATGGCGGTGCCCAGTGCCCTCAGCCCCGCCAGGGCGGCCGCTCTGCACACCTGCCTCTGTAATCCTTCAGTCCCCTTATCCCCCCAGCTACCCAAGGCCGGCCCGAGGCTCAAGTAACCAGGGTTGGCCGAAGCTCGTGCTCCTGGCAGTGGCAGCAGCAGAGGTGTGATGGGATGTCGCCTTCCCCTGATTGCCAGGTTGCCTCCCGCCCCTGAGGGCTCCCGGACTGTGAGAGGGGGCAGGCTGGGCTGAGGGGACCCCCCCCCCACTCCAGTGCATGAATTTTCCTGCACTGGGCCTCTAGTTTTAAATATAAAGACATAAATTAAAGGTAAAAGGATAAAAAATATATGTATCATACTAATATTAATCAAAATAAACATGGGGAGGCTATATTAACATCAGAAAAAGTTATATTTCAGAGGAAAAACTTCACCAAAATTAAAGATGGCCATTTCATAATGTTAAAGAGGGCAATTCACTGAGAGTACATAACAATTGTAAATATTTACACACTTATACACAAAGCTTCAAATATATAAATCCAAAACTTATGGAACTTCAATAAAATATAGAAAATTTGGTATTTTTATTATAGATTTCAACACCCTCTATCAACAATTGATAAACTATGTAGATAGAAAAATCAGTAAGGCTATATAAGACTTGAATAACATAATCAACCTATTTAATTTAATTGAAATTTCTAGAACACGCCTCAAAAACAGAATATACATCTTCCTCAAATGCACATGGAATATATACTAAAATAGACCATATTAAAGGCCATAAGCAAGTCTCAACAGATTTATAAGGATACAAGTCATACAACATATGTTCTCTGACCACAATGGGATTAAATTACAAATCAAAAATAGAAAGATTTCTAGAAAAATCTTCCAAATACTTGGAAAGTAAAATACTTCTAAATAATCCATTAATCAATGAAGAAATCAAAAGAGTATTTTTACCTCAGTGAAAATGAACACACACTTTACTCAAAATTTGTTGGAAACAGCTAAAGCAGTATTTACAGAGAAATTTATAGCAATAAAATACTTAAATTAGAAAAACAGAAAGTTATCTAATCAATGACCTCTACTCTCACTATAACAAACTAAAAAAATAAAAAAGCAAATAAAACCCAAAGTAAGCAGAAGAAAGGAAATAAACATCAGCATGCAAATAAGTGAATTAGAAAACAGAAAACAACATGGAAAAATAATAAAATCAAAACTTGGTTCCTTGAGAAGCTCAATAACATTGAAAATCTCTAGTCACTACAAAAGAAGACATAAATTTCCAATATTAGAAATAAAACAGATGACATTACTAAAGATTCTACATATATCATGGGATATATGTGAATAATTTTATGCCAATAAATTCCAAATTCCTAGAAGATAACAGGAGAAAACCTAGAAGACCTTAAATATGGTGATAACTTTTTAGATACAATACCAAAGGCCCAATCAATGAAGTAAATAATTTATAAGTTATACTTTATTAAAATTTAAAACTTCTGTTCTATGAAAGGTAATGTCAAGGGAATGAGAAGACAAGACACAAACTTGGAGAAAATATTTGCAAAACACATGAGATAAAGGACAGTTATCCAAAATATACAAATTAACTCCTAAAATTCAACAATAAGGAAACAAACAACTTGATTTAAAAAATGAGTCAAAGCCCTAGCCAGTTTGGGTCAGTGGACAGAGCGACAGCCTGCAGACTGAAGGGTCCCAGGTTTGATTCTGGTCAAGGGCACATGCCCAGGTTGTGGGCTCAATCCCCAGTAGGGGACATGCAGGAGGCAACCAATCAATGATTCTCATCTTTTCTATCCCTCCCTCTTCCTTCCTCTCTGAAATCAATAAAAAAATTATATATATATATATATATATATATATATATATATATATATATTAATGAGCCAAAGATTGTAATGGACACCACACCAAAGAATATATAGAGATTCCCAATAATCATAAAATGAGGTTACACATCATATGTCATCAGGCAAAAGCAAATTAAAACAACAATGAGATATCACTACACACCTATTAGAATGGCCATAATCCAAAATACTGACAATACTAAATGCTGAGGTAAACTATATGACATTCTGGAAAAGACAAAACTATAAAGACAGTAAAAAAAATCAGTAGTTGCCAGGAATGAGAGGAAAGAGGGCAATCAATAGGCAGAGCACAGGATTTTTAGGGTAGTAAAACTACTGTCTGATACCATCATGATGAATACATGTCATTATACATTTGTGCAAACCCCCAGAATGTATAACACCAAGAGTGAATCATAATCTAAACTATGGACTTTGGGTAATTATGATGTGTCAGTGTCCGTTCATCTGTTATAATAAAGGTACCACTCTGGTGGGGGAGAGGTGGATAATGAAAGAGGTTATATATGTATGGGGGCAGGGAACATGAAAATCTATTTACCATCCCCCCCCCCCTCAGTTTTCCTGCCATAGTCACAAAGGCCCAGGAATGAAGCTAGACCTGATCTGAAGATAGGCCCAGACAGCAGATCTAGGTGTGGGGAATTGAGAAGGCAGTAAAGACTAAGAGCTTGAGTTTGGGTGGTGGAAAGAACTAGGTTAAAAGCCTAGTTCTGCCACTTACTAGCCATGTGACCTTGAGTAAGTGCCTAGCTGTCTCTGAGTTCTCAGATTCCTCCTCTTTAAACAGTGATAGTACCCTGGCATCGTAGGCTGGGGGATCGAATGAGATGATGCAGGGAAAGAGTAGAGAATCATACCCTATATACAGTAACCACATAGAAGCTTAAAGAAAGAAAATAAAAAAGGAAGGAAGAAAGGGAGGGAGAGAGGGAGGGAGGGAGGGAGAGAGGGAGGGAGGGAGGGAGGGAGGGAGGGAGGGAAAGATAGCTAATGTCATGGCCAGAAGTGGATACTGAGCACTTTCACTTTCACTGGAGGTAAAAGTGAACCCCTAAGACAGTGTGCACTGCAGCATGACCCTTGAGTAGCAGGCTCTTTGCTAAATCCTGAGAGGATTAACAGGCTTGGTTCTATTTTCAGAATGAAAAATCATAAGAGAAAAAAAGTGTGAAGACTTTTTTTTTAATAATCTAGCTAAATGTGTTACTCTTCCTGAGTTGCTAATGGAACTGTTCCACTGGCCACAGCATGTACTTAACACAACTGTCACACATGTTTGGAAATAGAGATATCCCTCTATTGAAAAGGATGCCCCTATGCTTGAAGAGTGGAGCTTCTTAGGGACAAAGGTGATGCTATGGGGACAGTAAGTAATCTGGACACAGCAAGGGAGAGACCAACAGAAAAGGTTGGTCTAGTTGAATTGGTCTTTGAAGGTCATGTTCATTCCCAAGTTCTTTTCTTAAGTGGGGTACAGGCTATCAAAGTATAATTTTCAAAAAGTTAAATTCATACTCTCCATATAAACAATGTGCACATGCCAAAGTTTTATTTAACTTATCAATGAGAAAACCAACAAGATGTCAAAATTGGCTATAGAAATCAATACATGTACGAGGGAGATTGCTGAATGAAGATTGCTAACTTAGATTCTAAACTAGTTAATGTCCTACAAGGCAATAAAATTATAATCACTGGTGTTATTTTTATATTTCACATAAATTATTTGCATCTCTACCACATAAAATCAATTGCACCTTGTCAGTTATTAGTGAATAGTAAGTCAAAGTTACATTCCTTTAGAGCAGGGGTCAGCAAACTAAGGCCCCAGTGCCAAATCTACTTTGTCTCATGTTTTTGGAAATAAAGTTTTATTGGAATATAGTTATACATTTGTTTATGTATTGTCTGTGGCTCCTTTCAAGCAATAACAGCAGTATTGAGTAAGTGTGAAAGATACCATATAGTCTACAGAGCCTAAAACATTTATTATCTGGCTCTTTACAGAAAAAGTTTGCCACAAACTTTTTCCCCTGTCATAAAACAACAAACAACCCTTAGTTGGGCTTGTTAATTAGTACTCTAGTATGGCATTGAAAGGATACACAGGTATCAGATCATCACAATGTACACTTAGAATATTTTACTATTTTATTTGTGAATTATATCTTAATAAAGCTGACTAAAATAAAATTTTGCATTTGGAAAAACAAAAAAAAAGGATAGGTGGGGATCTTTTGGCTTAATTTCCAAATTCCAGCTAGACAGACATACAAATCTATAGATAGATAGATACATAGATACATAGACAGATGGAGAGAAAGAGAGAGAGAGAGAGAGAGAGAGAGAGAGTGAGAGAGAGAGAGAGAGAGAGAGATATTTAACAAGGCCAAGTGTCCTTTCAGGTAAAGGCAACTTCTTCAATAACTATGCCTGAAGAAACCCATGACTTTCCTTGAGGAAGGATTATGTAGGCTGCCACCATCACTAATGCAGAATTAACAGAAAGGGAAGATGCTGAGCAGAAAGGGAAAAATGTCCTGTAGTCTCTCCTTTGCTTACAACTTCATCCTTTGGTTCACTTTTTTCCTTTGACCGGACATTGCCCACCTAGCACTATATATTGGATTTGACCCTATCTCTGACTGGGAGAGTAGCTATTCTCTGGAGGATACTTGGAGGCTCTTTTTGATAGTGTCTTAAATAAATGCAAGGGTGGGCCGAGAAACTACATGGATGTCCATCACAAATTCTTAAATTCCAACACAGAAATTACCTAAATTTTCAATGATAGAGCATGCTTAAATAAAATGGCTTAAATTAAAAGCCATTCCACAAAAGGAATACTCTGCAGACATTAGCAATGGAGATAATGCTGCATATTTGGCAATAAGGGAAGACACCCATCACATATTGTTGAAAAAACAAAAAACTACTCCTAAACAGCATTTACAATATAATTTATTGGTTTAAAAGATGTAAATGCATGAAAAAACTTAGAGGGACAAACATCAACTTAATAATAGTTACTATTACTGGACAGTGAATTTTTATTTTCTTTTTTGTGATCATCTGGTTTTCCTTATCCTAATTGTTCCATGGTGGGTATGGACAACCTGTATAATAAATAATATTATGGGGCATTTAAAAAGGCTTTCCTTGTAGGGAGCTGTGTTATATTAGCTGTTTGAAGAGGTTGACATTATTTTATCTCATAATTTATGCATCTATATCAATATAAGGCTTTTTATAAGAAGGATATAGTATAAATGCTTGCCCCTAAATAATGCAATCATGTCTTTATAAAGCATTTTATATGATGAGTAACTTTCTCAAAGAGGACAGGCTATCACAAAGGAGCCAAAGAGAGAATGAAAGAAAGGACACCAGTATAAGTACATATTATAGTAGATACTGATGAGTCAAATTAGCTCTCTTTTCCAGAACAATGTCTATCCATTGTTTGACACAAATAAAAACTGGTACTCCACATGATAGAAACATAGACTAACCCATATGGCCTTTTACATAAATACCATGCCATATAAAATAGTGACTTTTTAGGGCCAACAAATATTAAGAAAATAATATTATACCATTTTTGTTTATTTTATATTATTTTTATGTATTGTTATATCTTTTTTATTCTTCAATTACAGTTGACATTCAATATTATTTTATATTAGTTTCAAGTGTACACCATAGTAAATTTATATAATTTACGAAGTGATATCCCCAATTGGCACCATACATAGTTATTACAATAGTTTTCACTATATTATCTATGCTGTACTTTACATCCCCAAAACTATTTTACAACTACCAATGACATCGCTGGCCTGCTCCTGCCATTCTGTGTATTGCCATATGTCAACCACTATAAGGGTAGAAAGATCATGGACATCAATTCAAAATACCCATTCCAATCTGCTTGGATTTTCTGACCACAGACTATCTTTTCCTGAGGTCAAATTATTCCACTGAAATCTGAACAACTAGTTTGCTAAGAGTTTTCTGTTTTCATAAAACAACAAAATATAAGATGACATGACTACCACTAGATAGGTGTCTAGTGCGTAAACTATAAATTTTAAATGTAATAAATTAGTGTCTAGGTTTTAGTGAATGATGCTTCAAAATAAGAAAAAGTGCTATTTTCCCTCCACTCCCCTTATTTCTGGGAAGCGACAGTGTCCATTTTTGTTCTTTTTTCTCCTCAGGGTGAAAGTACATGTGATGAAGACAAATTGCCAAGAGGGGTATAGAAAAAGTCATATGTTTTATGGAGATATGAATACTGCCACCTTTCTTATTTTTCATATAAGAAAGCACAGGATAAAACATATAGAACAAATATAGGACAAAATAGGCTTGGTTTGGACAAAAGTTCACAGGGAAATTTTTACTAGGTTCTGATATCTTAGGAAATTTATAAGGAGATAGATCTAAATCAAGAGGCTGTAGTATTTAGATAGATGAAAGAGGAAGAGCTAAATGCATGCACAATTAAAACGAGTTTAGACAATTTATATTTTTATATGCTAGTTGATTTATTCATGTTGCTATGTTAGTTAATGCATGAAAAATGAACTTTGACAAGGCAATTAGGAATGTGCCCTAAGGAATCATTCCACAGTGAAAATTTGTGACTAAAGAGGCCTTTTTTTCAAACTGACATTACTTTTGCAATGAATTAATTGCAAATTTCAAGAATTATAAGATTTCCTAAGTTATTTGTATTACGAAATGAACAGGAAAATGTAATTATTTTTCTCCTCAAATAATATTTGAGCTCTGAAAAGAAGCTATGAGCTATGTTATATTTCTTATATCTTTCTGACAGTTTGTAATTACTTTTAATGCTGCTGTTCTCTAAATTATTAATGCTAATCTGTCATGACAGTGGCTGAAGAGAACCAGTGATTATATGCCCTTTTACTAGCAAGGCTGGTTTTAAATAAATGTCTTAATCACGAGAAAATAGAAGAGTAGTTACTTTAAAGGAAATAGACTTGGACCTTCTTCAGGGTTCCTCCCGTCCTTAAAATAAAATAAATGCACATTGACAGCAGTTTAGGCAGGATGACAATCTATACAATAATTTCTGAAAGTGACATCATAAGATGACACCCAGTGATTCATAAACTCACAGTCTTAAAAGCTCATTGACTACAACTTGCCTCCCACTGCCTGAACCATCTCTATCAATCATTGCCAATGGCCACCTGTTCTCTGCTTAAATATTTCAGAATGACAGGGAACTCACTCCTTCTAAAGATATTTCTTTCTTATTTTGAGTGAAGAACTTGCTTCATATAAATTCTACCTATTGTCTTAACTCTATGTTTTGGTATCAGATAGTATAGGGAGTTCTCACCCAGTACATACTTGGTAACTTTTCAAATATTTGGATATATCCTTGGTACTCTATAGGTTTTACTTCTAGGCAAAATATACCAACTGCGTTTAAAAAGCTCCAAAAGATCAGGGGTCCTCTGTTTTATTCAGTCCTTTATCTCTAGCACCCAGCATATCATAGATAATAAGTAATAGTTCAAAGAATAAATGTAAGACTCTATTCATCATCTTTAGTTTTCTACATTTTTTTCATTGCCATTGACAAACAAATTTTACTGCTCTCTTCTAATCCTTAGCCAGTTAAATTCAAATTTCTCTGTTAAATAATCTCACCTCAACTCACCAAAGAACAGGAAATCCATTCAGTAATTTCTTCCTTCTCCATGTTTATACCATTCTTACCTCCTTTACTTTTGTTTCAAAGAAAAAAAAGCCTTATTTCTCTCTAATGCTAATTCCATCACTAATGTTCTCCCTTCCACTTCTCTATCAGTTATATTTTAATCTAACTGTACAGACAGCCTTCAATTTATCATTATATTTGAACTGTCTTCCTAAAACTAAACTTTCCCTCCATCCTTCCTTCTCCTAAATACACTACCACCTTTTCATCACTGCCAATATATGTAATCATTTTATGTCTCTTTTATGAAATTATAAATATTTCATTAATAATTAAAAAATACACACAGGTGAAAAATGGAAAGCGCTACCTGAAGATTTTAGATCCTATATGTAATAAAAAATGATTGAGAGTGGATTACTAATAATGAAGTATCGATCAACTGAATTCAGAGATAAACTGACAGGCAGGAACAAGTTCTATTGCCTAATAAGCAAATGTGAACCCATTTATTGACATCATCTCATATTTATGCAAACATTGGAATTAAGCTTATCCATCCATGAATACATTTTTTACAAAAACATACAAGGCAATGACATGACACTACATATAGAAAACCCTAAAGATTCCACTAAAAAATTATTAGAACTTATAAATGAATTCAGTAAAGAAGCAGTATAGAAAATAGATATTCAGAAGTGGGTTGCATTTTTATACAACAATAATAAACTATCAGAAAGAAAACTATAAAAACAATCCCATTTAAAATTACATCAAATAAAATACCTAGAAATAAGTTTAACCAAGGAGGTAAAAGGCCTGTACTCAGAAAAGTCTAAGCCATTGAAAAAAGAAATGGAAGAAAATACAAATAAATGGGAGTATGTGCTATGCTCATAGAAAAGAATTATCATCATTAAAATGTCCATACTAGCCAAAACAATCTATAGAGTCAATGCAATCCCTATCAAAATAACACTGCCATTTGTTTGTTCTTTCACAGAACTAGAACAAATAATCCAAAAATTATATGGAACCACAAAAGACCCTGAGTGGCCACAGAAATCTTGAGAAAGAAGAACAATTGGAGGAATCACGCTACCTGATATCAAACTATACCACAAGGATATAGTTATCAAAACAGCATGGTTCTGGCATAAAAACAGATGCATATATCAATGAACACAATAGAGAGCCTAGAAATAAATCCACACATATGCAGTCAATTAATATATGATGGAGAAAAGAACATAAAATGGGGTAAAGTCAGTCTATTCAATAAATGGTGTTGGAAAATTTGACAGATAGATGCAAAAAAATAAAACCAGACCACCTTCTTGCATCATATACAAGAATAAATTGAAAATTAAAATAAAAACTTAAATGTTAGACTCAAAACCATAAAGCTCCTAGAAGAAAACACAAGCAGTAAAATCTCTGACATCTCTCTTAGTAATATTGTATGTATTCCAATATATCTTCTCAGGCAAGGGAAGCAAAGGAAAAATAAACAAATGGGATTACATCAAGCCAAAAGTTTTTTTCACAGCAAAAGAAACCATCAACAAAATGAAAAGACAACTTACTGAATGGGAAAAGGTATTTTCCAATGATACATCCAATAGCATGTTAATATCCAAAATGTATAAAGAACTCATACAACTTAATATCAAAAATACTCCAATTAAAAGTGGGCAGAGAACATGAATAGACACTTCCCCAAAGAGGACATACAGATGGCCAACAGATATAAAAAGATGATCAATGTCATTAATCTGATAAATGCAAATTAAAACCACAATGAGATATCACCTCACACCTGTCAGAATGACTGTCATCAATAAATCAACAAGTAAGTATTGGGAGAAAAGGGAACCCTTGTGCACTGTTGGTGGCAATACAGATTAGTGCAGCCACTGTGGAAAGCAGTATGGGGGTTCCTTAAAAAATTAAAATTGGAATTGTTTTATGATCCAGCGATTTCATTTCTGGATACATATCTGAAGAAACCCAAATTACTAATTTAAAAAAAAATGTATGCACCCCTAAGTTCATTGTAGCTTAATTTACAATAGCCAAGATGTACAACCCAAGTGCACATCAATAGACAAGTGAATAAAAAAGTAGTGGTACAGCCCATCCAGCATGGCTCAGTGGTTGAGCATTGATCTATGAACCAGGAGGTCATGGTTCAATTCCCAGTAAGGGCACATGCCTGGGTCGCAGGCTCAATCCCCAGTGGGGGACATGCAGAAGGCAGCCTGTCAATGATTCTCTCTATCATTGATGTTTCTATCTCTTTCTCCCTTTCCCTTCCTCTCTGAAATCCATAAAAATATAAAAAGTAATGGTACATCCTATCTAATAAAGAGGGAATAGGCTAATTGACTGCCACACCCTCACAAAGATGGTGGCACCCACAGCCAATAAGGTGGGAATATACTAAATGACTGCCACACCCTCAAAGATGGCAGCGCCCACAGACACAAGATGGCATTGCCCAGTCCCCTCAGCCCCCCAGGGCTGGCCCAAGGTGCAGGCAAGCCTTGGATGGTGGCTGCCCAAGGCTCAGGTAACCAGGCCAGCCAAGGCTTGCGCTGCTGGCAGTGGCAGCAGCAGAGGTGTGATGGGGGCGTCACCTTCCCCTGATTGCCAGGTCGCCTCCTGCCCCTGAGGGCTCCCAGACTATGAGAGGGGGCAGGCTGGGCTAAGGGACCACGCCCCCCTCCAGTGCATGATTTTTCATGCACCAGGGCTCTAGTATATATAGAATGGAATATTACTCAGCTATAAAAATAAAATAAAATCTTAACATTTATGACAGCATGGATGGAAACAGAGAGTATCATGCTAAGTGAAGTAAGTCAGGCAGATAAAAATAAATACCATATGATTTCACTTATATGGTGAATCTAAAGAATAAAATAAATAAACAAGCAAAATAGAAACAGACTCATAGATACAGAAAACAAACTGGTGGGTTGACAAAGGGGCTGAGGGTTGAGGGATTGAGTGAAAAGGGTAAAGGGATTAAGAAGTTCAAATTGTAGTTACAGAATAGTGATGGGGATGTAAAGTACAGCATAGGAATATCTATATATATAATAGAGAAATATGCTAATTAACTAGGACGCTGTAATGGGTCGACCAGACAGGAGGAGGTTGCGCGCCCAGCGTCGGGGGCGCAGTGGCAGGGGCCTCCTTGCGCCTGCGCTGGGGGAGGGCCTGATCAGCAGCAGCCTCGGCTGCTTCAAGGGTTGGAGAGGGAGGCAGGGCCAGACCATCTCAGTGGCCTTGGCTGCTGCTGAGCCCAGGAAGGGAGGCAGGGCCCGATTGGCGACTTGAGGGTGGGCGGTGCGCTGGGCTCCTAGTAATCAATAATATGACTATGTATAGGTGCCAGGTGGGTACAGGAAATATCAGGGATATCACTATGTAAAGTATATGACTGCCTAATCCTTATGCTGTACAACTAAGACTAAAACTAATTAATATTGAATGTAAACTGTAATTTTAAAATAAAATTATGTTGATGGTATAAAGTCTGTGGCAAAAATAATTTAGAAGTGTGTCTTTTCTCCCCATTTTTAAATTTATTGTCAAAATTAAATAATACCACATCCATACTTAAATGTAATCTCCATCTTAGGTTAATACCACTTGAGTTAACCAGAACTCAAACCTCTAGAACACATTTTTATGTTTGCTAGTTATTAATTCCTCTTAACACTTCTTTATGTTTTACATTCTTTCATGGCTCACCATTTCTTCAGGGTCTATAAAACCAGATCATGATGGGGGATTCTTTAGAGCAAGAGGTTGTGTTAGGGAATCAGAACTATACAGAACACTTGACAATAATTAAAACTATAAGGCTTTTAGTAAGCACTAGCCTAATTACTTGTGCACATTGTTTCCTTTAGTTCTGAAAGATATAACAGTGCCTCCTTTTACAAATGAGGAAACTAAGTTCACATAAGTTAAGTAATGTGCCCAAGGCTACACAATCAATAAGGAGCAAAGCTGTGATTCAAATAATACTAAACTCAAATTAATGATCTAAACCAGAGCAGCATTTCACTCCTTTATGTATTTTTTAAAACTCTTTCCCTTGAGTTAAGAATAACGACATGGTGGTACAAAGAGGTGAGTTGTTTATGCAAGCTCACATTCACTGTTAATTGCAAGAACCTAGATCACCCACCAGATAACATAGCATGTAGGGGAAAAGATGGCTTCTAATAATCTCTGTTCTTTCTCAGGGTCCACTTTTCCCCTGGAAACCCTTGGATCTGGGTTTGGGTAGGAAGTAATTGCAAACTAGAGTATGAGGGATAGAGAGAGAAGGAATGAGAGCTTGAATCTCTAATCATTTGCATAGTTTCTTCAGCTCTGCCCTCCAGAATATGACTTCACATTTAGGAAGCAGAGAAGAACTAAACAAAAACCTCTTGCCTCAGCAATTTTCTTATGAGTATAGCTTTAACAGCAGCCTCTGTACTTGGGGAACATGACAATGGAAGGAAGAATGCAAGACCCTCTTAATAATGGAGAGGAGTCATCTGGGCAGTCCCTTGCCTAACAAACACTAAATCCTTTCTCTACCTACAGCAAAAAATAAAATGAAAACCTACAAAACCCACACCACCACCAAAGCCACAGAGAACTTTTGCTGAGTTGTACAAGCAGAAGACATTTTGCAGAACACATTTGCATTTGAAAGTACCAACACATCCTAAATGTGCAGCATATGCATAGATCTGTGCAATAGCAATTAGGAACAGAAATAACCAGTGCAACTGAATTAGAGTTGATGAGGTTTTAATGTTCGAGGCAGCGTTTCCTTTATATGACTAATCCCTATACATTCTTGGGGTTTCAGATTAGATGTTGCTCTTTCGACAAACTTTTCCCAGACCCAAAGTCTAGGCCATGTCCTCAACTGACGAATTTCACCTTATATATCTTATTCTCATAGCATTTCCTTCCTGAAAACAGTATTATCAGCTTACTTTTGAGTCTCTCCATAGATTGTAGGCTTTGTGAGAGGTAGGAGCAAGTCTTATACATCAGATCACTAGTATGTCTCACAATTCCTAACAAAAGTAGTTGCTCAATAAATATTTTTTAGTATATTAAGAATTAATAAACATAGATTGAACATGGGGTGATTGCTTATGAAAACAAAATCTATTTAATTCTGATATCAACTCTAATTATAGAATGTCACAAGATCAGGATGTGATGCAATAAGTGGTTATAAAATGAGTCCAAAATATAGAACTGTGAAAAAGGAAAATAACAGGTCCAGATCATGATGATGTCATTACACTCATACTGGATAAGAACACTAATCAAACTCTGTTTATGGAGGCATTGGTAATTGCATAACAACTGTGAACTCATATATACCTAATCTATCAATGCTATCTATCCACCTATCCATGTGTCCATAAATCTATCTAGCTACCCATTATCTAGCCAGCTATTTATCCATTTATTATCTATCAATAGTCTGCCTGTTTAGCTATGTATCCATACATTTATCCAGCCAGTCAGCCAGCCTGGTAAGCAGAATTCTAAAGGTATCTCTCAAGATTTCTATCCCCTGGTTATTTAATCAAACACTAATCTAGGTACTTCTGTGAGGGAATTTGCAGATGTAATTACGTTTCCACTCAATTGCTCTTAAAATAGGGAAAGGATTATTCTGGTGGGCCCAATGTAATCACAAGACCCCTAAAGAAGCAGAAGATATGAGTCAGAAGGGGAAACAGGAGAGATTCCAAGAGTGAGAGAGACTTGACTGACCCTTGCTTGCAGGGAACATAGAGTCTTACAACCACAAGAAACTGAATTCAGCCAAAACCTGAATGAGCTTGAAGGAGGATTCAGCTATAGAGCCTCCCACAAGGGACACAGCCTGACTTTGGACTCATGGAACTGGGAGCAGAGAAACCAAACTAGCTGACCAGACTTCTGACTACAGCACTGTAAGATAAAAATATCTTATCAGCACTGTAAGATAAAAATATCTTAGTGTTGTTTTAAGCCACTAAGTCTGGTAACTTGTAACAGCAATAACAGAAAACCAATAAATACACCATACATCAATTTATTAGATACCTATTTAGCTATTACATATCTATTATCATTTATTATTTTTCAAAACACTTACTATCTATCAGTCTATCACTTATGTTTGCAATTTTCTATCACTTATATATTACTAGAGGTCCGGTGCACAAAATTTGTGCACTGGGGTCCCTCAGCCTGGCCTGTGCCCTCGGGGGATGTCTGACTGCTGGTTTGTGGGAGGTGACTGGTGCGGCCCTGCCCCTCCCTCCTCCCATCACCACCGCCGGTTGCCTCCTGCTGGGGGCAGCTCCTGCATTGAATGTTTGCCTCCTGGTGGTCAGTGAATGACATAGTAACCAGTTGTTCCACCAGTCCTTCCCCCATTCAGTCAATTTGCATATTAGGGTTTTAATACATAGGATTTATTACTTACCTATTATCTATCTATCTATCTATCTATCTATCTATCCATCCATCTACTTTGTTACCTGAATTGGCTCAGTTCCCTTAAAAACAGCCTTCTCTCCCTGACCTCCTATCCCTGACCCAAATACACATACTTTCCTTCTAGGTAAGGCTGTGGCAATCACCAGAAAGCCTAGATGGTGACTCCTTAGACTGTGAGAACCTTTTTAACCTGCACTTGTCCTGGTATCCCTGTCTCTTCCCATAGAATCACATCTAGCTTCTGCCCTCTGCTTGACCTTCATTCAAATAGTCGGCTGAGCCCTTGGGTCCTGACCACTCCAGGATGCTCAACTCTACCCAAGAGGTAAGTACCTATTACCCTATCATTAACTAGTCCGGGCTCAGTCACTCTAACCAGTGACCGGTATCCCAAGGTCACAGCTGTCTGAGAAGGACCCCAGAAAGTCATCAAGACACAGTTCATTTACCTCTATAAATAGGTTCAATTTTGCTCTCAATGAATCTTTTCTCTTTATAAAGACCTGATTTCAAACAACTCTTTCCACTATTAATAGGAGATACAAAAATCAGGAGACTGTCACTTATAGTCACCATTCTGGTACTAAGAAGCATGACATCCTAGGGAATGGTGCCAGCACAGGGTCAAGCAGTCTTACCTCTCACAGCAACAATTAAGCAATATTTCTTTCTAAAAGATACTGTGCTGACTTCTAAGATCATATACCATAACTGAAATCCAACTTTATAAAAGAAGAATAGATTTTAACTATTGAAGCCCTAAGAAATATATCTTACAACATATTATTTAACGCAATATTAGATATGAAGATTATATCTAAGTGTATACACATATGCATATTAAAATATATAAATTTTGAGTCCTTGCCTCATACTAGGCATCAGACATACATACTTTTACCTGCATTTCCTTCTATAATCTGGACAGCTCTATAAATATGTCCTGCTATTATCTGCACATACATGAGAGGTAAGAAACTTTCCCAAGTTAACATAGCTAGAATATAACAAAGTTGAGATGTAAATTCAAGGATTGTTCTCTCAATTACTGCATTACATTTTGTTCTTATCATGGTGAGAATAACTGAGTTGCTCCTTGGATTAACTGTGTCACATCCCTGGCCCTCATTTGTGAAATGGGGAGATGGGCCTTATGCTCCCTCAGGCTCCATCAGGACCTAATAGTCCTCAGTTTCTTGGAGCCACCCTCTGGTTAGGTCCCTCTTTAACCATGATACGGAAGACAGATGCTGGTTAGCATGTATGATCATTGTCTTTCTCTTTTCCATGCTAACTTCCTGCTATCATGCATATCATTATCCCTCCCTTTTTTCTAATGATCATCTGACACCCCATTTATTCCCCTTGATAATGCTCATCTTTCCAAAGGTACATAAAGAACAGCTTCCATGGTGTTTTCTCTGTATCAGAGGGCATGTCAAGCTATAGAGAGAATCTAGCTAGCATCCTGTTTTGCAGCAGGTAGATGTATGAGACCAACATCAACAGCAGAAATAATCCAGGTTAGTGAGAGGTAGACAGACTGACCAGTTCTTGTTCTTTATCAAAGAAGAGCTGGAGTGTAGCTGCAATACCTGCTTCTAGCAACTCTCTTTAGGAATGGTCCACCCTGACCCTGACCCACCAGGGGAGTAGCACAGCATGATGTTGAAGAGTAAATGCATTTCATCTAAGTCGCCAACTCCAATCAATTATGAGTGAGCTCCTGGAGTGCTAGATGAAATGTACTAGAAGATAGGTCTCAGTTCAGCAGGAAAGAGCACTAATCAATTAATGATGTCTCCCAGGGGCAGAGGGTTTGAAAAGAGGCACCAAGCTTGCTGCCTACTCACAGATCCTACAAAATCCATGAAAGTCACAAGCTAAATATGACTAGGTTCAAATCGCAGCCCTTACTGAGATTAGTTGTATAATACTGAGAAATTTTCCGAAGTTTTCTGAGTTTCAACTGAAATGAAATAGTTGTGAGAATAAAGATAAGGGGAATGCTTGGTAATGACCCACTAACTTGTTAGTAATTATCATAAGTTTCCCTAGTTAAAAGACAATGCAAACAACACTGGTAAATATAGCCAGGTGAAAATGTTTTCCTTCTCCCCATCCATTTGCTTAGGGCAGAGGTCACAAACTGGCAATCATGGGCTCAATTTCACCTTTACACCTATTTTATTTGGCTTATGTTGTTGGCTTGAACAGTGTCTAAATAATTCAGAATTAATTATAAACTTAGTTCACATTTTTAAAAAACCATGTATCTCAGTTCTTTGAAAAGCTTGATCTGACAGCATTGGCTCCACTCCCATATAGCAACAATCCGGTGGCACTCCCTTTGGAGGGTTCCTGAACCCTTTTTTCTTCTCCCTTTTCATTGTGATATATGTCAGATATTCAGAAGAATACATAATATATACACACAATTTAAAGAGTAATTATAAGGCTAACATCTTTGTAACCAAGTCCTGGACAGCACCCCCAGAAAACCCATATGTCCTTCCAATCACAGCCTCTACCTCCCTCTGGAGACACCACCATGTTGACCTTTGTGATAATCATTTTCTTGCTTTTGATCATATTTTACCATGCTGGTATGTATCCCCAAACTACATAGTTGGAATAACTGTATGAACATAAATTTGTATCAAATGTCTTCCTTTGGGCCTAGCTACTTTTACTCAACATCATGGTTAGGAGATTCACCAGGGTTGACAGATTCCATTTCTTTTCATTGCTGTGTGGGTCGTGCACTCTTCAATTTCACTCTATGTCTTCTGTCTACTAGTACCTGGCCCTATTATACGCATTTGCATTTGTGCTTTTATATCAGGAAATAGGCTCCCCTGATACAGAGAAATAATTACCACTATAAGCATGTTCCATGCTCTGACCACTCCAGCCAAGATTCCCAGCTTGTTCCACAGCTGCACCATGAACTCAGCTTGCTGATATCCCCATGAAGCTTCTACTTAAAAAGTCTCAGTTTGTCCTATTCCTCCTTCATGCCCTCCTCAATTCTTAGGGACCTCCCCAGCCTATCCAGTAAGTGATATGGCAGCCAAGGCTGACCCCACTGCTTTTACTGGTCCCTTTTTCTCAGTAAGGAATTAAGAGATCAGTAAAACAAGAGCCAGATTACCCCTCTAGTAGCACATCAGGCAGCTTACAGCAGCTCTTCCATGGCCTTTTGTCATTACCTTGGCTTTATGAGTCTTCAGCCAGCTCTCAATCTATGCTGGCAGCTCCTCTGCCAACACAATTCGAATTAATTTGTCAAGGAAAATTTTGTGAGATAATATATCAGCTGCATTACTTAAGTAAGATCTATGACTTCTACTCTGATCCTTTCATCTTTTAATTTAGCCATTCTATCAATAAAAGCAATCAAGTTTTCGTGGCAAATTTTTCTTTATAAATCAGGTTTATGGGTCATGGATTCACATTCTTCTTGATGTTTATGGATTTTCCTAATATCAGCCCCATTGTTTTACTACAATGGAAGTGAGACATCTAAAACAATGAGAAGTGTTTTCCAATATACTTGTGGCTATAAAAGCCAGGCTCTGAGTTTCAGGAATGCAGAAGGGTTTTATTTGGCCAAGTCTGTGTGGTGAATAGAGGACAAAGCTCCACCCTCTCAGGTTGGCATGCAAGACTGGTTCTTTGAATACCTAATCCCAGCCAGCCTCCCCAGTTTCATCCCTCTCATGCATGAATGACATACAAGGCACTTGTGTGTCATGACCATTAATCCTTTTTTCTCTCTCTGCAATACCCTGGTATCAGTTAGAACTCCAGGTTGTAAGCGACAGAAAGCTAAGGTAATGACATAAAGTGGCTTAACATAAAAAGAAACCTATTGGCTCATGTAAATGAAAAGCCCAGGGATAGCACCGACTACTGACTTCAGGTATTCAGGTTCTACTTGATTAGGACTTCATCTAAAAGATCTTCCCCCACCCCTTTTTGCCTTACAATCTCATAAATGCTTGTAATTTCTCCAATATTTCCATCTTCTCACTTCCAGTCCTAAAATATAATCTCTTTGGTATATTAGATTGTTTTTCAAAATTCTTTACTCCTTATGTGTTATAGAATTATACATCTATAGCAGTTCTCAGCCAGACATTTGGCCATATCTAGAAACACGTTTCATTGTCATAACTTAGGGGGTACACTACTGAGGCTGGGGTGCTAACATCTAATAATACACAGGACAGCCCCCACTATAAAGAAGTATTTGGCTCTAAATGTCTATGGTGCTAAGGCAAGCCCCTTGTTCTGTGAATTCACAGTGGACATATTTCTCTCCTCCATTAGATACAACAAAATGCTCAGTTTGCTGCCCAGGCCCAAATTGGCCTGGTCCCACCTGGCTTGGAAACATAGTATATACAGGGATGCTATACACAACTGTGCACAAGGTGTGTCCAGTCGAGGGGTGAGTGGGCTAACCTGGGTCACACTGATCAAGAGTGCCTGCAGAACTGTGTCCAAACACAGAGGACATCTTTCCCCATTCTCTTGGATTCCCAGCAGTGGCAGAAGAGAATGCCATTCTCTTTCCTGCATCCGTGGCTAAGTTTACATTTATTTTTAAGGTTTCTAGATAGTTCACGCTATCCTTTGAGGTCTTAAGAAGGGCATGATGACCTGTTGCATTAGTGTATAGACCTGGTAGATGGCACCTGTGTATGGATGAAAAGGGGTTATTTACAAGTTAGTGACTGAAAGTAACCTCACAAAGTATTCTGATCATAAATTTCTAACCGAGTAGGTCATGGTGGGTAGTCATGCCTCAGAACTAGAAAAGGTTTATCTTTGCCCTAAGCAAGTTCTACATCTATGTTAACACAACTTTCAAAATGCCAGAAGTAATTCTCTTTTCCAGAACCATCAGAGGTATAACCACCCTCAAGAAAGCACATAATCCTAACTATCCTGTACCTTGCTTTCTCTTACCTTTATGAATTCCTGAATTTCCCTCCTTAATTCCACATGAATAGAAGAAGCTCATTCTCCAGAGTATCCTGTCATGTCATCAGTTTGGCTCAAATAAAGTCATAAAAACTCTCTACAGGTTTGAACATGTGATTAGTGGGTAATTAGCTTCTAATTATCATTTCTCTGTCCTCCACCTTCCAACAGCCTCACCAGAAAGCTCAGGCCCTTCTAAGAGGCAATGTCTGTTGTTGCAGGGTAAGGATCTTGACAAACACCATGGTAGTAGGCAGAAGTCTGATTCCCCTCAGGCGTTCCATCCCCTGGGATGCATGCCCTGTATAATCCCTGGGACTGTAAGTACAACAAGAGATCACTCCCATGCTTACGTTACACTACAAAGAGATTTTACATATGTAATTTTGTCTTAAATCAGTAGGTAGGCCTGACCTAGTCAGAGGAACCCTTTCAATCTGGGTCTAGAGGACAGTAACAGAGGAAAGCAGAACTTCACAGCACAAGAAGAATTTAACATGCCATTGCTGATTTGAAGATGGAGGGGCCTGTGTGGCAAGGAATTTGGGTGTACCCTAGACAACAGGAAGAAAATGGGAACCTCATTCCTATAACCACAAGGAGCTGAATTCTGCTAACAACAAGAATGAGAATGGAAGCAAATTCATCCCTAGAGCCTCCAGAAGAGAACTAGTCCAGCCAACACCTTGATTTCAGCCCTGTGAGACCCTAAACAGGGAGCCAAGTCATATGAACTGGACTTCTGACCTACAGAACACTAAGTTAATAAATGGTGTTGTTTAAGCTGCTAAATTTGTGGTCATTTGTTACACAGCCGTAGGAAAGTAATACAACCATGAATAGGCCTCTAGTCACAGCAAACACCTCAGGCCCTTTGATAATACCAAAATATTTACTTTCCACTTATCCCCACTTTCTTTCCACCCATACTGTAAGTATGGATGATTTACCTGAGGTCGTGCAAGCTCGGTCACACATGAATTAATTTATTTCAGCATAAAACCAAAGGAATTTACTTTTTACAGTGTTAAACCACACTTTCCTTTAACACTCCATTAATACTCAAGGTTGTGCCTAACCTTAATCACCCAGTAATGCTCATTTTAAGAGCTTAAAGCATATAATTTCTAAAACAAGATGCAAATATAGTAAAAATAACAGTCACCCTATTGCTGAACTTCACCTGAGTACAGCAGAATTCCACAGGTTACTTAATATTCAGTTCATCTCCACCAGAGGCTGAGAGTCTGAATAGAGATGATGTCTCAGGATTGTTAAACATAACTTCAGAACGCCTGCCTGAAATACATTCTGGTTGCTAAAAGATGTAAGATATAAGAGGCAGGGTGGCTCTGCGCTGATGTAACTCTTCCTACTGAATCCCCAAGCTTAGCCAGAGTAAGGATTTTAAAGTATTTGGGCCAAATGTTCATTTACTTGCAATTTGAGGGATATTTAAAAAGTTATCCACTAGGTCCCAGTATAATTTGAAAGATATATTGAAAAGAAGTATTGAGACTTGGGAGATGTTTTGATCATAAATTAAAATTTCATAACACCACTACAGCCTTTTTTATGGTACTTTGTCTGCCTGTAAGGCATTTCCCTTGAGTTCAGCTATACCATTTGCATTTTTAATATTCAGTTGTTTCTAACTCATGCCCAGACTTTTGACCATGTTTATATTAGAATATAAAGAAGAGTACTGGTATTTTCCAATTGTTTGCTACAGAATGCTTCTGCAAATTGTTTTTAAACGGATCAATGCACAAAAATACTCCTTTTCTCTTGAAAACATTTTTGTAAAGGGGTAAAGTTCTGACCAATGATTAGCATCAGAAAAGTTATAGTTATAATATATATGTCGTAAAAGAAAAGATTGATCATAAACTCTTCTGGATAATTAAAAACTTAGAGAAATTATATTTGTTCCATAAAATAAACATACCACATATACAGATTATGACTGCATTCAACATAAGTCAATATATTTGATATTTGTTAACAATTGGACTTGCTTCTTTAGATTTAGTAAGACTGTTTTCAAAAGTTGTGAATGGTCTACTTTGTGTTTAAAAGTAACTTAGGAACTGTTGACCAAATGCCATTCCCTCCCTCCCCCTCTTGTAAGATTCCTGGAGCAAGAGATAATGTTCAGAAACATAGAAATTGTCATAAAACTGTCCTCAACTCCAGAACTGTTTCTTTAAGAGTGTGCATGTATATGTGCATGTGTGTGCACACACAGAGGAGAACAAGAATTTCACTTTCTCCTCTTCAGATTTCCCTGCCTACTCCTCCACACCCCACCCACCCATCTTCTCATCCTCTATGTCTTAATGTCACAGTAGTGCAAGTCCTACATAGAGAAATGTGAAGAGGAGAGGGGTACTTGCTTTAACTTGGGGATAGCTTACAGAGCAAATGATAAAGAAAAGGTGACTGGTATTGGCTGATTATGTGGATATAACTATTTTTGTACCAGTTGACTATAGTATTTTTCTCTATCTCCTGCTTCCTCTCTACTAAAGACAGACCCAATAAATAAATCAATATGATGGGCAATGAGGTAGTCACACTAATAAAATTGAATAAGCTGAATAATAAAACTCAAAACTTGAAAAGTGAAATGATCTCTATCTCCACTGCCTTTTCATCAATTTTGGAGCTTTAAACTTAGAATTTTACTCATGTCACTGGGGGGTGGGGGAGAGTAATCAGTAGAGTGGAATAGTTATTGTGGTTTGCTTGTTTCCTGCTTTACATATTCTTCTCTTTTTCCCTTCTCCTCTGGTCACAGGTTTGGATGGACACCTGACATGAGCTTATCTATTGGAATGTCCTGTTTTTCTGAAAATAGTGACTGAGAGCATGTGATTTGAGAAAGGCCAATCAGTTTCCTTCACTGGGATTGACATACAGATGATGGAATAAAGAAATTGCCTTTATGTTAGTATGAATAATCTGGACCTGCTAATAGCCATTGTTACCAGACACATGGAAAGAACGTACCTGCTGAATGAGGAGAATCAGAAACAAGCAGAGAGAACAGAAAGGGTATGGGTGGATGGATAGATGATGGACAGATGGGCAGATGAATGGATGAGAGGATGGATGACTGAGCTCTCCCTTATCTTTCCTTAAGAGGTGCCAAAAACTGTCCCAAAGCATAAATGTGTCTCTTTCTTATCTGATATAACACTTATAGACCATGGGCTCTAATCAAACTCATACTTTGACTTGGTTTCCCAGTACTAGCAACTTGAATTCTCAAAGTCCCATGGAGATTTTAGTGAGCCCCTTCAGCAAGAAAAGGGACATAATGTAGGCACTGTCCTCCACCAGCCTTCAAACCCAGCGCCATAACATTGCACAAATCCAGGATGTGAACTGAGTCATACTGCATACTTCCAGGAGGTAAATGGGGTCACTGTCATTGAACCAGGTGAAAACCAACTCCATCCTGTGACCCATTCTTTGGAGCAACTCTTTCACCCTTCATCTGAGCCTTTTCCAAAATAGATCCTTAGCTTCCCATCTAGCGCACTCCAAGGTGGCCTTTCCCCAGTAGTTCCTAAAGCATGTACAGACTTTAGGATGAACACAGCTTAGGCCCGAGCTGGAGTCCTGGCAACGTGTTCTCATTTTGTTTTTTGCCACTTGCCTCTCTGGCCTTTGCTTCCAGAATCTGGTATATGATGTGCTTGTTGGGCCAATCACTGGGCTGTGGAAGGATGACTTAAAATTTGGCCCATCAGCACTTATTTGGGACTTCTGAGCCCCAAAATAAAAACACCACCTATGATCCAATCAGGGAACTGAATAATGACTTGATATTTGATGTTAATAAGTATATATTATCATTTTTTGCATGTGATATTGGTATTGTACTTTTTAAAGAGTTCTTATCTTTCAGCAATACATACTAACATATGTGTGGATGAAATGATACAATGACTGAGATTTGCTTCAACATAAACCAGTCAAGCTGAGAGGTGGAGAGAAGTAGGTGGGAAAAGAGATAAAACACATCTGCTAAAAATTGTTGAAGCTAGCTAATATTACACGGGGTTTTATTATACTATTATTTACACTTCTGTCTATACTTGAACATTTTCATTATATATATATGTGTGTGTGTATATATATATATACACACACATATACATATACACACACACACACACACACACACATATATATATATATATATATATATATATATATATATATATATGCCAAGTGACCAGAACGATGGAATGACCAGAATGACCAGAACAACTGGAACGACTCATCATTATGAAGCCCCCTGCAGCCCCAATCGACCCCACTCAACCTCCCTTGGCTAGCCCAGCCCCCAATCACCCCCCCACCCCAATCAGGACCGGGCCAATTGGCCAACTGCCTGTGGCCCCTTCCCCCATCCAGCCCCACCCCCGGTAGTCCCCTGCTCTCCAATCAGGGGTGGGGGCAGCTGGTCAACCTCCTGCGTCCACCCCCTCTCACTGGCCCAGCCCCGATGTCCCCCATTGGGGCAGGCTGGCTGGACCCCACCCATACATGAATTCATGCACTAGGCCTCTAGTAAAAAATAATTTCAGGCATCTTAAGAGGCTGGGTTATGGAGTCTCCTCACTGTAAGCAAGTAGATATATCTACATTAGCATTTCCCAAATGCAGAAAACTTAGTTGTGCAGGGGAAACTATTTTAAAATATCTAGTTCCATAAAAAATATACAGGAAAGTCAAGCTCTGTACACCATGCAAAGGCAAGCTAGACAAAGTAATGATCCATCAAACCACAAAGATCTAGAAATTGTTTGTTTATATTCAAACTAAACAAAAATTTTAGTAAAATCCCAGCTCAAGTCAAACCACTATATCTTCAACTTCTGGAGTCAAAAAAGGGTGTGATTTCAAATTAGAGGCAGAAAGACAGGCACCTTAAATCCATCCAATGACCATAAGGACCCTAGGAATTACTCAAATCCTTCTCAGGTGGTCAATTTAAACTTGATATTCATAATGTGGGCTTTCAATGCCACCAACCACTTCTCAAACATTACTACTTCAAACATATTCATCATTGTATTAGTCAGGATTCTCCAGAGAAACTGAACCAATAGGAGATGAAAGAGAGAGAGAGAGAGAGAGAGAGAGGAGATTCATTATAGGAATTGGCTTACTCAGTTACGGAGGCCAAGAAGTCCCATGATCTGCCATCTGCAAGCTTGGAGAAGCAGGAAAACTGGTGGTCTAAGCCCAAAAGTCTGATAATGGGGATGATGTTGTAAATCCTGGTTTGAGTCCAAATGCCCAATAACCAGGAATACTGATGTCCTAGGGCAGCGAAGATAAATGTCTCAACTCAAGCAGAAATAGTGAGTTTGCCCTTTCTCGTCCTTTCTGTTCTATTCAAGCCCTCAACAGATTAGGTGATGCCCACCTGCTTTTGTGAGGATGATCTTTACACAATCTACTGATTCAAAGGTTTATCTCTTCTAGAAACACCCTCACAGACACACCCAGAAATAATGTTTTACCAACAATCTGGGCATCTCTTGGTCCAGATAAATTTACACATAAAATTAGCCATCAGAATCACATTAGAATAATGCATTCAAGGATTCTTTGTGTGGTGTTGGAAAGATGCCTGGTTTAAGCCCATGTCTAAGCAGCAAAATAATCCACATGAAGGGAGGGCCTAGGAGCCTGACATATATCTGCCTCTCCCTCATTTATTTCTAACAAATCACTGTGAGTGTATCATTACCACCCTCTCAGAAAAGGAGTCTCTGCTTGGTTTTATACACAGGCAATAAAAGAGATCTTTGAAGACTGTGTGGTAAATAACTCCACGGTCTGCTGTGCATCATTTTTATTGACCACAAGGAAGATGTTATCTATGTGGCAGGACAATCATCTAAGCATGATTGGACACAGAACCTTTTGGAAATATTTGGTTTTATTCTTTACTTGGATCTAGCAGGACTCAGTGAGAGAGGCAGATGATGTAGTGAGCAGAGTTCAGTCCTGGCTCCGCAGGAGGAGTTGTCACTTAAATATCCCTGGTTGCATCCCTGGATGTAGGTATTCCCTCCCCTGCCTCTTATAGTCTCTGATACTCACAGCTCTGGTCTGCTGTGGACTCTGGTGACCCTCACCTAGAGCAAAGGAGGCCCATATCCAACAAGGGGATACAAGTTTCCTCCTGTTTCTCAAATCCAATAATCAGGTAAGATGGGCCCATTGAACCATATGTTCCTCTAAGCTCCCCCCCAGCCTCACTAGCTTTGTCTTTCCTCTTTATTTAAAATCTATACCATGATTCTCAGCCTTCAGCTGTATCAAAATCACCTTGAGGACGTCTAATATCACAGATCGCCAGCCCTCCCCTCCAAAGTTCTGATGAGTAAAATTTGCTTTTCAATTGATAGCCAGGTAGTGCTGGCCTGAGGGCCATCCTTTGAGAAGCACAATTCTAGAGCTCTCCTTGAGCCTTTTCTTGAATCTCCTTGGTTGGTACCTTCTTCCTCCTTGGATCTTGGTCTTAATCCCAGTGGGCCAAACCAGAAAGATCATGACACAGAGATTAGCCTAATTTTGCTTCAAGACTCCTGTTGGTTCACTGTGAGACCTCTACTTAAATTTCACTTCATTATCAACTTTGAAAAAGACTAATTCTCCATACCTTCCAGGACACGGTAACTTAATTATTGCTACTGCCTCAGTGTGTGCCCTAGAATTGGGTTAAATTCCCTTAGTCCTTATCCCACCCATCCCTGGCTCTCTTCTTGCCCTACAGCCCCAATACTGAGGCCCTATGTAGTAACCAAGCCAACAGGATAGTATCCCAACCCTCTGCACCTCTCTCTACTCCTAGGAGCATAGATTCCAGGCTGCTGACCTGATTCTGGTGCCTGCACTGCTAATTTGTTTTTATTTTATTGCAATTATTGTTATTATTAATAAGTGCTCTTCCAAATAAGAGGTCTCAGTTCAAACCCAAATGTATAAATTATTTGGGAAGAATTTCGTCAAATGCCTTCTCTCCTCTGGGCCTCAGGGCTAGAAGAAATAATGTAGATGTGCAGGTTCTGACTTCATGGGGCCGGGAAGGAACCCAAGCATTGCCATTTTTTCAAAGCCTCCTTGGTAATGTAACCATAATTGACAGCCACTGGCCCCCTATTTTCACAAATAAAGAGACCAAGACTCAGAGATAAATGTGACATGTCTAAGTTCCACGGACAGATATTGGGATCTGGCACTAGGATTCTGGCCTCCCAATTCCTAGTTTAGAGATCCATGCAGAAATGGGAACAGATGTCACCTTCCCACTCCAAAACAGGCCAAACCTGAGCAGTAGTCATCTCACTTGGCTGTGAACAGAATGACAGAATTGCCTGAGGAGCTTGCTGGGTACATAATGTGATATACATATCATGGATCATAGTAATGTAAGCTTGAAACCTATATGACCCTATTAAATAGTGTCCCCCAAATTAATTTAATCAAGATAAATAAAAGTGAAGATCTGAAATCTCACCCAGACCTCCAGGTGCATAGGAATCCCCAAGTGGGACAAGAAAGAGAGGATGACTGTAATGACCCCTAGAGGCCTAAGTGTTCTATCAGCAAGCTCCCTCTTTTACCTGAGTTAAAAGGTGTCCTGCTAAAAAGAGACATTTGCCTTCCATTCTCAGGCTGTGAGGCTCTGAATAAACCTCATACCTGATTCTGATTGAGGCTCCATATTTGAGGCTCTAGCCTGGCATTATGAGCCTCACCTTACTTCCCTCTCTCTCCAGCTTCCCCAGCTGTGGAGGTTGTGTGCCTCTCTTACAAAGAATCAGATTCCATCACTGCCAGGCAAACCTTCAGAGGCCTTCCCTGCCCACACTAAAGCAACCCAGCCTCTTTCTCATTATACACACTATTAACTATAAAGGCTTCAGGGGCTATTAGAGAGAAACAAAAGTTCCCCCAGTGGCTTCTGTGAATGGTCTGAAATGTTTGTCATTGGCCTCAAATAACAGGATTTCATTGGAACATATAATTTAGCCCAGTCTGAGCAGGCCCATGGCTCCTCACTGGTTTATTTATGTCATTTACTGGGAGCTTTTTCTCGGTCAACCGAATACATGATGGAAGCACACTGTCAGCCTTCAAAAATCAGAATCACATTGTTGTCCGGTAAATATGTTCCTCCTTTTTCATAGAGTTTTAAAATTGTGCTCCATTGAGGAAAAGAAAAATGGTGAGTGTGAAAGAATGGACCAAAATGCCCCCAAGACTCGGGGAGTGTCATCTGGGGTTCTGGTATCTCTCAACAAAATGCAGCAATTTATTTGTGGAGATCCCATTATAGCTAATAGGAGCTAAAAACCATTTAAGAAGATAAGGATGTCTAGCCATTTCGAGATTATTTTGTAAAATGTGTCCTGCTAAAAAGAGGAATGAATTTTGCAAAGAACATCACAAATCTACTCATACCAATTCAGCTCACATCAAACAATTAAAACTAAATAAATCTGATACCAGTGCTGAATGCTTCTTTAAAATCTCTCTTTAAATACACCAAGCTTAGAAATTCTCAATTCTAGGAAAACATACACTGCACACTTAGACATCAATGGCTATTCTCAGACAGCCATCTCTAAGCAAGATGATTGGAGCCTGGCCGGCATGGCTCAGTGGTTGAGTGTCAACCTATGAACCAAGAGGTCACTGGTTTGATTCCTGGTCATGGCACATGCCTGGGTTGTGGACTTAGTCCCCAGTGTGGGGCATGCAGGAAGTAGCCGATCAATGACTCTCTCTCCCGTCATTGATGTTTGTATCTCTCTCCCTCTTCCATCCTCTCTGAAATCAATAACAATTTTTTAAAAATAAGCAAGATAATTGGGCCAAATTTTAAATTAACATGAAGGAAGATAGGACTATATAGAAATGGAAATTTCAAACAGAAAATACTTTCAAACAGTAGTAAATCATATCCTTTAACCTGTCTGGATATGTTTAGTGGCATCTTGAATAAAGACACAAAAAGAAAGTTTTTTTCAATTTACAGGGGGAACAAAACTGGGTGAAATAAGTGATCCAACAGAGAATAAAATAAAGATGAGTCACATTGATTTTGACAGTCTTGAAAAACAATTGTATCCTTTACTAAAGTAATTCTATTCTACCTATAGAAATTGACTCTAGGAAAATAATCCTAACAACATTCGTTGGAAGAGGAAATAGAAAAAGAAAACTAAATGCATAAAGATGTTCAATACAGCCCTATTTATAATAGAAAAATTAATCATAGCATACAAATATTGGACAAATGTTTCAATACATTATAATATACTAGAGGCCCAGTGCATGAAATCTGTGCACAGGGGTGGCGGGCGGAGGGGGTCCCTCAGCCCAGCCTGTGCCCTCTCACAGTCTGGGACCCCTTGCTCCTTACCTAAGCCAGCAGTTGGACATCCTTAGTGCTGCCATGGAGGTGGGAGAGGCTGCCGCAGAGGTGGGAGAGGCTTCTGCCACCGCTGCTGCACTCACCAGCCATGAGCCTGGCTTCTGGCTGAGCGGCACTCCTGCTGTGGGAGCATACTGACCACCAGGGGGCAGCTCCTGTGTTAAGTGTCTGCCCCCTGGTACTCAGTGCACATCATAAGGACCAATTCGTTCTGGTCATTCTGCTGTAACAATCACGATCACTTAGGCTTTTATTATATAGATTCACTCAATGAAATATAATGCTGCAAGAGTTATGGAAATTTACATAATAACAAAAGAAGTTCTTATTTTATTAAGATTAAAAATCAGTATTTAAAATATAGGATCAAAAGTTTCCTAAACATACAACGGAAAAATAGCTAGAAAAGATACTAGCATATAGTAGTTTATGCTTTGTTTCATGGTCATGATTCCCACTAAACAATCATTTACTCTTTCTACCATATAACACTTAGTAAATAAATACTTACTTGGGCCTGCACCTAGATGATGAATTTTATTTTCTTTTACTCCCTACTTGTCTGTGATTCACAATTTCTTTTAATACATATGCATGAGGTACAATTTCCCTGAGAAGATCCACTTATAATGGTATTCTCTCACTGAGCTTACAAACTAATACAGGCTCTCTTCTTTCTTTTAAAGTGCAAACCCTGTTCGTTATAATCTCTTCAGGTCATGTGGGCCCTCTGCTCTTTTGCTTCTCAGCCCAGAGAGATGCTATTTACCATATGATTGCAGACCCACAATGGAGGCCCACTGACTACTGCAGATTTTCTGGGCTGGTTCTGTTTCCTCTTTGAATCCCCTCCTCAACAAACAAGAAGATCGACTCCCTAATCAGGTACATGGCCTATCAGTACTATCCTTGATACTATATGGGTTAACATATGTGGTAAAGAAACGTGTTTACCACACATCTTCTGACCAACACTCTCCAGGCCATCTAAATCAGGGCTTTGTGGGTTACAAGTACCTGAAACTCTCAATCTAGATCCCAGGTCCTTAGCACATGCTGTTTTCTCTTTTCAAAACACTCTTCTCCCAGATGTCCACCTGTCTCAATTCATCATTTACATCCTGCCTTTGCTCAGATTTCCCCTTCTCAGGATGTCTTCTACAACCACACTACTTGACTAGTCCCACTCACACCTCATCACACCCTACCCTTTTTCCTGTTTTTATTTTTCCATTGCACTTATCTTTTTTCTTGCCCTATATTTCACTTGTCTTATTTACTGTTTCTCACTCTCCCACATCTCCGTCCCAGTATCCTCTGGAATACAAAGTCCCAGGAGGGCAGAGATATGTTTGTTTTTCTTTTCTGTACTTGCAACCCAGCCCTAATAACAGTATCTGGCACATTGTAGGTACTTAATAACATTTGAGGAATGAATGATAAATAAATGTTGCAATCCTGAGAAAAACAGTAAGTCACAGCAATCAGTAGATATTTGCATACACTATTTCACTAGGTCCTCTAAAGAACTCTGTGAGATTAATAATGCTATATTCATTTTACAGATGAAGATATTGAGGTCCAGAGAGGTGAAATGGCTTGTCCAAGGTCATTTAAGTAGTTTTCTACAGTCATCATTACAAAGAACCACAAACAAAAAGGCTTAAGCAACAGAAATTTACTTCCTCATAATTCTGGAGGCTAGAAGTACAAGACCAAGATGTTGGTGAGCTTGGTGCCTTCTGTGGCCCATGAGGGAAGGATCTTTTCTAGGCTTCTCCCTCTGGATTGCACATAATCTTCCTTCCATGTGTGCCTGTGTCCAATTCCTCTCCTTTTAAGGACACCAGCAAGATTGGATGAAGGTCTACTCGTATAACCTCATTTTACCTTCATTATCTCCAAAAAGACCCCATGTCCAAATACAGTCACATTCTGAGGTACTAAGGGCTCTTCAACATATAAATTTTCAGCCCATAACAGATAGCAAGCAGGTGACAGAGCTATAATTTGAACGTGAGTCTCCTAACTCCAAACAACATCCATCCCACTTCACTGTGCTCCCATCTACCCCAGGAAAACCCCTGACCTACAGACATGACAACCACCTCCTCACAATGGACCATCCACACTGCCCCCTTTCCTTCCATGGCAGGGACTCCTCTCTCCTCTGCCCACGCATCATGGCCAAGCCAGACAGTTCAGTTCACACTTCCTGGAATAATAGCATATGACCCAATTTCTCTCCAGTCTTGAATCTCATTAATCCAATTCCTCCAGTGGTTCAGATTCCATTGTGAGTC
Organism: Corynorhinus townsendii; assembly: GCA_026230045.1. Classification (NCBI taxonomy): domain Eukaryota; kingdom Metazoa; phylum Chordata; class Mammalia; order Chiroptera; family Vespertilionidae; genus Corynorhinus; species Corynorhinus townsendii. The sequence goes on from JAPDVU010000011.1 coordinate 38,237,709, forward strand.
ACATGGGGATCATCCTCTCTGCTATGTCATGTGCACAGAGCATCCTTCTTCCAAATGGCTCGTGAGGCAGTGCACAGGCGCTCTAGAAATCCACAGCCCAAATGATCCCCTCAGGAGCCCAAGATGCCTGGAACAGCCACTCTGGAAGGGCTGGTCAGGATTTGTGAGAGTCTCAGCCTGATATGACCAAGGCTCCGTGCCACCCAGCTGCTCTATCACCCTGACTCCCTGAGGTCATCATGTTTCCTCTCCCAAATCTGTGATAAATGCCTTTTTTCCCCCCACTGCTTCTTCAGGGACATTTATTCAGCTCTCCCATAACGTTTATTCAATCCTGAGCATTAGACAGTCTTCCCATTGATCAGACACACTACCATCTAAGGCTCAGACCAGGCCTATGCAATGACCCTTTAATGTTTCATTGTCACTTAGCTCAGATCTGACATCGCTATTAAGAAAGCCCAATTACTGAAGCACAAAGTCGTCTCTTTCCACCATCTGAATTTACAATCAAATTAGACCAGGAAAACTGATGTGACCAACTGGTTAATGATTGATCATTAAGAAAGATTTAAGGAAAAATCTATTTGGTGGGCACAGTCAAGCTTTGGGGCATAGTAAATATGCTTTGAAAAAACACACATAAGAAGAAAGACCCTCATTTATCTTGTAAATACTGAGTTTCTTCCAAGTCTTGGGCACTGGCTGAGCCCTCGGGTTACCAAAATTAACAAGATATTGTTAGAATCCTCAAAAAGTCCACATGTCATAGAAGTGACAGGTACACCTCATGACAAACAGTTCAAAATATTGAGAAACAAGAAACTCGCCATGGGACACAGTGCCAAGAGAGACCAGGAGAGAACCACCCAGCTTCCCACCCTGGAAAGTTGGATAATTGACCTTGAAGCAGATGCTGTCAGGTAGAGAAGGATGCTGGGATAGACCCAAAGCTTAAGCTAAATGGCCTCATAATTTCCTGTATCTCACAGTCCCCTCAAGGGCCCTCACTACTGTGGGCTTAGAATTACATGCCAGGATGTTCCTGCCATGTGATCTGGCTGAAATAGTCCCGGGCAGTGAGGCTATACTTCCATTTTCCCCAACACTCTTATCTCTCTTTTCTGTTCTCTGTTCTCTCTCCTCTCTCCCTCTCTCTCTCTCTCTCTCTCTCTTTCTCTCAAACATGTACTCACACACATTCATGAACTCACGCATGCATATATGCTCACATGCTCATGCACTCACACACTCACACACACATTCATGAGTGTGCACTCAAATGTACACGCTTGTGTTTTTATTTTTCCCTTCAACCTCATATTCCAGTTGAAGTGGACCCCAAAGATGATGAGGATACTGAAACAAAAGGAATCTGTTATATGGGGATGTCTGACCCAAGACATCATTCTCAAAGCAAACTTGATTTTTGCCAGGACTCTTTCTGCACCAACTTTAGCCTGTTCTACACATAGACAGACCTTGTGTAGATGTGTCACATTTTGTCTCTCTCCAGTTTCAAACCTCCACTGGCTTCACAACTCATTCAGGATTTATTGGCCCATGGGGTCCATCTGACCTGTCCCTGTTACCTCCCTGACTTGTCCTCCCATTCTGCTCCCCACCCAATTTGGATACAGTTCCCTTGCCCCCTACCCCAAACATTCCTGGCGTGCTCTCCCTTGCACCAGCAACTCCACTTGCTCTTTTCATGGCCTGGAACTACCATTCCTCCTTCAGTCAAATATCATCTTTCCAGTGAGGCCTTTTTTGGTCACCCTGTTGAAAACTGTGCTACTGCCTCTTCCGCAAACCTTATTGCCCAGTTCTGTTCTGCTGTAATTCATAGTGCTTATGCCATATACACTAAGTGGCCAGATTATTATGCATAATAACCTGGCCACTCAGTGTATATCCTATATAATAAAAGGCTAATATGCAAATTGTCCCCTCGACCAGGAGTTCGACCAGCAGGCAGGCCGGCCAACTGCCCACGTTCCCTCCCCCTGGCCAGGCTGGCCGGACCCCATCCATGCATGAATTCATGCATGGGGCCTCTAATATATATACATATACTGAGTGGCCAGATCATTATGCATTCAGAGATCATAATAATCTGGCCACTCAGCGTGTATGTGTGTGTGTGTGTGTGTATCATACATTTACATTTTATATATTTCATATACATCATCATAAAAATTGTTAAGTAGACAAAGTTAAAGGTGAAGAATTTTTACATTTTATAAATAGGAAAACAGAGATTCAGGAAAATTATATAAATTGATTGCTGTTACACAACTAATGAGAAGAGCCAGAAAACAAATCCAGGTGTCCTTAATTTTTCACTCTGAGCTCTATCTATGCCATTTTTCAATAAGGACAGCCTTTCCTCAAACACAAATGTGTTATTTTTCCTACCTTTTTTATTGTCATTGAAAAGTAGTTTTCTGGAGCCTGTTGAGCTGATGTATAAACAAGGATAAGAAGTAAAGTTTGTGTTGGATCAGGAATCTCCCAACTAGCAACAACAAACAGACTAACTTGCAAACCACTAACAAATTCCAGTCATTCATTCAACAAAAATATATTAAGAACTTGCAATGGGGCAGGCATTCCTCTAATGAAATGGATACAGAGAGGAAAAGTAAACACCCTCCCTACCCTTGAAGCTTTCGTAGCTTGTCTACCACATGCAGTTTGAATGCTTCCTCATTTAAGAGATGTGATGATTGAATTACTGACCCCAATTCTTTGCTACCCTGGAGTAATATCATTCATCTATTTCTCCACCATAACCTCAGGATGGGACAAGTATGCATCCCTACCCTTGACCTTAGGCTTGGCCATGTGACTTCCTTTGGCCAAGGGTATGTGAACAGACATAATAGAGGGAGAATAGAGTTTAAAACACGTCACAGGTGAGTTTGCCCTCTTGTGTGCCTGCCTTTTACAAAAGAAAAACTTAATCTTGGTAGACACAATACAAGGAGAATGAGAAGCATATGGAATAAACAACTCAACCCACAGGCCAAAGCCTAGCCCAACCTATAGCAGCTGAGCTCCAGCTAAGCCACAGATATAGAGCAAGAAATACATGTCTATTTATGTGTATGCCACTGAGATATTGTGGTTCTTTGTTGTGTAGCATTATTGTGATGATAGCTAACTGATACAGGAGATATACATGTAGAGAATCATCCCTTTGAAACAGGTAGGAACTAATCACATGAGCCTGATGTTGCTACACAAAAATAAAATCAGATTATATCTGTGCCATGTTTAAAATACTTCAGTTTTCTCCTAAATCAGGAACAAAGCAAAGATGTTCACTCTTTCTCTCCTATTCAATGTCCTGGGAGTCTTAAACACAACAATAAGGGAGAATGGGAGGAACATACAGATTGTAAGGAAAGGAAGAAAATGGCAGTTATTTACAGATGCCATGATTGTCTATGTAGAAAAATCAAGAAGAATCTACAAAAAAGTTACTAGAATGTAAGTGAGTTTAGCAAGGAAATGGAGTCAATGTGCAAAACTCAATTGTTTCTAGATACTAGCAATGAACAACTAAAAAACTGAATTTTTTTAAATGCACCATTTACAATAAATTCGCCAAAGCCATGAAATACTTAAGAGTAAATCTAACATAGTAAGTATTAGATTTGTATGCTGAACACTATAAAACATTGAGAAAAATAAAAAAGAAAATAAATAGAAAGATATATTGTTTAGTATGAGATGTTTTAATATTTTTAATTCTCCCCAAATTGATCTAAAGATTCAACACAATCCTAAGCAAAATTCCATCAGGCTTTTTAAAAATCGGCAAGCTGTTTCTCAAAGTTATATGAAAAAGCAGAAGTCCTAGAAAAGCCAAAACGATTCTGAAAAAGAACAAAGTTGGACAATTCATACTACCTTTATCTTCAGAATTACCATGGAATTAGAGTAAGACATTATGGCAGGGCTCAACAAACATTTTCTGTAAAAGAGCAGATAAAAATACTACAGGCTTTATAGATCACGACATCTCTGTCACAACAACTATAGAGCAAAAGCAGCCATAGTTGATATGTAAATAAATGGGTGTATGTCCTAATAAAACTTTATTTATAAAAATAGGTAGAGTGAGTTTTTTCACTTTTTTGCTAAATCCCTTCACCTACCCCCCTCATCCATCCCACCCCCACCTCACTCCCTGATAGCTATCAGCTTGCTCTCTATCTATGAGTCTGTCTCTGTTTTGCATGTTCATTATATTCCACATATGAGTGAAATCAAATGGTACTTGTCTTCTCTGACTGGCTTATTTACCTTAGCATAATGTTTTCCAGATCCATCAATGATGTTACAAAGGATAAGATTTCCTTCTTTCTACAGCCAAGTAATATACATTGTGTAAATGTACCACAGCTTTTTTATCCACTTACCTATTGATGAACACGTGCTTCCATATCTTGGCTTTTGAAAATAATGCTGCAATGAACACAGGAGTGCATATATTCTTTCAAATTAGTGTTTTGGGTTTATTTTGCTAAATTCCCAGAAGTAGAATCACTGACTTGACTTGTTATGGTGAATACACAACGTTGTATAGATGTGTTGTAAAATTGTGCACCTGAAACCTGTATAATTTTGTTAATTAGTGTCACCTCCAACAAATTCAATTAAAAAAACAAAACAGGTAGAAGGGTAGATTTCTCAAGTAGGCCATAGTTCAACAAACCCTGAAGTATGGTATTGGTGAAAACATAGACATATAGGTTAATGCAATAATAGAATTCTTAAAATAAGCCCAAACATATGTGCTCAATTGATTTTTTTATTGAAGATACAGTGATAAAAATCTTGAGCCACATCACATTTCAAGGCTAAATCACAGATGTAAATGGATCACTGACCTAAATTTAAAACCTAAAACTATAAAAATCCTAAGAGAAAATCTTCATGACCATGGGTTAGGTAAAGATTCCTTAGATAAAACACAAAAACCATGAACTAAAAAAAGGAAAAAAAGATAAATTGAACTTTGGAAAATTTAGAACTTCTGCTCTTTGAAAGACACTTAGGAAATTAAAAAATGAATCATAGACTAGGAGAAAATATTTGCAAAACAAATCATTGATTAAAAAAAGAACTTGTAGCTAGATTACATAAAGAAATCTCCATACTCAGTAAGAATAAGACAAACAATCCAAATTTTTTAAAAATGGTAAAAATATATAAACAGAAACCCTACTAAAGAACAGTTATGAATGCATGGTAAATAAACACATAAAAAAAGATGTTCAACAATATTAGTAATTGGGAAATAGCAAATTCAAACCATAATAAATATCTAAAAAAATTTTAACTGACAATATCAAGGGCTGATAAATACACAGATTCACAGCATTTCTTACTCATTGCTAGTGGGAATATAAAGAATGCAGCCAATTTGGAAAACAGTTTGGTAGTTCCTTAAAAATTAAACATGCACTTTCTATATGGTACAACAATTCTACTGTCAGATATTTATGCAAGTAGAATAAAACATGTCTACACAAACAGCTTTATGATAATTTTATATCAACCTCCAAAAACTGGAAATAACTTGAATACCCATCAATTTTTGAGTGGATGAACAAATTATGCACATACTTTCAATTTATTATTATTCATAAATACTGACACATGTAATAACATGGTTTGGTCACAAAAGTATCATGCCAAGCAAAAGGCTATACACTGTATGATTCCATTTATATGGCACTCAGAAAAGGGCAAAGTCTATGAAGAAAAACAGATCAGTGGTTGCCAGGAGCTAGGTGAGAAGGGCTTGACTACAAAAAGTTATCCTGACAGAATAGGCTGGTGGTTATATAACCATATAGTTTGCTAAATGCTATAGAATATAAAAATATGAATCTAATGAAATGTAAATTATACCACAATTATACACAAATGACTTTTTGAGTGGTTCCCCAATTCCCTCCAAATTAAAATAAAAATATATTTTGAACCTGGCCTAGCTGCACTGTTAACACTATATTCTATGAATTCACTATGCAACCACCCCAAGATTCTTATAAAAATGAAGATATCCACCCCAAATCACACGAATCAGAACTCCTAGAGGCAGTTTCAGAAATCTGCATTTTTGAGCAGCTCCTCGGACAATTATGAACTTCATTAAAGGTTGAAAATCCCTAAGGAAGAATTTCTGCCTGATAACCTACCTGCCTTCTCAGTTCTGTGCCTTTCCTGAGCACCACCATCTGCACTCCAGCCATAGTGGCTTACTTCCTCCCCTAGGGGCTGTCCCCCAGCCTTCCTGATCCAACATAAATATCACTTCCTAGGGGCATTAGTAGGACATGTCTTGAATGGGACAAATACACCTGAATTCACTCTCACTACACCCTGCATGTCTCCTTCCCTGTACTTCTCACTTGGGGTAATAGATATCAGACTGGTAAGAAGTGATATATTTCCATCTCCCCAGGGAAGTTTCACTCTGTCAGGGAAGGACCTTTGCTAGTCTCTTTCCCTGCCCCTCCCTATGGTTGCTGCACAGCAATGTAGCAGATCTATAGTATTAATACTATACAACAGCATATACTTAAACTGTGCCTACTTGGTGCCAGAAATGAGTCTCAGTTAATATTTGAAAATATTAATTCACTTAATCCTCACAATAACATTATCAGATGGATCTTTTTATTATCCCTGTTTTGTAAATGAGAAAACTGAGGCACAGGGAGGTAAAATAACTTATTTTAAGTCTCACAGCTGCTAAATGGCAAGCTAGGATGCAAACCCAGGAAGTGTGGTTCAGAGAACTTGCCAGGAACCCCTATGCTGCAAGTTTAATATCTCTGCTGAATGAGCAAATGTTGAGTGAATAGGAAAAATCAAGTTGACAAACAACCCTGTTAGTAATAAACTGACATCAAAGGAGAGCTCTGCTGATCCCCAATGCCAGTCATTACCAAGGTCTTTTCAGACACCCTAGCTTCTACACAGTCCACTTCTTCATGGGTAACAGAGAGGAGAAACCTGCACCGGAGTTTTTTACACAGAAACTTGAAGATTTCCAGTTTCAGAAAACGTATCAATTGATGGAAAGAGAACAGCAACAAGAATGACTGCCAGCATGTTGCCAGCAGATTTCCAACAACCCACAACTCCCTCTGATCAACCATGTGTTTCCTTGAAGAGGATAATCAAGTCCATTTATCAGACATTTGAAAGAGCAGGGATGCTTTCTCTAGACACCAAGCAAGACAAAAACAAACTAATTTGTACTTTCTTTCTTAATACTTGAATTTCTCTAACAAAATCAGTCAGCAGCTCTTAGGGAGGCTTTGGGGGCATCGGAAGAGATAACTATGACTGCAGCTATGGTTATTGGTATCCAGTGGGACCACAGACTAACAGAGAGGGGACAATGGGATCAGGCCAAAGACAACTGACCCCAGGCAAACAGGTGGAGGGTGTGTAGACATAGAGAGCTACCTGATCTCTTAGCGGGTGTAACTTCTACAGAGCTGCACTATTTCTCCTTAGCATGTAATTCCAGAACCCAGAGCTGCCTGGTGCCTTAAAAGGCTAATGCTGGGTCCTAAGCCTGGAGGGCCCAGCCAGGACCACAGTATTATCAAAGAGCACTTTCCATCTTTCCAGTGCAGAGCAATCATGGGGCAGGTGCTAATGCGGGTTCTAACTCATGATTCTGTAGGCCTAGCCTGGGATCTACAGAGTGTGCCCGCAAAATGTATAAATGTATTTTAATAAACACTGCCTTTATAATTAATCAAAATGCATATATATATTTTTGGGGATACCATATATGATTCTGCTTTTCTAATAAACTCCCAGCTGCTGCTGATCCTGCCAGTCTGGGACCACAGTTTGATCATGAAGGCTATGGAGGTCCACTATCTATAAAGGAGGAAAGTCAACTCCATCAAGATATTTGAAGTGATAAAAATAAATATATTTCTCTATACAGCTAAAGATATAAAATCAAAACCCAAAACACAACATACCCCTTTTCGCTTGCTTTCCAGACATGTGAACTTGTGATCAGGTCAAACAGTACTTACTGGATGTTTCCTGAGCAATGGAGGACCTATGGTTTAAAATCAATGGGCTGTTATAATTATAATAACCCAATGTAGTATGTGTAGAAAAACTAAAGCTGAAAGGAATCAGGATACAAACAAGAGAATGTATCTGTAGTGCAGCTCACCTCTCAGAGTGGGATCTTTGCAGGGAATTGCCCATCCCACTGGGCCTCCTGCATAGTCCGCAGGACAAAGGCTGATAAGAGGGACAGTGGACAAGGAAGAAACGCTTTTTAAAAAAATCTCTATGGCAATAAAAAAGAAGATGGAAAAAAAATTTACATAAGGAGATTAAAAGCTCTCCTGAGATATAACTATACCACAAATGAAATGGTGAAGAAAGAGGGGGGAACTTCTATCATACAGTCATATGCTACATTTTTGGTCAACTGTGGACTACATACATACATGACATGGTCCCATCCTATCCTATCTAATAAAGAGGAAATATGCAAATTTACCATCACTCCAACACACAAGATGGCAGCCCCCATGTGGACACAAGATGGCCGCTACAAGATGGCCGGCAGGGGAGGGCAGTTGTGGGTGATCAGGCCAGCAGGGGAGGGCAGTTGGGAGGGACTAGACCTCCAGGGGAGGGTAGTTAGGGATGACCAGGCTGGCAAGGGAATGAGGTTAAGGGGTGATCAGGCTGGCAGGCAGAAGCAGTTAGGGGCAATCAGGCAAGGCAGGCAGGCAAGCGGTTGGGAGCCAGCAGTCATGGATTGTGAGAGGGATCCCAGATGTGCAGGCTGAGCTGAGGGAGACACACCTCCCCCCATGCACAAATTTCATGCACCGGGCCTCTAGTAGGTTATAATCAAGCTGAACTTCCTGGAAGAAATGAAAGGATGTGTGGTTCAGGAGAATTTTTTTTTCTGATGGCAGCAATATCTGTGGAGCTTGGCAGGAGATTCCCCATCACTCATAGCACCTCAACTTCAGTGCACAGATTACATCCCAATCTGTCAGCCACTGACCTTTTTCTCCACAGAGGAGCCTATCCCACAACACAGCACTACTTATCCAGCTCTAGCTTGCTGGTCTTCAGAGTCCATGGCTGTAAATTCTTTGTTGAGGACCTAAACTCCTGCACAAGAATGCAGGTTCATAGGAACTTACCTTAATAGGTACAAAGTGCCACTGCCACTTTAGTAAAAGCTTTTGCAGTTCAATGCCAAAGAGAACTCTTTGTGCCAGAATAGGATCAATGAAATTAAAAACAAATTCCAAAATCAAAATATTGAGTCCTCAGTTCTAAAACCTTTCCACATCAAGCACCTTCTTTTTGATGAAGACCACAAAGTTCCTTAATCTGACCACTGTTCCACTATGCACAGCCAAAACCACATTGCCATGACAATCTTCTCTGTTCCTATTTCTCTCCATCTTGATTTCTTATCACTACTAATCCTCAGGCCACCTTTCACTCCCTCCTAACAGTCACTAATTTGGTGATTTACACCTTACCAGCCAATTTCTCCTGGATATTTCCAATCAATCTAGCCATATCTCTGTCCATGGAGCAGTATTGATAGCTTTAATGTTTTATTTCTGACCTTGCTAGAAGTAATCAGAGGGAGGGCTTATTGGTCAGTGTTTATAAGATCTACAGTAGTATACAGTAATGACCTAGGCCAGTGGTTGGCAAACTCATTAGTCAAGAGAGCCAAATATCAACAGTACAATAATTGAAATTTCTTTTGAGAGCCAAATTTTTTAAACTTCAACTTCTTCTAACACCACTTCTTCAAAATAGACTCACCCAGGCCATGGTATTTTGTGGAAGAGCCACACTCAAGGGGCCAAAGAGCTACATGTGGCTCGCGAGCTGCAGTTTGCCAACCACTGACCTAGGCCTTCACATTCATTCACCACTCTCATTGACTTACCCAAAGCAACTTCAGGTCTGTAAGCTTCATTCATGGTAAGTGCCCTATACAGGTGTACTATTTTTATCTTTTATACTGTATTTTACTATACCTTTTCTATGTATAGTATATATAGATACACATATACTTACCATCATGTTACAACTGCTTACAATATTCAGTACAATAACATGTTGTACAGCTTTGTGGCCTAAGAACAACTGGCTATATCATAGAAGCTAGGTGTGTAGAAAGCTATACCATCAAGGTTTGTGTTAAGTGCACTCTCTGAAGTTCAAACAACAACAAAATCACCTAATGAATCATTTTTCCACAAGATATCCCTTTCATTAAGTGATGCATGACTGTATGTCTTGCAAGTGATTTCCTATCTACCACTTTCAAGCTGACAGTGGTAGATAGGAAATCACTCTGTAGGTGGGACCTGTTATTATCCCCATTGCCCAAATGAGGAAACTGAGCCTTCAAGAAGTTAAATGTTTGTTGTCATTCCAACCAACTTCCACAGGAGACCTGTTCTATCATGCCATCTCCAAAAGAAGCTAACTCACAAACACAAGCCATTGAGGGCACAAGTACATCTTTAAAGCATTATATGGTTTTCCAAGTACTTTCATACACAGTCTTATTTAAGATACTAGAGGCCCGGTACACGAAATTCAGGAATCGGGCCTAACCCGGCAGTCGGACATCCCTCTCACAATCCAGGACTGCTGGCTCCCAACCGCTCGCCTGCCTCTGCCTGATTGCCCCTAACCACTTTGGCCTGCCAGCCTGATCACCCCTAACCACTCCCCTGCCAGCCTGACCGACGCCTAACTGCTCCCCAGTCGGCCCGATTGCCCCTAACTGCCCTCCTCTGCTGGCCTGGTCACCCCTAACTGCCCTCCCCTCCTGGCCCAGGCAACCCTAACAGCCCTCCTCTGCTGGCCTGGTCACCCCTAACTGCCCTCCCCTGCAGGCCTGCCCCCCCCCCCAAATGCCCTCCCTTGTAGGCCTGGTCACCCCCAACTGCCCTCCCCTGCTGGCCTGGTCACCCATAACTGCCCTCCCCTGTAGACCTGGTCCCTCCCCAACTGCCCTCCCCTGCTGGCCTGATCTCCCCCAACTGCCCTCCTCTGCTGGCTCGGTCACCCCTAACTGCCTCCCTGCTGGCGTGATCACCCACAATTGCCCTCCCCTGCAGGCCTGGGTCCCCCCCAACTTCCCTCCCTTGCTGGCCTGTCTCCCCCCAGTTGCCCTCTTCTGCCAGCCTGGTCACCCCTAACTGCCCACAACTGCCCTCCCCTGCAGGCCATCTTGTGGTGGCCATCTTGTGTCCACATGGGGGCAGCCATCTTGTGTCTTGGAGTTACAGTCAATTTGCATATTACTCTTTTATTAGATAGGATGGGAAAATAAAACAGAAGTTCATTTCTCAAAATAACATATTTCACATAAAGATAGATGCATGGTAAGGGATCCAGTGGTGATATCTAAAGGTATAAGCTAGAAAGAGATGTGGTGTCATAACATTATAAGAAGGACATGGATATCAATGCAATCGGTATTAACATCATGGGAATAGACAATCATTAGATGCTTAAAAATGTCAAGCATTTTTAACAATTAGTGGAATGTCAAGAATTGTGCCAACAGCTTGACATATAACAACACATCACTTAATTATCAGAACAACTGTGGTTGGGTGGGTGTTATAACAATCAACCCCATTATCTGGATGAAGAACTGAGGCTCAGCTAGCTAAATAAATTGTCAAAGATCATATAATCAGAACAAGATAGAAACAAGATTCAAACCCAGGTCTCATACCCTGGACTCAAAGCTGGTGCTCTTACCCACTGTACTCACTGTGGATGAAAGAGATTTGGGGGAAATGACTCATTGGCCCAACTCTTTTCTAAGACATCTTATTATGTGGTAACTGACTAAGCTGGGTCTTTGGTGATGAGGTTCATGTATGAGACCAGTGTGTTGAGAGATAATCAGAGGAAAATAACTAATCTCTGAGTCACAGAGAGTCAAGAGAGAAGGTTAGATGAAGACAAATGTTTTGAGAGAAAGGAGATCTTGTGGAAGCAGAGGCTTGAGACCCTCACAACTTAAAAGCACAAGATGAATTAGATTGCCAGGAACTCCCCAGTTTCTGTGAAACATTCTAGTTGCTTACAGTGTCCAACCAGTTACGCATTCATCCAACAATGATTTGTTTCCTCCCACATACCAGACACTGTGTTAAGCACTGGGTAGAGAGCAGGAAACTAGATGGAGTCCCTGGTCTCATGAAACTTACATGTGGTGTGCGGATGACAGACAATGCAAATAAGGATATAAGACAATGTCAGGTAGTGATAAGGGCCATGAAGAAACATGAAACAAATTAAGAAGCAGAGTAAGATAGGGATGAGGGTATTTATTTTCAAGTTTCTGTTGAAATATAACATGCTCATAGAAAAGTGCACAAGTCAAATATTATAGCTGACTGAATGTTAACACTCTAAAAACAAAAATGTTACAAGCAGCCAGATAAAGAAAAGAAGACCATACTTCAGAAGCCCCTGCAAACCCCCTCCAGAACACAACCCTGAGTGGTGAGGAAAAGTTCTCATAGAGAAATTGACATTAGAACAGAGACCCTAATAAAGGAAGGGAAGAAGTGAGCCATGTGGGTATTGAGAAAAAGAGTATTCTGGGCAGAAGAAAACATAAGTGCAGAGAATGAATAAACTAAAGGCATTTAAGGAATAGCAATAAAGCAACTGTGTCTAAGCCAGAGCAGATAGATGCATAAATAGGTGAATAGGTAAATGGATGGATGAATGGAAGGAAAGGAGCGGGTTGGAGGGCGGGATGGGGGGAGTGGGGGGCGGGGGAGGCTGCATGGAAGGGAGAAAAAAATGAAGGACAGATGAATGAAGTGAGGGGTAGGAGATGATATCAAAAGAGAGTCAAGAATCAGACAAGATTGGGCTTTGAAATAAGGAGATAGGATTTGATTCAAATAGCATTGGGAAACACCGGATGGTTCTTAGCTGAGCCAGGTGTGATTTCATTTGCATTTTCAGAGCTGAAGTGGAAGACAGACTTAAGGGGCAGAGTTGAGCAGTGTTCCAGTGAGGGTAGCTTTTTACCTTTGGGGCGAAGGAATCATACAAGCTCCCTCCTCACCCCACCCCCAATCATTTCACTATGTGTGTCAGATGGGAGGGACCAGTGCTGCTCTAACTTGAATCTTCCCAGAAACACACTGTAGCCTTGGAAAGCCTTGAAGGCAGCCCAGGGCCCTGGTCTCAGTTATAGTTCCCAGTGGTCAAGCTGGACAAGGCAAACTACAGCACACTGGCATTTTCTCAGGATAAATTCTAGACTTCAGAGTTCTGTTCTCATTAGCTCCAGGCATCTCCACTCTGGGTCACTTCTCCACTCAGAACTTTGACCCAGCCCACCAATATTCAGTGTCCCTTTGTTCTTTAGCCCCCACCTTGACTCAAAAGCATAAGGATAGTGGCAAATACCCTGGAGCCTGAAACTGTTCTCATCAGTGTATGAACAATCTGTTTTTATGGTTTAAGTTTCAACTAGCTCCCTTAGTCTGTCTCCAGTAGTAATTCCAGGCCATCAAAAATCTAAAGTGGAGAGGTTTCAGACAGAGGGTGGCAGGCTGTTCCTTTTGCCTCTTAGATGACCTGGTTAAGAGACAACACTACCAATGTTCTAAATGTCCTTGTCAGAGAGACCCCCCCCCTCAGCTGATGGCTACTGCTCTTCCTCCCCTAAACTTCCCCTCCCCTCCCCACCCTCAGCCTTGTTCCCAAGACACCTCTCACTGATAACCAACATCAGGATCACTAGCTGCCAGAAGCTAATTCCAGCATGTCATAAATGCAAGAAGTTTCATCAAAAGGTTGATGGAACTTGGGGATTCAGCAGGGCTGAATACATAATCTGCTGCTGGAAATGGCTAAGGGCATTTCCCCACACCTAAAGATTTACATAGATGATTGCTTACTGCCAGATAGCTGAGGGCATTTTAATCTACATGTTATTGCCTTCTGCTGGCCAAACACCTGAACAGCTGAAGGCAGTTCCCCCAATCTAACAATGCCTACTGTATACCAAATTTACCTTTGATATGTATATCTACTTTGCCTTAGGACCATGGTCGGCAAACTGCGGCTTGTGAGCCACATGCGGCTCTTTGACCCCTTGAGTGTGGCTCTTCCACAAAATACCACAGCTTGGGTGAGTCTATTTTGAAGAAGTGGCGTTAGAAGAAGTTTAAGTTTAAAAAATTTGGCTCTCAAAAGAAATTTCAATTGTTGTACTGTTGATATTTGGCTCTGTTGACTAATGAGTTTGCCGACCACTGCCTTAGGACAAATTGTGTTAATAAAGAGCAAGGGGTCCAGAGATTCAGCAGGACTTGTTTTCTTTAGCTAAGTCTCCTCTGGCTCCCCAAAATGCCTTCCAAAATTATGTTTCATCTCTAGACTCCTTAATAATTTACCACAGCCCTTCTCCAGATTCCTGACCCTTCTAGATGCTGGACAAGATCCCCAGCAACTAGCTACCTCCATTAAGCAGCCTCCCCTGCACCATCCGGCACCCAGGACAGGTGAGGGGCAGATAAGAGATATTCAATGGCACCAAACAGTGTTCTGATCGTCATCCCAGAGCCACCAACAGGGAAAGAGAGACCAAGGAGGCTTAGGTGTGGAATTAGAACCAAGATTTGTGTTTCACAGCAGGGCAGGAGGCAAAAATTAATGCTAATTATTGAGAAGGAAGAAGCAACAAGGTGTAAGTAGGAAAACTTGGGTTGTCTGCATAATCAGTGCTAATCACAATATTTCATGGGAATTGTTTCCCATTTTATTCCTAATTACCATTTGCTACAACAATGATAAAGCATATCACTAAATATAATCTCAAATTATCTTTGAAGTAAGCTCCATTTGATAACAGTAAATTCTAGACGTGTCCAAGGAGTGATTACAAAGTACTGAGTGGTTTCAAAATTAATTTATAACAAGCATGCTCTTTCATGGTGGCCCCAAGCCTCAGATAAACAGGCTCTGAGCATTCACTTATACATGTTGTGGTCATGTGTCCTGGATTTTCTCAGATGGTCCCCAGTTTAAAATACCTCGTCCTTGCTGCTCTCATTCAAATACTGGCCAAACCGTGATTCCTACTTTTTAGTTCAGGAGTATGATCACCACACTCAATTAATGTGGGTTGATATTTAGACTTCAGGAGGTTTGAGAACTTACAAGTCACAGTGGACCAGTTGTCTTAGAAACCTTCTCTTCCCCAGCCAGACCAGGACAGGTTCCTGTCATTGCCTAAGAAGTAGATACTTTGATGCTCTCCTCAGTTGGTAATAAGGCATTGAATCCTCCCTTGGGTTAGCATATGGAGACTTGGATATTCCATCTCCACAAAGTCCAAGAGGGTAAGTCCCTTATCCCAGTAAGGCATGCACTCCTTCACCAGGTGCCAAAGTATGGGATTAATGGTCCCAATAAGGAAAAGGCTGTTTTGATAGGACCAACACCTGGAGTCCCTACGGATGTGAGGGAGCCACTCTCCTGTTGAGAAAAAGCTGAAAGAATTTCAGTCTGACTCCATTCAGCCTGGCCATTTTACAGCCAGCAGAGATTGCCTTACCGGAAATTACCCCACTCTCCAGAGTACAAACTGAATCTGGTCTGTGGGTCAATCTGTATCATTCAGTACAAAAAATCCAAAGCCACAGATAGGATCTCTTTCAGGCAACAGCAACTCTCAGCAGCTACCAATAGCTGGGAGTCAGCCCCACGCCAGCTTCCCCCACCATAGCTCCCTGGCCCCCTCACTAAGTGTTTTCATGTTGAAAAGGGAGAAAAACATTGTTATAATATCAAAAGATAGAGATAATGCTATTATATCATGCTATAATGACTATTATTTATTAATGGCTATGTAGGACCTGTAATGGGTATGGGGGCAGTGCACACGTGGCCCAGACCATCCATCTCTTTAAGAGCTATAGATTTATATTTTTGAGGTCACACCTGAATGAGGCTATTTACACAGTCCTTCAATTATATATTTATTAAAATTATGTGTCTGTCCAAAGCAAACATTTAAAATATAGCAATTTGCAATGATTTGGGGATTTCTTTATTTTTTAAACATTCCTGGAGGCTCAACAATGTAAATTAGCTGGGGCCTCATAAAAAGAGTTCCTGTGCCTATTATGTATTAAATTCACTGCTTGTCATTTTAGGTGTATTATTTCTAATTCTCACAACAGAATGGGAAGGTGAATATTACTATTTTTATTATGCAGCTGATATTGAGAGGTGGGTATTATGTTTCTATTACACAGGTGAAGTTGGGAGGTTGGTATTATTATCTCTTTATGAAGAGGAGGAAACAAAAACCTAGAGTTTTAGAAGCTTGTCTAAGAGCATATACCAGTAGCTTTGACAGGTGAAGCTATCAGCTCTAAAGGGGTTGGCCATGCCCAGTCAGCATGGTTCAGTGGTTGAGCGTCAACCTATGAACCAGGAGGTCATGGTTTGATTCCCACTCAGAGCACATTCCCTGGTTGAGGGCTCGCTCCCCCATGGTGGGGAGAGGTGTGCAGGAGGCAGCCAATCAATGATTCTCTTTCATCATTGATGTTTCTATCTCTCCCTTCCCCCTCCCTTCTCATTAAAACAAAGAGGCTGGTCCTTATGGGCTTTTACAGAAAGAAGTTTTTGCAGATAGGGGGTCACGTGGCCCTAGAAGCAGGATGCCCTTTACTGAGAAGGAGGAAGCTTCCTGCAAACCTCCAAGGAGGCTTGGCCCCAGCCAGCCTGTGACTTTTCGCACATGTCTCACGTGAATCAGCAAAAACATACTAGTACAGGGAGTTCTCTACCACCTCCATCACTCCTGGCACCTGTCACAGAGGTGTTCCACTAATGGATGGGATGGGCCCTGGGTTTTCAAAGCAAATTTGAAAAATGAATCTGAAACGATGCATGTCAAGGTTGTAGACAGTGATGCTTCAGTGACAAGCATCCTTAATAACATAACAGTACAGCTGCTGGGCTAAGCCCAGGAAGCTCAGAAACCTCCCTCTCGTTGCTGGGAATACTCTCAAGGCATTTCCTGCAGAGCATAGTCAAGGCCCCAGCTCCAGAATTCTATGGACCAGCACCTTACCAGGCTAAGGAGAACTGGCCCTACTTCAAAGCTACAGTAGGACAGTGCCAGGTTTTCCATGCTACACGCCACAGGAAGTTACAAATTTCTAAGAAGGGTACAACTGCGCATCTCCTCCATGCCACAACAATGAAGCAGACCTTGCACGCTTGCAAACTCTAATGCTCACCGGCTGTACATGAACTGTCTGGCACTGTCTATATCATGGGTCTGAGGATTGGACCCGTGATATCCAGTTTCAGGCTGGCCCCATGTTACAAACTGAGGAACTCAGCAGTACATTTGTTTTTGTTGGTGTTACTTTAAGTTTGAGGTTTTTTTCAGCCTTACACCCTGTTTCTCCAACTGGCAGCAACCTCTCCCTCAACTAGGCAAGGGCTTTCAACTATATTCTGAAGAGACCTGGGTTTCTCTCAAGATGCCCCAGGCTACCTCAGGGAGAACAAAAGGTAGTAGAGCAGCCAATGTCCCAGGGTGGGTATTCCAGATTCAATATGGGCAAATTCACTGTAATATGTACCTTACACTGGGTTTTTGCATAAGATATTCTTCTACAAAAGGGTGACATTGCTATTTTAAAAAATATGGAAAGGAGGAAAAGGAAGAACAAAGGAAACCCACTTAAAGCCATCTAGATCTGCCCCATTTGAAGAGAATCCTTCCATGGAGAGATGGACATGTCTTTCCTGGGGGACAGATGTAAAAAGATTTCCTAATTGGGTGTCAGGACTTAAATTTGAATCTATCTCTTCCAAAGAACAAAGGAGGGTTTTTTTCTCTCTCTCCCATTTGACCATCCTCAGTAGGGCAGAGATCAGGGGTCTCAAACTCAAGTGTCTATAGGGAATAGACAGAAAGTTTACAGAGAAAAGGGGCCAATGGGGCCTCTGTATAAAGCTGCTACACAGCTCCTTTTGCAGGTTGCCTTGAGGACATACTATGTATATCGGTTAATAATGCGGATTTTTTTCAATAGACGTATGTTGATATATATGCGATTTGATATGTATGCTATTTTGTTGTATTGACAACAAGCTTCAAAACTTCATATGTCAAATTTTCTGAAGGTGTTAACATCATAGATATTTTTACACTTAAAAATGTCAAATTTCATGCCAAAAAAAGAACATTTGTGGCAAGTTTTAATTCATTACTTTATTTTGAAGAAAAGTGCTGCTGAATACTTCGGGAAGCTTATGGTGAACATGCTCTATCTCAAGATACTTGTGAATGCTGGTTTAAATGCTTTAAAAGTGATGATTTCAATATGAAAGACCAAGAACGTCCAGATCAATCGAAAAAGTTTGAAGACCAACAATTACAAGCATTATTGGATGAAGATGCATGTCAAACTCAAAAACAACTTGCAGAAAGATAAACGTTGCTCAGCAAATAATTTCTGATCATTTACAAGCAATGGGAAAGATTTTAAAGGAAGAAAAATGGGATGGGTGCCACATCAACTAAACTAAAGACAAATGGAAAACTGAAAAGTCATCAGTAAAATGTTGCTTCAACAGCACAAAAAAGTCTTTTTTTGTATAGAATTGTGACTGGCAATGAAAAGTGGATTTATTCTGAGAATCCCAAATGCACAAAATCATGGGTTGATCCAGGTCAACCATCAACATCGACTGCAAGGCCAAATTGCTTTGGAAAGAAGACAATGCTCTGCGTTTGGTGGGATCAGGAAGGTGTGGTGTATGATGAGCTTCTAAAACCAGGTGAAACTGTTAATACTGATCGCTACTGACAACAAATAATCAATTTGAACCACGCTTTAATCGTGAAACCTCCAGAATGTTCCAGAAGACACAGCAAAGTAATTTTGCTTTGTGATGACGCACCATCACACACTTCAAAACCAGTTAAAGACACGTTAAAAGATCTTGCCTGGGAAGTATTAACCCACCCGCTGTATTCACCAGACCTTGCTCCTTCAGATTACCACTTGTTCTGATCGATGGCACATGCACTTTCTGAGCAGCACTTCAAAACAAATGAAGAAGTGGAAAATTGGGTCTCATAATGGTTTGCCTCATAACAAGAAAAGTTCTATTGGGATGGTATCCACAGAGGACCTGAAAGATGGGGGAAATGTGTAACTAGCAATGAACATTACTTTGAATAAAGCACTTCTGATGTTTCTCTTGAAATTATCGTGTTTTCTTTGATTACAGAATCCGCTATTATTAACCAGTACACCTAAGTAAAGGCCAGGGTTGCCAGAGTTGCAAGTGAAGTTGAAACTCTAAAACTGTATCTGACTTTTCCAAGGATTAAATGGTAGCAACTCTTCCCCACAAAATTAAAACTCTCTGTGAGCTCAGCTACACATATCTGTAGCCCTGTGCTGCCAAACTGGTGAACTGGAGCAGACAGATTGACTATCTTTATTGGGGTTGGAGAGAAGGCAACCCCTTCTGCCAGGGACATATAGACCCAGCAGGGCTGTAATCAAAGATGTTGGCAACGCGTCACTCTCAGCCAATTTGCTCCTGCCCATCTCCCTCCATTCCACATCTCTTTGAGCCCTTCTTCTTCAGAGAATCCTTCCTTGGCCTCCCTTTCCTCCAGACTAGCTCAGAATGTGCCTTAGAGATGGTTTCTCATAGCTACTCCCTGTGCTGTTTTTCCCAGCAATGAACACAATTGTTTTTTACATCTCTGTTTGATTTTCTGAAGAACATCTGTCTGCCCCTCTAAACTGTGAGCTCCAGGAGCATAAAGGCTGTACTTTTGACTCCCCACTATGAATTCCCTACAGTTAGCACGGTACCTAGTCCACAGGAGAGACACAGATCTGCATGGACTTACATGAATAACCCAGAACACCATCCCATGCATTTGTCAGAAACACACAAGTTCCCCTGACCACCTTCACCTTGGATTTTTTTGTGGACTCTGCTCATGTCTTTTCATGGTTAAATTGGTTGTCACTCATTAGTTGGTTTAGTACCTCTCCAACTTTTATCCCTAAGCCTTCAGCTCTGTAGTCATTCCCCTTGTCTTCTCCACATTCACAGGAATTCCGTGAGGAAGAGAGAATTTGTCAGCTCCATTTTACACAAATGTAAAGGAAACAAGAGTGCCCAGAAATTTGGCAGATTCAATGTTTGGAGCTCTCTGAATCCAATGTCTGAGCTCAATGCTGGGGAAGATGAGTAAGAAATAAACCTTGATATCAAAGTTGCTCAAACACCCAATATTAGTAATCTATGAGTTTTATAGTTGTGATATGCTATTGATATGCTTAATATCAATAACCCCACATCCTAGCCCATCCTTATTAACCTTTAACCATACTATGCCTTATGCAGATGCATACAGTTAAAAAATAATCATATTTAAGTGGGTCTGAGCAGCTAGGACCTAGTACAGTAAGTCCTCACTTAATGTCATCAGAGTCATTCTAATCTTACTTGCAGTAGTGGGTTGAATAGCATCCCCTAAATATTCATGTTACTCAGAACCTTAAAATGTGACCTTATTTGGAAATAGGGTCTTTGCAAATGTAATTAAGAACCTTGCGATAAAACCATCATATAAGAGAAGGGGGATGGGGGGAATATAGAGCCACAAAGGGAAGACCTGTGAAGATGGAGACAGAGATTGGAGTTTTCTAAGAGCCACAGAATAAGCAAGTAAGAATTCCCTCCCCCTAGGCTCAGGCCTGCTGAAATCTTGACCTCAGACTTCTGGCCCCTAGAAATGCAAGTGAACAAATTTCTGCAAATTTGTGTTGATTTGTTACAAGAGCTACAGGAAATGAATACAGGTGCTTTGGGCCATTAAAAAAAAAAATTTTTTTTTTGCTTTGCACCATTTACTAATCACAGTAACCCTATGAGGTAAAATTTTACAAGTAAGGTAACTGCGGCTCAGGGTGGTTACCTGACTTGAGTAAGTACATAACCAGTTAATTATTGAGTCACTCTCTGACCCCATACAGCTACTGGTAGCCACTGACAAGTCTCCTGGGTCACCCCCTGACTAGAGCAGAGTCCCCTTATACACCCTAGACAGCAGTCTCTGTGCTCTGATTAACACTGTTTACAAGGGGGGATTCCTTTTCAGAAAAATCTTATCTTTGGGCTTCCCTCCCTCCTGAGTGCTCCAGCTCAAGCCAACGGTTTACCACATTCAGCTGTTGAACTGACTGGATGTTAGTCTTTCACTCTCCAAATAGAATATTTCAGTAATGCAATCGCAACCTACCTATCCTCAACCAGAATTCAAAACCTATGTGTTACTAATAATCAAGCCTCTTCCTTCTCTTGTTACCTTTCCTCCTCCCATCACCAAAAACCCTTCGGAGAGAGGCAGAGGGAGAACAGCAGAATCACGGATAAATGGAAAACTCTAGCAAGGTCCCCTTTCTGTTCCAGCTCAAAACACAGGCCGCCTGAAAAAGCCTTCCTCCAGCTTCTAACCCAGAGGTCAGGAAGGGCAAAGTGAGCATGGTGATTTTTCTAAGTGTCTTATTAAATCTCTGTCAAGTGGCTGAGCATCTGTTCTCTTTTCTGCTTGTGTTTTGAGGAACAGACCTAACCCAGAATCACGGGGCTTCAAGGGACCCCATTCTGTATAATCATACCAAAGCTTTCTCTCAGGCCCTTGCCAAAGCAATTAGTAAAGCTGCTTTTAACCAATTACGCTCATGTTTTCAGCTCCCTCAGGCAGAGGCTGCTGTCTCCCTCCCCACCACTTGGCCTCTGTGGAGGCCATTTCAAAAGGCATAATTTGAACCAATTATGCCTGTCTTGTTATTATTATCATTAATCATCATCGCTCTAATGACAACTAATAGGCTACTTCAAATCCCTTTCTGGAACACAATGGGGGCCTACAGAAATAAAAAACAAATATTTTGTAGAATACTTCCAAGTTTTGCAGAATCCTTTCACATACATGATCTTGCTGGGTTTTCTCTTCAATGCTGTGAGGTAGGTTATTAATAGGAAAATAAAAAGCAGTCATATGCTGGCTTTCAAGTCACTTAGTCAGGCCATAGCCAATTACTAAGTCACAAACAGCATTGGTTAAAACAAAAGAGGGGTCCCACAGTCTACTGTGGTGGGAAGAAAAAAGATGAAAGGTCTCCATCTGCATCATGATTCCCTATTTCCTAAACCAAGTTTTCTCATCTGTAAAGTGAGCATTTTGAAACCTGTCCTACCAAACTGTTGTAAAGACTCAACAACATGGCACTTAGAAAGTACCTAGAAAAATGCTTACCAAATAACAGTCACAGTGACAAGAATCATTATTGAGCTTATACAATGGTTCAATCTTGTGCTCTACCGCCCATGGTTCATGCCATTTAATCCTCACAGCAATCCAAAGGCAGATGCTCTTCTCCTCCTGCTTTACAATAAAGGTAAATTAGATAAGGACAGTCAACTGCCATGCCTAAAACCATGTAGCTAGTGAGCACTGGGTGAGCCCAGGTAATCTAGTTCCCAAATGATATCCTAAACACTCTACAAATGGTATCTTTAAAAGACTAGCAAAAAAAAAACAAAAAAAAAAAAAAAAAAACCACCTATTATCTGGAGAAAGCAAGGGCGGTAGAGACATGGGGTTTGACAGAATTAGCTCATTTGGCATCATGTTGGAAAGGGAGAGGAGGAGGATTTGAGTACATAGTGTGATTTGCTCACTATGCATTGTGACTTCCCACACATTACCTCCTTTAACACTCAGGACAGTCCTTTAAGTTGGTATTCCCATCTTATTTTAGACATGAGAACTCGGGCAGAAAGGAATGCTCCCGCAATGGGGCAGAGCTAGGGCTCAAGTCCCCTGCTGCTTCTGCCATGATCTTCTGCTAATATTTCCCAGACAGTACTGTGCTACCCACCCTCCTTTTCAGCACTATGCCTGGAGTCTTCCACCCCATTACCCAGCCTCCAAACTTCTGGCTACATGAAACCAGAGTGTTGATTTCATCAGGTTTTCATAGAGCAATCTTCCACCTTGAAGAGGAGCCAAGTAGCTGGACTGGCCTCAGGTTAGTGTCTCCTGTATAGAGTAAGGCACTCAGCACACATACACACCACCAGCAACAATAAACTCAGCTTCTTTCTTCCCCTCTTACTCCGTATCTAGTCCCTTCTACAGTATCCTCGTTGCTGTCTCTATGCCTTTTGCCTATTCTCTTTTATAGGCAAAAGAGAATAGGCAAATGTTTTCTGGCTGCCATCCAGCCAATTGACTTTCTCATTTCACTTTAAGGGAGAAGTGCAACAAATGAGTTAAGAACTAGAGGATCTGGAGACAACCAACACTAAAGTCAAAGCCTGTTTCAACCACTTACCTGTCTGGGTGTTAGTTTATTTATCTATAAAATGCAAATAGTAATACTACTTACTTAACAGAATTATTGAGGAAGTAAAATGAGATAACACATGAAAATAGCTTGACACAATATCTGGCAGAGAATGAGACCTCAATAACAAAAGCTAGCCTTAAATATATGACACCCTTGGCAATTTTTTCTTATATTATCTGAGAGTTTAGCAGGGAAATTCTCTTTTCCTATCTCACCAGAGCATCTGACTTACATGGCCCTCTCCCTTCTATGAGGTTATCCTGTCTATAATTAACCTCCCCAGTCCAAGCCCAGACATCTGACTACAATCCTTCATTTGCTGGATGGTACATCCCTGAGGAATGAAGCCCCTTTAAAGGTGGTAGCTTTGTTTGATTGGAGCCAAACTTCTTGAGAACCAGATATTCAGATCCTGCAGCTCTTGGGCAAATAAGTAATGCTGTGTACAGCATGAACTAATAGTTTCTAAATACTGGCCATACAGCAATTCTCAAAAACTCAAACTTCAGCCTGGATCCACCCAACTGGATTCATCTGACCTAGTTCATTGCCTTACAAATGCTAATGACTATGGCAATGGTGGATTTTTTTAAAAATATATTTTTATTGATTTCAGAGAAGAAGGGAGAGGAAAAGAGATAGAAACATCAATGATGAGAGAGAATCACTGATAGGCTGCTTCCTGCACAACCCACACTAAGGATTGAGCCCACAACCCTGACTGAGAATCAAACCGTGACCTCCTGATTCATGGGTTGACACTCAACCACTGAGCCACAATGGCCTGGGCAATGGTGGAATTTTCAGAGACATTTTCTATTGTGAAAAGGGCACAGAATTGAGTTACTCTAACAGATATGGACAATTTAACTCTTCTGCTCAAGAATCTCCTATGGCTCCCAGCTGCTTATGGCAATGCTTCTCAACCATTTTTATCTCTGGGCTCCTTTACAACCTAAAAAAATTACTGAGGACCCCAAATAGATTTTGTATATAAGTGTTGGGTTATATATATAAATATTTGAAAGTTTAGAAATTAAAAATTGAGAAATTTAAAAACACATTTATTAATTCCTTTAAAAAGCACAATATACTTTGAGTGGATCTTTACACATGCATTATTTTGTTACATTATGCTTTGGTCATTTGGAAAGTATTGGATCAATGAGTTTATGCAGCTCTTCCTAGTGTTGATATATTCCAATATATAATATCAAATATAAAAAAAAAGTACATACCAGGGGAGAATTTAATAATTTGTAGTGCAGTTTGGTAACACTGCTTTGATTTATGCAGAGGTACCTACAGTTTTAGTCACCACTACTTTTACTCCACCAGTACAAATGTCAACAAAAGACAAACAATGAATTGATATTATTATGAAAAATGTTTGACCTCAAGGACCCCACTCTGAAAGGGAACTTCCCAGGATTCCATGGACCACAGTCTGAGAATTGCTAGAATCAAGTAAGTAGTTAAGATATTAAGTTGGCTTTGAAGTAAGGCACAGGTGGCCCAAGTCAAAGCCTGCCACATGCTAAGTGCATGACTTTGAACAAATGACATACTCTCTCTGAGCCTCAGTTGCCTCATCTGTAAAATAAGACTAATGATAGGTCCTACCTCGTAGGACTGTAGTGAGGGTCACATGAAATATCTCTAATAATAAAAGAGTAATATGCTAATTAGACCGGACATCTTCCAATATCATTCCGAATGTCCTTCCTGATGAAGCCAGGGCCAGAGGAAAGCCAGCCTGGGTGCCTGCGGGCAGCTGGAGGAGGAAAGCAGCCCGGGTCCCAGGTGCCAGAGGGAAGCTGGTGCCAGCAGCTGGGGGAAGGAAGGCCTACTTTTGCACAAATTTTCATGCATTGGGCCTCTAGTTTTATATAAAAGACTCAACATAGTGCCTGCTACAGAGTAAAGTATCCAATCCTATATAATAAAACCCTAATATGCAAATTGACTGAACAGCAGAATGACAGGTCGCTATGATGCACACTGACCACCAGGGGGCAGACGCTCAGTGCAGGAGCTGCCCCCTGGTGGTCAGTGCACTCCCCTGTGGGAGCGCCGCTCAGCCAGAAGTAGGGCTCACAGCTGGCGAACACAGAGGTGGGGACATTCCCTGAGGGGTCCTGGACTGTGAGAGGGCACAGGCCAAGCTGAGGGATCCCCCTGCCCCACCCCTCACTGCACGAATTTCATGCACTGGGCCTCTAGTAAGTAGTATATAAATATTAAGTAAGTAAAACATTACAATATGATATAAGTGCTAATAGAGGAGGGTACACAAAATGGGACATAAAGGGGGAAAACTCATCTTACTCTGTTCTGTATAATACATATTTGGGTATATACCAGTCTTGCTCATTCTATTTCAGGATCCTAAAGGAGAGAAAAGGGCTAAGCACTATGCTGAATATACTTGCATTTTCAGGTAGACTTGTGCCTTATTTATCCCACAGAGCCTCTCAGTGCCCATATGTAGTTAATGCTAGTTATCAAATAAAAGGTAGCAAAAAAGCAGTAGTTTAGCTCAAATATGCATTTTCACTTGGTGGACCTTTTTCAGGTTTCCATCTCTTGTTACATTAACTATTTATCTATTACACCTAACTGACACTAATATTGCTTTCACACAGAGGGGAGACTTCAAATCTAAATACTCAAACTTCTTAGAAGTCTTTGCTATAAAAAAATAATATGCCTGTTATTTCAGAAGTCAGATCAAAGTAAAGAGCAAACCTTTCCTCTAAAAACCAGCAGAAACTTTTTCCAGAAAAGAGAGTCCTGCATACAAATGCAAAGCTAAGAAAACAAGCTAACAGTGTGTCTGGTTCAATAAAAGACAAGAAAGCTATGAGCCTGCCTGGATGTTGAAATATGAGAATGCTGCTTTTCAAAGCCTCTGTGGGAGTACCTACTGATCCAGAATGCTGGTCCTCCCATACCCAACCGACTGCTTACCCTCCCGAGGCTCTATGGCTCCCTATGGTCACATCTATGGTTCTGGGCTTTGCTTTTGCTAAGTAAACTGCAAGCTTCCTTATTTGCCTCTTCAATTGTCCAGCATCCTTCATAATAAAGGAAAACCTGTCCCTCACAGGTGAGTTGTGAGAAAGTCAGCACACAGGGCAAAGGAAGAAAACTAAAATTACTTTTGGAAAATGCTTCAGCCTCAACCTAACCCAGCTGGAGATGCCTCACATAGGACCATTACTGGGGAAGGAATGCAACTTTGCTCTCATAAATGAAGTTGTAAAAGCGAAATGTTTGAGCAGGGACAAATGAGTACCTTTACCTTGTTTCACCACCCACAGGCAGCAAAAAGGCAGTAGTTTAGCTCAAACATGCATTTCCACAGGCAGCCTTTTCCAGAAAGCACAAGGCTCATGGTTTCTCCAACATCAGGGTGCTCAGAATCCCTGGAAAGCATGCTAAAATGCAGATAGTCTGGCCCCACCCCTCGAGCGATGCTGAAGGAGAGCCTCCAGGATGCCCTTGAGATGTATTCTGTACCAATCTGGATTTCCAAGCAAGATAGCTGGAGGATGTATAGCCACCCTGATTTCATTATATTTTCACTATTTATTTATTCTTTCATTTAAAAAACATTCAAGTACCTCCAAATGCCTAACACATTTATGTATATATGCCTAATTAGTCATATATACATAAACATTATATTATATTTGTATACTAATTAGATATGTACAAGTATTACATACATGATCTATAACAAACTTTGCTTTCATGGAGCTTAAATTCTAGGAAGACAAGTCAAATCATCAATAAATAAACTGTGTTATATATGCTAATGTTCATAGCAGCATTATATATTGTAACAAAAAAATGAAAACAATCCAAATATTCATCCACAGCAGATGGTTATATACAATGTGGTATATCTATAGTATGGAATATTATCTATAATAATAAAAGCATAATATGCTAATTAGCCGGGACGAAGCCGGGGCTGCAGCCACAGAATCGAGGCAGCCACTGCGGGTGCAAGGGAGGGATCCAGGCAGCCACCTGCAGCTGTGAGGGAGGATTGAGGCAGCCGCAGCTATGAAGGCCTACTCTTGCATGAATTTCATGCATCAGGCTTCTAGTTCAGTAATAAAAAGAAATGAAGTACTGATAATATGGTACATCATGAATGAACCTTAAAAACATTATGCTAAGTGAAAGAAGATAGACACAAAAGGCCACATACATATTGTATGATTCCATTTATATGAAATACCCAGAAAATGAAATCTATCAATAGAGAAAATTAATCAGTGGGTGTCAGGGGCTGGGGAGTTGGGGAACCTGCAAACAGGCACGAGGGATCTCTTCAGCTGATAGAAATGTTCTAAAACTAGGTCATGGTGATGGTTGCACAACCACACCCTTGATTCTTAGGTGACTGAGCAAACACCAGTACAAACAGGTTATTTTCCCCATCTCTCTGTGTTTGGGCCTCAGGAATAGGCTAAACCTGGACATAGGGTTCAACAGAACCATGTAATGAGCCTACAGTTAAGTACGGTGTGAGAAAGAGACTTGTGACCTCAGAAGTGGCACAAGCTCACCCACCCATCAACCTAAACTTCAGAGAAGAAAGAACATGTAACTGTCAGAAACATGATAGAACAGTCAATGAAATCAAGCACCTAAATTATCCAATGTGCTTCTGTTCCTCAGAGATAGCATAGTAATACAAGAAGAATTGAGAGTCATACAGTGGCTAACATTTAACAAGCCTATCCTATATCCTGAGCACAATTTTAAGCTTTTTATATGCATAAACTCATTTGGTCATCACCACCACTTGATGAAACTGTATCAGTACAAGAGGTTTCTATAAAGTCCTGACAGGATGCAGATAGCACATCCAAATGAGGCAATTGAGGAGAGCTTTATAAAGGACCATTTACAAAGGTATGGGCAGTGTTCCAGGGACCAGCAAGCTCAAGGCTAGCAAGAGCAGGGAATCATCAGTCTCCCCTGGGTCTGAAAGAACTTGCAGAGGGAGGGATGGCAACACCTGAAGGTAGTAACTGTGGTTAGGGAAGGGGACAAAACCAATTCACCGTGACTCAGAAGGAAAGGAGCTGTGGGAATAAACTCCCCAACCTCATTATCTTCCCTTTCTCCAATTTCCTACTGACAACTCCCATTAGATGAACCCATTTGGACACCACAGGGCAAGGAAGCCCAAAGATGCAGCCCAAATAAGTCAACCTCTAGAGCACAAAGAAAGATCAAGAGGGTGGAGAATAAATCTGGAGGGACAAATGTAAACTATCCAGTGCAGTACTATTATCATCTGTTCCTGACAGATCAGGAAACTGATATGTGTAACAGTTAAAGAACATGTCCAAGGATATACAGCTAGAAGGCCAGAGCTGGGCTTGGAATCCAGGTTCTGGTGGCCCTTATCCACCATCTCTAGGCTGCAGGTGTTTTCCCAACCCCAATCACTAGAGATGATTAAAAAAAAAATCTGGGAAGGATGGCCTGGCCAGTGTTTCTCAGTGGTTGCACTGACCTTTTAACCAAGAGGTCGCTGGTTCGATTCCTAGTCAGGGTACATGCCTGGGTTGCAGGCTTGATCCCCAGTGGGGGTTGAGCAGGAGGCAGCTGATCAATGATTCTCTCTCATCATTTGATGTTTCTCTCTCTCTCTCTCTCTCCCTCCCCCACCCCCCCCACCACCTTCCTCTCTGAAATCAATAGAAATATATATTTTTTTAAAAAACAAAAAACCTGGGAAGGATGACCAGGATTCCCCAGGTTCCAGAATTGGGAAAAACAACTGTGCCCTAGCACACAATGATAATTCATAACCAAGATGAGATGAAGTGCTCTTGTACCCCCTCATGTACCCATACCCAGATTTTTAAATCATGTTTCCAGGGCCTCAATCCACAGAACAAAACACTGCCCAGTTATGGGTATCAGCTCTTTGGCTAGGTCACTGAACATGGCTCAAACACATATTATCAAGGAGAAGCTTTTCAGTGGAATATATTTTAGACTCTTCCATATGGGTGCTAATTTTCTATTACCCATAGTCCTACTACACCCCTGAACTGCCAGGGAAGCAAAGTTTATGCAATTCCTGCTTGTCCTTCAGCCTTGGAGAGTTCCACCTGGGGAGATGCTTCAATATGTACAGTAAAAACCTCTCCAACCATTAAAGGAAAATAATAAAAGTGCCTCTCCTCACTCTGGTTGGCAGTGATTTTCAGAATTGGTATGCAATAGAAAGGGCTGTGGGGTCCCTGAGTGCCCAGGTAGACCTGGTTATGAGGGGACTCCTTCATTTGACCTCTCATATATCAATGACTGGGCCTGCAGGTTCCCAGAGCTACCCTAAGAAGACCCTGATCTCAGAGACAGATGCCACCAGCGGGTGAGTTCCACCCCTTCAGGCCCCAGTGGCCCCACAGAAGAAGCAGGAGAGCTGGTCCTCTTGGGAGTGGCTGAGCTGATAGCTGAATGTTGAGGCTGATGTGGAAGGATAAGCCTATCTGCTACCCAAGTATTTGTTATCTAACAGCTCCTACAGAGCACTGCACTGCGGCAAGCACATCAATACAAAGGCAGCAGCAGCCTTTCAGAAAGTAGACACCAGGCCTGCCATTAGCCAAGCTCTAGGGGGCTCCGAGCCCACCTATTTCATCCTTGACTTCCAGCTTTATTGTTCTGTGATGGGAGGGAGGCACCACCTCATCTGCCTGTTCTGCCATGCACTGTGATGGTCTCTGCCCCCAGCAGGTCGTAGAACCAAGCCAGATTTATGATTGCTCTTCCCCTGTTTCCCTAGTCTGTGGATCTTCTGTCCCAAATAAATCAACATTACTATTTCTCCTTTTCCTCCTCAGTCTCAGCAGGCTGCCACTCAGGCCATTTCTTTCAGATAATGAGCCAGACATGCTCTCGAGCTGCGCCTGTGTGGGGCACAGGCCAGGATGGAGACAAGACTGCATGGTCCAAACCAGAGGGTTTCTGAGCCACTGTGCAGATTTCCCTCTAGCAAGGCCATCATAGCCATTTCTCATCTGCATGACGGATGAGGAGGACCTTGGGACAGGGTAGGGAAGTAAAGGTGGAAAGAGCAGGTGCAAAGGCTTCATCCTAAGTGGGCTCTCTGGTCAGCCGATGAAACATACTCCATCTTTATGTCAGCAGGGCTTCCAATATCATTTCCACTCCAAACATCAAAGAAAGGGCTCTAGAAACCACTAAACAGAATAGTGCCCAATGCAGAGACTTAAAAAACACACACACCTCCTATATAGAATCCCAATACATAAAAGAAGTGTAGCATTGCACTGGCTGATGCTAAGAAGGACCCTCTCCACTTTCTCTCCCCATCAACTCCACAGACTACCCAAGTGTCTCTGTAGAAATCAGAGTTCCACCAGATATAGTTTGGAAACCATATCAGCCATTTCACAGGAAGGAAATCCACTGATCACTTACTCAACATAAGATGGGAGGTTTGAGCATTTTCTTGTGTCTTTTGTCAGCCATCAGGGTTAGACTTTGTCTCTGATTTACTGTAGTAGCCCAGGAGACATGACAACTAAATGTAATGTGGGATCTGGGACAGAAAAAGGACATTGGCTAAAAACCAAGGTAATCTGAATTAAGTATGGACTTTCATTAATAAGAATGTATAGCCCTGGCCAGTTTTTCTTAGGGGTTAGAGTGTAGGCCCTAGGACCCAAGGGTTACGAGTTTGATTCTAAGTCAAGGGCATACCTCGGTTGTATGTTTTTCAGCCCCGTAAAGGGCGCGTGCAGGAGGCAACCAATCAATGTGTCTCACGTGGATGTTTCTCTCTCTCCCCTTCCTTCCCCTTCCACTCTCTCTAGAAATCAATGGGAAAAATATCCTCGGATGAGGGTTAAAAAATAGTAATAAGAAGAATGTATCAATATTGGTTTATTAATTGTGAAAAATGTAAAATATTATTAATAGGGGAAACTGGGTGCAGGGTATATCGGAACTCTCTGTACCATCTTCACAATTTTTCTGTAAATCTAAAATTGTTCTAAAAATTTTAAAAAAAGATTTTTTAATGCAGTTCTATTCAATCAGAAACTCTGGCCCATGGTACCCTGTAATCATATTCAACACACTCAGGTACATCCAAGAAGCCCTAAAGCACTGGTTCTTACCCTGGGCTGCTCATCAGAATCATTTAGAAAACTAAAAAACAAACAAACAACACACACACACAATACCTGGACCCCACCCCCAGAAACTGTGATTAAATGGGCATGAAGACAGGTCAGGCATGAATCCTTTTGAAAGGTCCCCTGGTGATCCTTTTATGCAGCCCCAGTTGAGATTCACTGCTTTAGGACATGTTGGATTCCTTCCTTCATTCTTTTTTACTTCTACACCCAATATTACCTCCTTTTTGCTTAAAACATGTAATCACATCTGCCCACTTGGAAAAAAAGAACTGCCATGGGCCTGCAGGATCAGGAACCACTCCTGAGCAGACATATCACCGCCCTTGGCCACCAGTGCCCAGCCATCTCCCAACTGTAACTTTGTCTACCCCCCAGCTCTGCAGGCCCCCCACCCAGCAAGTTCCACTCCCTTCACAGCACTGCATGTAAACCTCTGCTTTCTGGGCCCAACGTTACTGCCTCTCATGCCTGGCAAACTCTTCCTCGTCCTTTAAAACCTAGATCAAATGTCACCCCCTCTCTGAAGCCTTCCCAAATATCACCCTAGAACTTAGTCACTCTCCCCTTCTGTCTCCCTACCATGCTTTTCTGAAACCTGTCTTATCACCCACATCATTGGATTGCAATTATTTGTCTGGGTGTCTCTGCCCCATCGCTGGAAAGTAATCTGCACTGTCTGTCACTCACACACCTGTCCTCTCTGCACAGTGTTGAGCTCAGTGAGTGAGTAAATGCATTCATTAACAAACTTGTTCTGGAGACTTTATCCTTGTGTTTGGGGAAATAAAACCCACCGGCTAAGAGATCCCTCTCTGTATCAGATAGTCCACCTATTTTTGTTCGTTTGTTCTGCAAGCAACATTCAGAACATTTCCTTCATCTATTTGTTAAGAACTATGTTCGCCAACTTAATGAACAGGCTCTCATGTACATAAGCCAGTCAGGATGTCAATGATGCTGCTGGGAATATGGAAAGCAAGCAGACATCCAGACTCATGAACCAGCCTTTCAAGAAAGAGAGCAGATGGAGGCACGGCCAGAAAAACAGTGCACTGAACACCCAAGGGCATTTTCACTGTCCTGCCCTCAGCTCATCCCCATGACCACCCTGTAAAACACACAGGGCAGCTATTTTAAACTTTCTTTTTTTATGGGAGTGACTTAAGGTTCAAAAAAGTTGCCATTAGAGCCAGTAACAGAGGCAAAGCCAAAGCAGCCATTACAATGGAGAAATTGAAGCAACTTCATTTAATTTATAAAATCTTCATGAGAACCATACACTCAGTTCCATATATCCTTGTGCTGCATTTTTAAAAAGTAGCAAGTCAATACCCCAAGCTCTTCAGTGGAGGAGCAAGGACTGGAATACAATCTTATCGGAGGCAGAAACTAGGTGGAATAAAAAAGAAGATCTGGGGGTATAAACCATTTGAGAATCAGATGAGTTATAGACTGTCTTGTCAAGAAATAATACAGTGCTCAAGATTTTACATAGAAGCCAGAGTCTACAAAGGTCCCTGAAGTATGCAGGAGCTATCCAGTGGTCCTTGGGTCCTAGATCCTAGGGTCCTTCCAAATCATGACATTGCCTAATTTATGTTCTTTTTAAACAAAAGTGCTTAGTACAGGCTGCAGCATAGTAGCTGCTCAATAAATGAAAGCCTTTAATTATAATGGTGTGAAAATAAATGTAAAACCAAACTCTTTCAATTGCAGGGAAGAGAAACTCGGGCAAAACTGTCTTAAATAAAACAGGGATCATTGGGAGTCAGTCTCAAGCTTTAGTCACAAGTACTTCCATGTACTCAGATGAATTCGTCAAGAATCTGGATCTCCTTGATTCCTCTTTTTGTAACTTGGTTTGATTCTTCATCTGGCTTTCTCCTTATTGGGGTGACATGGCCACCAGCTGTTCCAAATTCACATCCTATTCTTTCAGTAACTACAGCAGCAGAAGCAAGCATCTTTTCCAATAGTTTCAGCAACAGTTCAGGTTGGATACTTCAAATCCCTTGCCAATATTTGAACAAATCCCTAAGCCTGAGTGACAACATATACTCGTGGGCCTGACTTCAGTGTCAAACCCACAGTGAGATCTAGAAGTTGTGAGACTAACTACCCAGACCACAGGCATTGAGAGTGGGGAAGGAGTGGTTCCCCAGTAAAATTCAGCATGCTATTACCAGAGGAAATGGGAATGTGATCCTGAATGGACAAACTCACTGTATATTCACTACAATACAAATAAACAGCAATTATAACTAGTGGGCTATTGCTCTTTGGAATGGATCCAGCAGGTTGACGTTTATTCAGCACTAGTCTTGAAGACTTTTTACATGGGACATGCTGGTCCAAGGCAAAATGGAATGGAGTAGTTTGTAGGCATGGAAAGATCATTGACTCCTTCATCCTAATTAACAGCCCTGCTTGCTTATTTTTACTCAGAAAGCAGCTCCAGTAATAGAAACCTTCCCATCTCTGGCAGTCCTATCTCTGCCAGTCAACAGCCACTGTTAAAGGAGAAAAGAAAAATCTCCTATCACCTTGACGGGCCTCCTGCTGAGGTGTACTTTTGTTCCTTTACCTAACCTGAAGGCTATCTTTATTTTCTTCCCTATTGAGTGGTTTGATGACTGTCTGCTTTAATCATTATAAACATTTAGACATTTGCCGAGGGAAAACTACAATCCTTACGGAATAGGGACACCTGAAGTGCTTTTTCTAATGACCTCAGCCCTGAAAAGGAATCTGTGTACCAATGATAGATTGTCACTCGCGGGCCTTGGGAACAGAAACTCGCCTCTCTGGCCCCTTGTCCTCCATCAGCAGCTGGCCCCAAGATATCATTGGTCTGGATTAGATGAAGTAAAGTGCTTTCAAGTCCATTTCTTCTTTCTAGCACACTCTCGCCACGGCATAGCTCAGGTAAGCTCCTGGCATAACTCAAACAGCCACCCCAGGAGTCCAAGAAGAAATTACCTACCTGCAGCCTTTAAATTGTGGTTGTCTAATTTTGTGTGAGAAGAATTCTTTATTTAAAATAGAGACTTCTGGAGGAGAGAAAGAATGATTAGTGTGATGAGAACAAAACGGTAGGAAAATTAAGAAGAAGTAAGAGAGTCCAGTGATGATCTTAATACTAAAATCCTCTTGTCCTCTGCTCAGAGCCTTCTCTGGCTCCCTACTGTCTTCACCTTCCTGAGTGTGCCTTCTAGGTTCTGTATGATCTGGCCTCTACTTACATTTCCAGTCTCAATTCTCTGCTTTATCCTTTCACTTTGCTCCAACAAGTCTTTTTTCCCTCTTCTTTTACTTTTTTAAAATTTTTATTTTTATTTTTTAATTATAGTTGACATATCATATTATATTAGTTTCAGTGTACAACACAGTGATTAGACATTTATATAACTTATGAAGTGCTCCCTAGGTTCACTGCAGCAATACTTACAATAGCCAAGATATGGAAGCACCTAAGTGTCCATTGGTAGACAAATAGATAAAGAAAACGTGGTACATACATACCATTGTGTATTATTCAGCCATGAAAAAGAATGAAATCTTGCCATTTGTGACAACATGGATGGACCTACAGGGTATCCAACATGTCTGAAAGAATGGATCTTGCTCTCATGCCAGAAAGCTTACAAGCTTTCTCTTTCTAGTGTGTTTCTCTACTGTTACTACATCAGTTTCCTTTCACCTTGCTAATAAATTACCAAAAACCTGGTGACTTAAAACAACACACATGTATTTTCTGACACTGATTCAACTAGAGTCCAGAAGCTCAAGTTGGTTTCACTGAGATGAAACCAAGGTGTCGATAGGGTCATGCTCCCTCCAGAAGCTCTAAGAGAGAATCCATTTTCTTGCCTTTTCCAGCTTTTAGAGCTACATTCCTTTCATTCCTGGGCTCCTGCTCCCTTCTTCCAGCTTCAAAGCAAAATAGCAGTTTTGCTTCATTGCTCACATAGCCTTCTTCTTCTACCTCAAATCTCCCTGTGCCTCCTTTCTATAAGGACACTGGTGGTTGCATTTAGGGTCCACCTGAGTAATCTCCCCTCCTCAAATTCCTAGCTTAATCACATCTGCAAGCCCCCTTTGTCATATAAGTAATATCCTCAGGTTCCAGGAGATTAGGAACTGGATATCTTACTGGGGGCTCATTATCAGCCTACCACAACCATTTCCTACACTTCTAGGAGTCACCTTGGATATGAGTTGCTCCAGGAAGCCTTCAGTGTTCCACTTTCCTTTTCAGTTCAAAGTTATCACCATCCCCTCTTCCCTGCACAATGAGCACACTACAGTATGTGGCACTGTCACTGGCCTGTTCCCTGAATAAACTCATCTCCATGAAGGCAGGGAGCAGATCTAATGCATGGAAAGGTATGACATTTACAGAAGGCCATGTAAAATAAAAAGTGTTTTGCGGGTGGGGGCAGTGAGGGGGAATGAAGCTACAGAATTATAGGTACAACATGGGCCCTGTTTAAAGAGCACCTGTATCTGAAAGATGCAACCCAACCTCTCTCTGTGGTTACCTCTAAAGATAAGAGTAAGGTTGGTAAGGCAAGCATGAAGGGAGACTTTTACTCCACTCCTATGTTGTTTGTGCTTTTGTCATGAGAATGTGTTCATGAATTACTTGAGAAATTGAACAGTGGCATATATGAGATTCTGTAGCATTTTCCAGCTTTCTATTTGGACAAACAGTTGTTTTATGTGAGTGTGCAGTGCCCAATAGACCCCAAGCTAGTCTTAATCCATGATTATTCAAAGTCTTCTGCCAAAAGCCAAAAATGATACATCAAGATTCCAAGCCTACCAGTCACTTTCTTCTAAAAGGACATGCTGATAAAACCCAAATCTCTAGCTAGTGAAGAAGCCAGGAGCCCAACTACTAGGATTGAAGGAGACCACACAGAGATAGGATGACAGGCTCATTCATCCCTGCCAGAGCAGGGAAGCAAATCCATGGCCATCACAGGCAATGGTAGGTGTTACCAAAAACCAGAAGCCAGCAGATGTCACCAAGGTTGAGTGAGGCCAATTGCTCTTATTAAAATATTATTGTAGAAACACTGATTCAACTCAGCCAACATTTGCCTATAGCACACAGTTCAAAAAAGCAAGAGGAAGACCAGAGAAATCTACTTGTGGGCACAAGAAACATCTGTGAGCAGTCATCGGAAAAGAAAGCTAGGATAATAAAGATATCACTAGCAAGAAATTTCTGATGAACAAGTTAAGGGCAAGAGATAGGCATGAAGAAAACATATGCTATACTTACAACAAAAGAATATTATTTAAACACATGCATTAAAATTTTCTCTCAAATGAAAGATAACCCAATAGAAAAATGAGCATAAAACATGTAAAGTAATTCACAGAAAAGGGAATTTAAATGACTTATAAGCACATGAACAAATACTCAAATTTACTGTATCATCAAGAAAATGCATATGTTGCTCCCATATTCTATTTGTAGGAGAGCAAATTGTTAAAAGTAGTTTGCAAAAATTTGGGTATATCTAAGAACTTCAAAATGCATATCCTTCCACCTTGCTCAGTATCAACCCTCAGGGAAAACTCACATACCTTTGAAAAGAAGTAGAAAATGGATTTTCATTGCAACATTATCTCTTACCATGAAAATCTAGAAATAACCTAAAGGTATAATAACAGATGAATTGCTAAGTAGATTAGAAAATACCCATCCCAGGAAATACTATGGAACAGCTTAAATGAATGAGATATATCTTTATATACTGACATAAAAGACCTCTAATATAGTCATAAAATTTGTAAATGATATTGAGGAATTATATTTACAAATTATTTCTAGGTACTTATATTTAAGTATAATCTAAAATGCTATGACAAGATTGGTTCTCTCCAACCTGTTTCCCCCAACATAATTGATGCAAATGTGATTTTAAAAGAGCACATCGGAAAAGAAATGAGAAGTATTGGCTGATCATATAAGCTTAAAATCAATATGTAGCTATCACAATAACTAAAAAATATTAAAGTCACATTAACAAAATAGGTCATTGAAATTTTTTAAGGATTTTGACTGGTGACTTTGTAGAATATCCCAATTTACAAATCTCTCTTCCTTACATATCACACCACATTTGGGAAGTTAATTTATTCTATTTTTCTATCAATTACTGAGAGAACAGTAATAAAATATCCCAGTATGATTCTGGTTTTTTACATTTATCACTTTAGTTATGTCATCGTTTGATTCATATATAAGGAAGCTCTTTTAATAGGTGCATACATGTATAAGTCTGTTGACTCTTCCTGACAAACTGAAAATTTAATTCATATGAAATATCCTTGTTTATCTCTAATACTCTGTCTTGACATCTACTTTGTCTAATATTTATATAGCCACATCTGCTTTCTTTTTAAAAAATATATATTCTATTGATTTTTTACAGAGAGGAAGGGAGAGGGATAGAGAGTTAGAAACATCGATCAGCTGCCTCCTGAACACCCTCTACTGGGGATGTGCCCGCAACCAAGGTTCATGTCCTTGACCAGAATCGAACCTGTGACCCTTCAGTATGCAGGCTGATGCTCTATCCACTGAGCCAAACTAGTTAGGGCACACATTGCCTTTCTTAAGCTTCCTATTAACCTGGTAAGTCTCCTTCCATCCTTTTGTCTTCAATCTGTATCTTTATATTTGCACACTGCTCCTCTCATGAATGGTGCATAGTGAAATCTTACTATTTTTTTCTAATCTGACAACTCTGCCTTATAAATGAAGTGTTTTGTCATTTGTATTTAATGTAATTACTGATAAAGTTATATATAAATCCACTATCTATTTCCATCTATTACATCTGCTCCTTTGTTCTTTCTTTCTTCCATTAATTTGGGTAATTTGGGTATTTTTTACTATTGCAATTTCTCTCCTTTGACTTTTGAGCTATGTCACTTTTTGTTATATTTTTATAATTTCTCTAGATTAGCACTGTCTAATAGAAACATAATGTGATATTATAGAATATCTCAACTTTCTAATAGTCACATTAACAAAATTAAACAGGTGAAATAAGTTTAATAATATATTTTATTTACCCAAACATAAACAAAATATTATCACTTCAACATGTAATAATTATAAAAAGCACTAATGAGATATTTCATATCCTAAAATTACTTCACAACAATGTATTTGATGTGAATTTTATACCTACAGTACACCATATTACAACAGTTAAAGCCAGGTAGTTCTACAAGAACGCTAAAATGGTGTTTCATAGAAGAATATGTATACCACTTCAATTTTTCATTTAAATTTTAATTACAATCACTAAATTATAATTACTAAAATTTGAATTATAATTACTAAATTGTAATTGCTAAAATTACAATTTCATTTCCTTAGCTTCACTAGCCACATTTGAAGTGTTTAGCAGCCACATGTGGTCAGTGGCTACTATATTGAATAGAGAGTAGCTCTAGAATTTATATTATGTAAATTTAACTTATCATAGTCTAGCCTAAAATAATACTATGGTACTTCACTAACAGTGGAGTACTCCTAGAAGCAGAGGCAGAGACAGATTTGAAGATTTTACGCTGCTGGCTTTGAAGATGGGGGGAAGGAAGGGGTCATGATCCAAGGAATGCTGGCAGCCCCAGAACCTGGTAAAGGCAAGGACACAGATTCTTCCCTAGAGCCTCCAGAAGCAATGAGCCCCACAGACACCTTGATTTTTGCTCACTGAACAGGTTTTGAACATCTGACCCCAGAACTATAAGATAATAAATTTATGTTGTTTTAAGCCAAAAAATAAATAAAAACAATGGAGTACTCCTACAATAACACAATTCCATTTACTCCTTCCCATCTCTGCTAAATTCCCTTATCTTTTCCTTCCATCTATATTATAGACCTCACAACACATGGCTATAATTTTTGCTTTAAAAAGCCAATAGTCTTTTCAAGCTTCATTATATATGTAACTTCAATAACTTTCCTTACCATTTGTCATAGTGCAGACCTACTGGTAACAAATTTGTCCAGTTTTCCCTCACTTTTGCTTTTATTTTTAAGTATATTTATTTGGGATATGGAATTCCATATTGAGAGTTTTTATTTCAGCCCTTTAAAAGATGCCATTCCATTGTCTTCTGGTCCTCACTATTTCTGATAATAGTCAGTTTTAATTCTTATATTTTCCCATATATCTAATGTATGTTTCCTTTGTCTGATTTTAATATTTTAAATTTCATCTTTGTCAGTTTGACAGTAATGTCTTAGAAGGGTTTTTGTTGCTGTTGTTCATTTGTTTGTTTTATCCAACATGAGATTCTCTGAACTTTTCTTGTAGCAATGGGTTGCTATGTTTGATCCAATTTTGAAAAATTCAGCCAATATTTTTTCACATATTTATCTGTCTCTCTTTTCTGACTAACACTCTTTTTTAAAATGTACATTTAACCATCTGATACTGCCTCACAGGTCACTGCAGTTTAATTAAACTTGTTAAAAAAAATTTATGGCCCATTTTTTCATTTTTCAGTTCTCATGAAGTCTACCAATATTGCATTTTTCAATTCTAGAATTTCCATCTGTTGTTTTTTTTAGGTCCCCAAATCCATTCTACAATTCCCTATCCCTTTCTCATTAAAAATCCTATAGATTTTTAAACATTTTGTCCAATATTGTTATTTAAAGATTCTTACTGAAAATTATAGTCTCTGAGTTGCCCCTGGGCAATTTACTCACATTTTCCTGTTTTCTGCAAGTCTTCTACGTGTTTTTTTTTTTTTGGGGGGGGTAATCTTTATTGTTAAGAGTATTACAGATGTCCCCCGTTCTCCCCCACATTGTCCCCTCCACCCAGTTCCTGCCCTACCCCAAGCCTTCACCACCCTATCGTCTGTGTTACATAGGTAATGCATATATGCATATAAGATCTTTGGTTAATCTCTTCCTGCCTCCCCTGCCCCCTTCGCTCTGAGATTCATCAGTCTGTTCTATGTTTCCATGCCTCTGATTCTATTTTATTCATCAATTTATTTTGTTCATTAGATTTCGTGTTCATTTATTTTTATTTTTAGTTTCAATTGTTGATATGTATTTATTGCCATTTTAATTGTTCATATTTCTTCTTCTCCTCCTCCTCTTTTCTCTCCTTTTTCTTCATTTTCTTCCTCCTCTTTTCCTCTTCTTCTTCCTTTTCTGAAAGAATAACCTTCAAGGTTTCATGCAGAAATGGTTTGGTGGTGATGAATTCCTTTAGCTATTTCTTGTCTGTGAAGCTCTTTATCTGACCTTTAATTCTAAATGATAGCTTTGCTAGATAGAATAATCTTGGTTGTAGGTCCTTGCTATTCAACACTTTAAATATTTCTTGCCACTCCCTCCTGGCCTGCAAAGTTTCTGTTGAGAAATCAGTTGACAGTCATTAAGGTCACTCCCTTGTAGGTAACTACTTTTCTCTTGCTACTTTTAATATTCTATCTTTGTATTTAACCCTGGAATTTTAATTATGATGTGTCTTGATGTGGGCTTCTTTGGGTTCCTCTTGTTTGGGACTCCCTGTGCTTCTTGGACTTGTAAGTCTATTTCTTTCACCAGGTAAAGGAACTTTTCTGTTATTATTTTTTCAAATAGGTTTTCAGTATCTTACTCTCTGTCTTCTCCTTCTGGCACCCCCATAATGTGAATGTTGGTACGCTTGAAGTTGTTCCACAGGTGCCTTACATTATCTTCATATTTTTGGATTTTTTTTTTCTTTTTGCTCTTCTGATTGGGTGTTTTTTTGCCTCCTCATATTCCAAATTGTTGAATTGATTCTCAGAATTATCTACTCTTCTGTTGAATCCCTGTAACTTATTCTTTATTTCAGTAAGTATATACTTAATTTCTGACCAGTCCTTTCTCATATCTTTGAAATTCCCACTAAGATCCTTGACATTCTAAGTCCCTTGAAATTCTCATGAAGATCCCTGAGCAATCTTAAAACCATTGATTTGAACTCTGTATCCAGTAGTTTGCTTGCTTCTATTTCTTTCATTTGTGAAATGTTTCTTTGTCTTGCATTTTGCCTGCTTCCCTGTGTTTGTTTCTATGTATTAGGGAGAGCTGCTGTGTCTTCTGGAATTGATAGAGTGGCCTCGTGTAGCAGATGTCCCTTAGGTCCCAGTGGCTCAGCCTCCCCAGTCACTTGAGCTTGGGTGTCTAGGTCAATCCCTTTGGGGGCTGTGTGCACAGTCTTATTGTAGTTGAGCCTTGATTGCTGTTGGTCTCACTGGGAGGAATTGACCTCCAGGCCAATTGGCTGTGAGAACCAGCTGTGACTACAGTGGAACAGCAGCTGTGCAGGAGACACCCCTATGGTACAGGAGTTGCTACAGTGGGACTTTGGTGTTCACTGAACCTGCCCATTGAGTGTGTCACTTATGGATGTGTAGAGTTATAATCTGGTATGGTCTGAGGCTGTCCACTGGGTGCATTGGCTCTGGGCCTCCCAGGAGTTATAACGTCAGCCACTGCCTGGGACCACCTGGAAAGAGCTACAGAGAGATCTGCAGATGGCTGCTACTTGCATTGGGCTTAGTAGTGCCCAGGTAAGGCCTAGCTGTGAAGCAAGGCAGGCTGGTGGTAGTGCCAGCTCTTGGGCCTCTTATTGGTAGATATTGGTCATGCTGATATTAGTTGCTGCTTGTTTAAGATATTTTAGGAAAATATGAAGCCTGAACCAGGACAGGCAATTCATATGGAAAAGCTTCTGCAAACTGCTTGGGTGAGGCTGCAAATTGGATGGGGCAGGTTCTCAGGGAATCAACAGGATGGAGTGACCAGTGTGAGTCAAGCTGATGGAAACTCAGATATGGCTGCTAGTCAGTGCTGAGATAGGTACGTCCTAGAACAGGAACAATGACACCCCCGTGAGCACCCCCATCTGGGAGAAAACTGCTCCAGAGTTCCTGCTCCAATGTCAGACAATCTAGTTCCTCCCCAAATGTCCTAGCATTGGAGCCTAGAAGGTGTGAGACCCTGTAAGTTCATGCACTGGCCCTTTTAGAGGAATTACCTATATCTCTGCAGCCTCCATGTCATTCAGCCACAATCCCCACTGGCCAAAAATTATAGGAACTTCTCTTCACAGCACAGGAACCCTGTGCTAAGAAGTCTGGTATGGGGCTGGGATCCCTTGCTCTTCATGGGAGGATCCACAGCCACGATATCTTTCCCAACTAAAAAAATGCCACATGTGGGTGTCAGAACAGCCCATTCCGCACCTCCAGTCCTCCTACCAGTCTCAATATGCTTTCTTCTTTACTTCTCTAGTTGTAGGACTGACATTCAGCCAGTTTCCAAGTGGTTCTGAATGATGATTGTTCTGTAGTTTAGTTGTAATTTTGATGTGGCTGTGGGAGGCAGTGAGTACTGGCATTTACCTGTGCCACCATCTTGGTTCTCTCCTAAATTTTTATTACATGTTAAACACTGTGTCTAGAAATGGCTCTTCCCTCTGAAGTTAAGTCCTTTTAGATTTCTTTGTGTAAACAGCTCTTTAATGGCTTTGAAGAAAAGTATGATTTTGTTGTTGTTTTCCTAATGACTTATTGGTTGTGCTGATAGGGGTCAGGA
Organism: Corynorhinus townsendii; assembly: GCA_026230045.1. Taxonomy (NCBI): domain Eukaryota; kingdom Metazoa; phylum Chordata; class Mammalia; order Chiroptera; family Vespertilionidae; genus Corynorhinus; species Corynorhinus townsendii. The sequence goes on from JAPDVU010000011.1 coordinate 38,281,073, forward strand.
TTTTTACTTCTTCCTATATCCTAGGTGGAGGTGTAACACCTCATTTAGCTTTTGTTACACAATAAACATTTCTAAAAACTTGTGGACTGAAACAACAATCATATGTTTACTCACATATCTGTGGATTGGCAATTTGATCTGAATTCAACTGGATGGCTTTTCTGGTCTCAGTTGGGGTTTCATGCATTTGTAGCCAACTACTGGTCATCTTGGGCAGATTCACTTGTTGGCTGTCAATCAGCTGATACAGTGTGGGCAAGAGAGTCACCACTCTGTCATCCTCCAGCAGGCAAGCTCAACTTTGTTCCCATGGCAGCTAGGCAGCAAAACCAGAACGTGAAGGTTTGTTAAGGCCTATGTTCCAAACTGGCACACTGTCACATCTTCCATGTTCCACTGGCCAAACAAGTCACAAGTCCAGCTCAGATACAAAAGACGGGAATATAAACTTTATTTCTTGATACAAGGAGCTATGCAGTCACAGGAATAACATACATCATGGAAGTGCTAACAATTGTAGCTTTATGAAAAAATTTTATTTTTGCCATCTACAAAAAGTATAATGGTTTGTTCTTTCGGAAATTGTTTTTTCATTTTTAATTAAGCATTCAAATTACCTTTTCCAAAAGAACAAGAAAATCTACTTTTTTAATGTTTGCCAGAAAACATTAATGAATCATGAACTGTAGTCAAACCAAATTGAGAGTGTTCAATCCAGGAAAACCAACAGTATAGGGCAAACTTACAATCACTTCAGGGAGGCAGAGGCAGGTTTTGCTCTACTCTAACCCAATGAGTCTGCACTTGAAGCAGTGTTTTTGTTTGGGAAGGGATAGCATAAGAATAGTGCTGGTCAAACTGGGGCATTTAGGAAAGAAGAAATCAGTTCAGACCTGGACTCAAAACCATACCAGACAGATGGTTAAAGAAATTAGAGCTATTTTTCTTAGAGAAAGAGTCCTATATAATAAAGATGTAATATGCAAATTAACCCTTATGCCTTCACAAGATGGCTGCCTATGAGCAGGCCGGCAGGGGCATTAGTGAGGGATGACCAAACGACTGAACAGCAGGCTGCATGGGGAGAACAGGCCGGCAGTTGGGGGTGGGGGATGGGGCATGAGGGGTGACCAGGCCAGCAGGGGGGGGGGCAGTTGGGAGCGACCAGGCCAGCGGGGGGGGGGGGGAGGGGCAGGCAAGACATTTAGGGGCAACCAGGCCGGTGGGGGGCAGGGGGCAGTAAGAGGCGACCAGGCTGGAAGGGGGGGGGCAGTTAGGGGCGACCAGGCCGGCACACAGAGGTAGTGAGGGGTAATCAGGCCAGCAGGGGGGGCAGTGAGGGCCAATCAGGCCGGCAGGGGGGGCATTTAGGGATGACCAGGCAGGCAGGCAAGTGAGCAATTAGGAGCCAGTGGTGCAGGATTGTGAGGGGGATGTCCGACTGCTGATTTAGGCCCGAAACCAGCAGTCGGACATCCCTCAAGGGGTCCCAGATTGGAGAGGATGCCAGTTGGGCTGAGGGGGTCCCCCCACACACACATGCACAAATTTTGTGCACTGGACCTCTAGTCTTCAATAAAGACAAACCAGTACCTTCAAATATTTATAGATTCATTTGGTTTAATAATTATTTTAAAAACCAGAAATGAGGAATTATTTTCCTACCTAAATTATTTTTATAAGATATAATTCATATACCATTAAAATCATCATTTTAAAGTGTAACAATTGAATGGTTTTTGTTATACTCAAAAGGTTGTACAATTATCACCACTATCTAACTCCAGAGCATTTTAACTAGCCAAAAAGAAACCCCATACTCATTCCCCATCCTCCTCATCACAGCCCCTGGAAACCACTAATCATCTACTTTCTCTCTCTATAGATGTGCCTATTCTGAGCATTTCTTATAAGTGGATTCATATAATATGTGGTCTTTTGTGACTGGCTTCTTTCACTCAACAGGATGTGTTAAATATTCATCCATTCTGCACCATGTATCAGTACTTCCTTCCTTTTCATGACTAAATAATACTTCATTGTATAGATAGATCATATTTTTAAACCATTTATCAGTCATTGGATTGTTTCCACTATTTTTGGCTATTTTGAATAATGCTGCTATAAACATTCACATATAAGTTTGGGGGTTTTTAATGTAAGTTTTAAATTTTCTTGGGTATATACCTAGAATTATTGGGTTATTTCTGTTTACTCTTTAAGGCAAAGCCATTGCTAAGAGCAAAGAATTATTTACCAAAGGAAACTGTGGTCACAATGGAATGAGCTTCATTGAAAGATATAAGCTGCCTGCCCCTGGAGTGGTAGAAAGGGAAGGAAATGAGATTCCTAAAAGGATATAGAATGTTCAACTAATAAGAGGCAGGAGTATAGGGTTTAAAGCAAATATTCTGAAGCCTAATTGCTCAAGTTCAAATTTCACTTCTGCTACTTGCCAGCTATGTGACCTGGGACAAACCACTTAATCTGGTTTAGCTTCTTTTTTAAAAAAAATATATTTTTTTATTGATTTTAAAGAGAGGAAGGGAGAGAGATATATAATGATTGGCTGCCTCCTTCAGCCTCCCACTAGGGATTGAGCCTGCAACCTGGGCATATGCCCTGACCAGGAATCAAACCATGAGCTCCCTGTCATGGAATCAACCTCTGAGCCACCTAGGTATAGCTGGCTTACCTTCTTAATTTCCTCCTATCCTATATAATAAAACCCTAATATGCAAATTGACTGAACGGTGGAATGACCGGCGAAACAACCGGTCGCTATGACACACATTGACCACCAGGGGGTGGACACTCAATGCAGGAGCTGCCCCTGAATGGGGTGGGGGGGGGCATCTCCTGCATTAAGCATCTGCTCCCCAAGAGGGAGGCGCCTGGCGGCGATGGGGGGGTGGGGCCAACCTGCGGGAGGCACCAGGCTGCTAGCCAAGGCAGGTGCCAGCAGGAGCCCCTCAATTGCCCCACCCATAGGTCACCCCAGAGATGGCCCTGATGGCCGGCCAGGCCTAGGGACCCTACCCTATATATTGGGAACAGTTTCTTAGATTTAAAAATTAAAACCTGGCAAGGCCACTCTAACATTGAAAAAACAGGATGATGCAGCGATGACATGCATGGACTCTGGCTTTCAAAATTTGTGGTCAGCCCTGATTCTGACACTTATAACTGTGTGACAAAGCCAATTACTTAACTTCTCTCTGCTTCAGTTTTTCCAACCATAAGATGGGGAAAATGGTACTACTGCCTCAGAAGGATCATGTTATGTACTACTTTCATAATCAGGGCCAAAAAATGTAGCTGCCCATACAACAGAAAGATGCCTTCACCTGTATGAAAAGTATGGTCACTGGTGCATGCAGCATCCCAGATTGCGAGAGGGATATCTGACTGCCTGTTTAGGCCTAACATCCCCTGAGGGGTCCTGGATTGCGAGAGGATGCAGGCTGGGCTAAGGGAATCCCCTCACTCCCAAGCATGAATTCCATACACTGGGCCTCTAGTTTAAAATAAAAGCCCCACTTCCCTGGGATTAAATTGCATAGTAAACAGGGTTGGGCAAAGGTAGGTTTATAGTTGTTCATATGGAAAATAATACAATAATCTATAATAATAAAAGTGTAATATGCTAATTACACTGGACATCCTTCCAGACATGCTTCCGGACGACCTTCCATACAAAGGCAGGGATGCAGCCACAGGATCAAGGCAGCCACTAACGTGGCTGCGAGGGAGGGATCCAGGCAGCCACAGCAGCTGTGAGGGAGTGATCTCGGTAGCTGCCAGCTGCTAAGGCCTACTCTTGCACGAATTTTGTGCATCGGGCCTCTAGTTAATAAATAATACAAGTGTCCACACGTATTCATAACTATAAACCTACTTTTGCTCCACGCTGTATATATTCTGGAGTTCTGGAGTCAGCTGGACCTGGGTTTGGAAGTCACCACACTGCCCTATTCTATTAACTGTGTTGGACCCTGACTTATTGCTTGTGAGTTCTTAGGCAAGCTAACTGACCTCTCTAAAGCTGATTTATCTCAGTTATACATGGGACTAAAATAACTTTCTAACAGATGTCTTACTCCGAGCAGGTACACAGCAACTGTGAATCCCTTCCCTCATGAAGCACCTCCTGGGGGCCATGTCCAGAGTTCATCCTTTACACTGCTGACATCTGAGAGCCAATTCTATCTTAGACACTGCTGCAGGTTCTATACAAAGAAGGAAAAAAGCTACTTCCCACATTCATTAACTTGCAAAGTAATATAAAAATTGAAAACATTGTATTATGGTTCTTAGGAAGCAGAGTTGCTCCTCAAGTAGATTGGAATGCTTCTCACATTTTACTGTGCATGCTAATCGCCTGGCCATCTTGATAAGTGCAGAGTGTGATGCAAAAGGTCTGGGGAGGGAGCCTGAGACTAAATTTTAAACAAGCTACCAGGTGATGCTGCTGCTGATGGTCCATGGACTGCATTTTGAGGGTGGAGGACTTAGACTATAGTTGAGGAGTTGAACCTAACCCACAGGGGCCCATCCATCCCATTCCTCTAAACCCCTGCCTTTTGAGCCTTTGTTTAAGAGGCTAAATGCCCCTGGGCCCTCAGAGCCAAGATGCTTATTTTCACAAACCTTTCTCCTTATATTAGTCAAGATTCCTTTAGATCTGTCTTGTAAGCCTGTCCTGATTTTCTGGATAGTATGGGTGGCTTATCAAGAAATTAATCAAAATTCCCTGGACGACATAAAATGTTCAAGAGATCCATGCTTGTAGGCTGTGCTCCTAGACCACACAGTCCTTCATGGGGAAGTTAAAATAAACATGTGCAAGGTCATTTGGCCCAATAACTTCCATGCTGACCTAAAGGAGGCTGGATTCCTCTCAAGGAATTAAGCCTTGGCTATACACCCACCTTCTAATTCTATTCTTTAAATCTAAAACAAACTAGCTCTCTATGGAATACTATAGGAGTTGGGTTAGTTTCCAGGTGATTTTTAACTATTTACATCTGGGAAATTTTTATTTAAATAGAAAATCATTGAGGGACTTAGAAATGGAAAGAAGAGTAAAATGATAAAGGGATATCCAATTTGCATTTTAAAAAAGGATTTCTGAATGCCAAGTGTCATGATGATCACAACAATAGTAACTTCAATTATTTGAGTATTGACTTTGTGCCAGGCCTTGTGACAAGAGCTTTATATACAGTATATAGCATACATTGCTTACTATATACCAGGTACCAATCCTGAGCACTATATGTGTTAATTGGCTCAAACTTCAAAAGAGTCCCATGAGGAGATATTATTTTTTTTTTCATTTTACAAATGGGCAAGTGAAGACATAGAGAGATTAGTATCTGTTTAAGACTGATACGTGGAAAAGCTGGTATCCACTGCTGGCTCTAGAGTTCACGTGGTCACCCACTGTACTATGCTGTTATTAACAGAAAGAGAAAAACTGACAGAGGGTCATTTGCATACCTATGAAACCTATACTTCCCCTAGATGCCCCCTCCATGTCAGCTGTGTAATCTCCTATGTCCTATATCCTAGACATCACTGAAGCAGGCTGAGTCACAAGAAAGAAATTCTACAGTATTCCCAGACCCAAAGCCACAGAAGTAAGGAAATCATTCTCCTTATGCAAGAAGCCCCCAGGCTCTCCCTGTGGTGGGTACATCAATTGCCTCTGCTCTTGGTCGACATTCCTCTCTCCTCTCCTTGCATTAGTTCACCTCAGCAGACTTCTAGAATCTTCAATCCAATAGCTCTGAGCTCATTCTGTCTACCCATACGCTGAGCTCATTCTGTCTACCCAACCACAAACTGCATCCCACAGATTAGTATGTTATAACACTCAGCCTCTTCTTTCCTGATGCACTGGGGCCAGGGCTGCATCATCCTATGCCCCCTTGACCATCTAGAACACATCACCCTCTGCTTTGGCCTCCAGTCAGACATACAAACAAGCCAGGTCCTCACTCCAGTAGTCAGTGGGTTTGGGATTCTAAGAAAAACATTTTCTCTGCAGCAGGGCATAATCCAATTAGCCCCACCCACTGCAGAGGTACTAGGAAACTCTCCTCTTAAATGAAACCAAATAGCATCTTTGAAGAAAGATTTTGATATTGTTTGCTTTTAGCATTACTAGGTTATTTCTAAATATTTTAAAAGCTGATTTGCATTTAAAATATATTTATGTGACTGAGTAGGCTTAGATCAGCCATTTTACAGTTAAAGAGAATGATGCTAAGAGGTTTTTAATTATTCACTTTACAGCAATGGCTCTCAAAATTTAGTGTATGTAAAATTCACATCAGGAGAGCAACAAAAATTAGCTTGTTGTTTCAGATTTTGAAAATCTGCCTTTTCAAAAAGAAACCTTACTGTTGTCCCCCTCCCCACCTGTAACCTCCCTCCATTTATTCTGATGCAGGTGGCCCAATGCTTTGAAAAATACTGCAACAGAGTAAGTAAGGGAGTCTGTGGACAGAATTCAGGAGTCTATGAACTTGGATGGGGGAAAAAACTTTGCATATTTGTTATCAACATCTTCTAATTAAAATTTAGTGTTCCCTTCAATAGCAGATAGAGACAGCAGACCATAACCATAGTTGTATGAGCATGCCTGTGATTTTGTCACCAGTACAAATCACAGGTATTTATCTATACTAATAATAGAGGAATATGCAAATTGGCTGGGATGCCATCATGTAACAACCAATCAGGACAGGGGTGGGGCCATGGTGGAGAGCTCTCAGCACGCCTGTGCCAGGGTCCGAAGGGCAGGAGAGGAAGGGACAGCAGATAGGCAGTTAAGGGGATCAGGCCAGGAGGGGAGAGCAGGTAGGCAGTTAGGGGAATCAGGCCAGAAGGGGAGCGCAGATAAGCAGTTAGGGCGATCAGGCTGCCAGGGGAGGGGAGTTAGGGGGAGCAGGCCGGCAGGGGGGAGCAGTTAGGGGGATCAGGCCAGGAGGGGAGAGCAGTTAGGCAGTTAGGGGGATCAGGCCAGGAAGGGAGAGCAGTTAGGGCCATCAGGCTGGCAGGGGAGGAGTTAGGGGCATCAGGCAGGCAGGCAGGTGAGCAGTTAAAAGCCAGTGTTCCAGATTGTGAGAGGGATCCCAGATTGGAGAAGGTACAGACCAGGCTGAGGGAGCCCCCCCATGCACAAATTTCATGCACCTCTAGTGTATGTATATATGAAAGGCTAAGCACCTGTCCAACCATCTGACCGGCCGGTAAGTATGAGGTGCACTGACCATCAGGGGCAGACGCTCAACACAAGAGTTGCCAAGCTGCGGTGACTTGGCAGAGGCAGTTCTCAGGTGACCCACCCCAGAACCAGAGAGGAGGGAGCCCGATTCTGGGGTGTGTTACCCGAGAACTGCCCTCTCACAATCCAGGACCCCTTGGGGGATGTCAGAGAGCTGGTTTTGGCCTGATCCCCACAGGCCAGGCCGAGGGACCCCACCTGCCATAGGGACCCCGCTCACTCTGCAGATGACCTTTGAGCTGCACTGGAGGAACCGAGGGAGGTTGGCTCCAGGGTGTGTCTGGCCTGTCTCAGCCAGTCCCACCCCACTGGCCACCTTCTAATTAATTTTCTTTTAATGTGCACAAATCTGTGCACCGGGACACTCATTTTTATATAAAATGGGTTTTGTAGTATCTCAAAATATCTTCCCTTTTACATTAACCAGTTTTTCAAACTTATAGTTATGAGACTTGCTGCTATATCTCATCAATATGTGAATTAAAAAGACATAATAAATTTTGTTTTACTTAGTATTCTGATAATTGTAATTAATAAAATCGGCTCTCTTTGTAAGATGACATACATATATTTTAAAAACATTCTGAGAAAAGATCTATATGTTTCAGGTATACAATACTATAATACACCATCTGTATATTGTAGTGTGTGTTTACCACCCCAAGTCAAGACTCTTTTCCTCACTAATTATCCCTCCTTTACCCTCTCTTCTAACTTCCCAGCCCCGCTTTCCCTCTGGTAAATCACCATGCTGTAGTTATGTCTATGAGGATTTTTGTTTTTGTTTGTTTGTTTTTAATAAAGTTGCTTCACTTTTTTATTGTTGTTGAGAGAGAGAGACAGACAGACAGACAGACAGAGAGAGATATTTATTTTTCTACTTATTTGTGCGTTCACTAGTTGCTTCTTGTGTGTGCCTTGACTGGGATTGAACCCACAACATTAGCATATCAGGATGACACTTAAACCAACTGAGCTACCTGGCCTGGTTCTGAGGCTTTGTTTGTTTGTTTTTGCTTACTCTCACCTTTTAACCAATGTCACCCCAAAAGATTCAATAAAAATAAGAAAAGATCTATAGGCTTCACCAGACTGCTAAAGCTGTTTCCTGCATGAAAAAAAAAAAGTTTAGAAACCTCTGTTCTCAGACCTTCATCTGGCCACCTCTAACTCCTTGATGATTACAGAGGTTGGATTATGGTCACCTGACTCAAGGAAGTGAATTGATTGGCTGGGTTGAGCCAATCAGGTTCTCCCTCTTGATTTAAGATAGCCAACTACCAGTGGGGAGAGACTCTGGGACTAAGAGGGCTATAGAATCAGGGCTGTGGTCTGTACCACTGCAAGTCACAGACAGATGTGAAGAGGCTAAGAGAGCTGGCCTATAGAGAGAACCCAGCAAGCACCTTGAAGAAAGTAGAAATCCGCTCCAAGACCTCCAATCTGTGATCAGAGAGGGGCCAAGATATAAAGGCCATTCCAACTGCACTGTGAGTCAGCTGTACTTCTGGCCCTGGACCTTCATGATATTCCCTTCTCTCCTTATTATCTACCTTCCTTTCTTTCCTTAGTTGGGGTTTTTGCTCCTCATAACTAAGGCTTCACTGCAGCTGCATGTGTGCCCCCTTATTACTCGTCTCTCTGCCTGTCTGTATTTGTGCACATCGCCACTTAGCCATTTAGTGGCAAAGATTTCCTGAGTGCATTCTTTCTGTGCCTCATTGCCTTATCTGGAAAATGAGGACACTAACAGTATCAACACAAGATGAGCATCAAATCAATTAATATACATAAAGTGTATGCCTGGTACAGAGCAAGTACTTGGTAATTGCATGCAATTATGATGCTCATTGTCCCCAAGTCACAGGCCTTGGACTTTACATGATCTGAACCTGCTCACTTCATTTTTCAACACAGCCCTAATCAAAGCTAACAGTGATGGACAGGCCTAGTTTGGGTTCTGGGCATCTCTACAAATTGGCATTCTACATCTACAACCTTAGACTTGCTCTCTGTAAAAGTTTTCCTTAGTATGATCATGAAGATTCTCTCCTGGAGTCCTGCTCAATTATTATAATGTATTTACTTATTTATGAGATAATTGTTTCTCTTGTACTGAGGTTTCTATACTCGTCTGGATCAAAATACATCACATCTCTACTATTGGGCAAATGGCCCAGAGCCAGTGGTCAGCAAACTGCGGCTCGTGAGCCGCGGTTTGCCGCTCTGTTGACTAACGAGTTTGCCAACCACTGGGATAGGGACTTAATCACAAGGAACAACAACAGCCTGTAATTATTGGAATCAAGAGTCTAGGTCAGTGGTCGGCAAACTCATTAGTCAACAGAATGGCAAGCCACAGCTCCTGAGCCACATGTGGCTCACGAGCTGCAGTTTGCCGACCACTGGCTCAGACACTTGCTAAGTCTGGGAACCCCTAGCACATGGGGTGTGCTGGATAGATGTGCAGAGCTGCACATCCTCAGGAGAACACAGTTACTAATGCAACCTGAGATGAATGCAATAGCTCTGAGAAAGAATGACCACCTCTGCAGGATAATCACCTGACCATGCACAGCTCCTTCGTGATGTGACCCTGGGTGTTTCCCTGCCTATTTACAAACACCATCTAGCACCAGGCTCTGAGCACAAACACACAGTGCAGCAGCTGCTGCTTCTTGAACACATGCCTACTCTGGGGCTGTCAAAGATGCAGATGCACAGAGAGCTTGTTTCAAGGGTCCAATTTCATATCTCAAATCTATTTGACTTAACCTCCATATCTCTATCATTGACACATCCATCAGGGAAGTTACCTGGGGTTGATGTGGATGGTAGAAAAGCTTGTCTGAGACTGTTTCCTAACCATCAAGCAGTTTCACTGCTATCTAGGGTTTAGTGTGGTTTTTTTTTTAAGTGATTGATGGGGGCGAGGGGACTTCAAAATTCAATTTAGACCAAGAAACTCCATCTAAAGAAGTTGAATAATAGAATCAACCAAGATTAATGCTGATCTAATTCTTAAAGTTGTCTTCAGACAAATATTATAAAATCCCCCATTTCCTTATTGTACTTTTTAATCATACAGACACTAGAAAAATTACTATAATGAAAACTATAACAATGAACATTTAATAAATGGTAGCTATGTGGCACCTTCCTAAGTATGTTACATGTATTAGTTCATTTAACCTTTACAAGAATCAAGTAGATTCTACCATTTTCCCAATTTTACAAATAGGCACAAAGAGGCTGAGTGACTTGCCCAGGGTTACACTGCTAGTCATATGCTGAACCAAGACATGGTTCTGTCTACCAACATCCCTTCTGCTAGAAGTTGAGCCCATTTTCTCTTAGACATCTGTGGAAAGGCAGGACAAAACCATTTGAAATAGCCCTTGCCACTGTCCTTAAAGGAGACAGCAAAGCACCTCTTTACCCTTCCATCTGCTTTCTCCTGCAGACAGCACTGGCATGCACTGTCCAGGTCCTCCTCTAATGCTGCCACTGAGTCCCTGTGCAACTTGGCCATGTTCTTTCCGGGCCTAAGTTTCCTCTATAAAGTCAGGGTGTTAGACCAGGAGATTAGTTGATATTTTTCTGGTCTACTTGACTTTTCAGAGAAAGGAAAGCATCTTAGCCAAAGCATAAGTGATGACCACTAGGTGGTGACATCCCTGACAGGCAGGGCTCAAATAACCATGATGTCGCCATTGTCAGGGTTAGCTGATGGCTAGAGTAGTGTTTCCTGGCTCTAGAGATGTCCATCATGAGAACAAGTGAGCAGGGAGGCCTTCCCACTGGGCTACTCCTCTAGTCACTGCCCCCTCCCCAGACTGCCTCCATGTCCCCCAGTAGTATTTCCAAAGTGTGGTCCCACAGACCACCTATTATGGACTAAATGTTTGTATCTCCCCAAAAGTTCTACGTTAAAGCCCCAACTACAGTGTGTTAGTCTTTGGAGATGAGGCATTTGGGGTTATTAGGTTATGAGGGCAAGACCCTGCTCTGATGGGGATTAATGTCCTTCTAAAAAGGACACCAGAGTGCTCTCGCTCTCTCTCCATACACAAGCACACAAAAAGGGTCATGTGAGCAAAGAGCAAGAAGGCAGCCATCTGTAAGCTAGGAAGAGAGCTTTGATGAGAACCCAACCATGCTGGCACTCTGATCCTGGGCTTCCTGCCTCCAGAACTGTGAGAAAATAAATTTCTGTTGTTTAAGGCACCCAGTCTGTGGATTTTGTTTTGACAGCCTGAGCAGACTATGGTACCACCATTCCCTGGGGAACCTGCTAATGAAATGTTCAGACCCACTCTTGACCCACTATATCAGGGTTCTTAGAGGTGACACCAAGAGTCTGCATGTTCAGTAAAATCCCTGGGTGATCTAAAAAACACGGGAAACCATGACACTGGGGGTTCAAGGTCCAGAAAGGGTGAGGAATCTCTTATGCAAGATTCAGAATGTCATATGTGCCAGCCCAGAACAGAATGTAAAATTTGGCCATTTTTTACCTACTCAGTTGGAATCAAGGACTATTAAGAGCACCTCCAGGTTTCTAAAGTCGAATGTTTTGCCAACACACATCCTTTCTTCCAGCTTTTTCCATGGCCACTGCTATGTACTTTGCAGTGAAAAACAAAAGCATCATTCATCTCTGTTCCAGGCTCTCAGCAGGTGCTCCTAAGTTCCCTGATGTGATGCCTTTGCTCAAGTGTGAAGTGTCACCATCATAACTTCACTGTCCTAGAAGGCCATGGCTTGAGCTTCATGCCACAGCAGAAAACACTAAAACTCCCTAGATCATGTGTTAGTTAGGCTGCAGGTTAGCATGATAATGCCCCGCCATCTGGCCGTGACCTGGTTTTCCAGAACGAGAACCTTTAGACATGTCCCTGAGCCAAGCTGTGTTCACCTTGGGATCTCCATATTCCTACTAATCACAGACATTGCATTAGCTACTAATAACATGGGTGGAAGTGAAGTGTGCTATTTCCACAAAGCTTGAGTTTGTTATTTGATTCTCCATGCCAGAGTCACAGATGAGGCGCCAGACAGTGAGCCTCATCAGCATGGGTGTTAGAGGCAGAAAAGTAGAGCTGAGCCCCCAGCCAACCTACTATGAACATGTAGCAAAAGCAAGAAATCACACTTCATTGGGTTAAGTCCGTGAGACTTTACACATTCTGAAGCAGAATGGAGCCCATCTTGACAGCATGACTCTTATATTAGGGGTTCTCAACCTAGCTGCACAGTAGAATCACCTGGAGAGCTTTAAAATCACAATGCCTTGACCCATCTCAAAGCACAGTGGTTAGTAAGACATAACCATACTCCTTAGATAGTGAGATAATCTCACCATAGCTATCTGGACTTGGATATACTAGAAAATTTTCAGACTGCAGTTTGGGGGAAAAGAAAAACAGCAATGAGTTACTGTGTATATAGAATAATTTAATGTCTTTAATGACAATTTAAGAAAACAGAGGCCTGTGGGTATCTCTAAGTACCAAATGATATATTTATTAAATAACAAGCAGCATTGAGGTATCTAAGTTGGTTTTGATTATCCTGAGTAATGTGACAGTTTTCCTGATCTACCACCAGATACTCCTATCCCAGCCAATTTAATTAACTTTTGTCATGTGGTTCACTGAGTCTAGAAATGCAAAATTATCTGACTGTATCCAGAGATTTGTCAAACATAACCTGAAAAAACTACTTTTCATTTACTGTAAGGAGAGAAAGGGAGGAGGAAGGGGGATTCAGAAACAATATAAATGTACCACTGCAATTCCATTTTCCTAGAAGCACCCTTTGTTTTAAAAACAAGGAGAAATTAGTTGGACATATGACAAACAGACAAAAAACACCAAATAATAAAAATTTGCTCTGGAAAAAAAAATCCCCATTATTAGTATGCCTCGGGAGATGGCAACTCTGAAGCAGCTGGGCTCGGCTAGTCTCCAAAGATAAGCAGGGAAGAGGGAAGGAAAGGCTGTTAACAGAGATGGTGCTGCTGATACCCAGAAGAAAGCCACCTTTTTGATGATTGGGTAAGATTTTAAAATTAAAATACTATCCATTTGTCTGACCTAGAATTACAGAATTACAAATGCATGTAAACCTTCCTTTAGTGGGAAAGAAGTCTCTGGGCAGAAAACATGCTTTTGAAGCTGAACAGCAACTCTGAGCTATTCCAGTTGAATCTTCCACCTTTGCACTTTGAGCCTCACACTGATGACATAGGGCAGCTTCCCTGGACTTTAGGTTTATTTGTTGAATACTGCCTGAACTCAACCAACTGATAGCCAGAGTTCTGTGGCCATTTTTCAGGGGTTATGAGGGAGATTGACAAGAGTCAGAGAGACAAGGTGCCCATTCATGAATGGCCATGAATGGCTGATTAACTTTCTGCAACACATTTGCCTGTGAATTATGTAAACATGCTTTCTAAAAACTAGAATCACAAGCAGTTCTAGGGAAGTGAAAGAGTCTAGGAAGACAAAGCCTAGATTTAAAAAAAATTTTTTAAGAAAATTTTCCTGCTAAGCCCCCACCCTGACACACACACACACACACACACACACACACACATCCCTGGCAGACATTGTTAATCAATCATGGCTGTCATTCCTGCTGAGTCTAGATGTGGCCAGAATCCTCAACATCTTATTCCAGGTAGTCACTACCAGTCAATTCAAGTTAGCACACACAATGAGCACTATGCTCTCTGTCTGAATTTGTGATTAAGCAGAATTTCCAATGCATAGCAGGAAAATACCGAGTTGCAACAGCCAAATACTCTTGGCTGCCTAGCCAACACCAATTCAACCTTCCTGAAAAAGCCCCAATTTTACTCAGGTAGCTACTCCCTCCTTACATAGCCATGTGCCTCAAGGGAGGTGGACCCTAGTTCTCCTCCCAGGAGGTAAATTATGTATGATCTAACCAATCACAGTGTTTCATTTCCTCTGCCAGTGATTGGTTAGACTGTGACATCATGCTGGCTGATGAGATTTGATGGGAGGGTTAGGGAGAGTATCTGGGAAACGTTTTCTTTTCCTTGGGAACGGGAGGGGAAGGGAGGGAAGGGAGGGAAGAGGAGGAGAGGGGAGGGGAGGGGAGGGGAGGGGAGGGGAGGGGAGGGGAGGGGAGGGGAGGGAAAAAGACAGGACTCTTTTCTGCTGGGCATTTATATTTGGATGTAGTCTCAGACTATCTTGCTACCAAGAGAAAAGCAAAGCTGAAAGATAAGCCATTATGCAAAGATTGTCAAAGTAAAATGATTTTTAAAAACCTAGGCTTTCACCCACTTCAAGATTTCTAATTATGGGAGATAATAAATCCTCTGTACTGTTTAAACAAGCTAAGTTAGAGCTTTTGTTTCTTAATGCTGGAAAAAAAATCTCAACTAATATATCAGAAAGGCTCTGGGCAGATGGGCAGAGGAGATTGTCAGAGGGGAGACCAACAGTCACAAAAGGTGGAGAAGGAGAAAGCAGTACCACACATTGCTGATGTCAGCAAGCAAGGCCTGTATTTGAGTTCCAGACCAAGCAAGGTGGGATACCTATCTAGAAAAAAAAAAAAAACTATTTTAGAAACTAGAGCCAAAACTACTGCCCAGAAGGTCAAAGGCAGATCTCCAGGTTCAATAACTAAAGACAAAGTAAGTACACAGAAAAGAAAGGGACACCCTCCCCCAATTAATCATGTGCCAAGCATTCCTCTCACTTAATGTGTCCTATTAACCTATAAGGTAGATTGGTTATCCTGCAGGTGAGGAGGGTGAGGCAGAGAGATTAAATGCCTTCCCTCAGGTCAACAGGTAGTTAGCATTAGGGCTGAAATTCAATTTCAAGTCTGACTCTGAAGTTCAAGTTCCTTCTATTGTATCATACTGCCTTTCCAAGAAACAAGGTGGGGCTAGAAATCAACATTGAGGTTCAACTGATTCTAAGGTATACACTTGAGCTTCTTTAATACCCTGTTTGACTACAATATTGACCTGGCTTTGGACTAAGGGTTGTGGCTTCCTAGGGAGGAAGAGGAATTTGGGAACAACAGCCAGGTATGTACCATCCTATATCCTATATAATAAAAGGCTAATATGAAAATTGTCCCCTCAGGTGGGAGTTCAACTGACCAGGAGTTCAACCAGGGGGCGGGGCTGTCTGGCCAACCTCCCTTGGCCCCTCCCCTCAGTGGGCCCCGCCCCCTACCGCCCCTCCCATCCTGATCAGGGGCGGAGACAACCAACCTCTGGCATCCCCCCACCCTCCTACCAGCCTGATGGGGCAGGCCAGCCGGACCCCACCCGTGCACAAATTCATGCACTAGGCCTCTAGTTAATGATAGGTGTAGGACCTCTGTGGGCTCTGTCACCAGTAGCAAACTACACTGACCCCCTCAGACTGTTGACTGTGGTGACATTGAAAGAATGGCCTTAGAAGGCCCCTGCATGCAATCTGCATGCCAGTTGTCAATGCAGAGTGGCCACCAATGCAGATATAATAGTGCCACAAGTTTACAGAGAAAAGGACCAATGTTCAATAAAGGTATAAAAGTTAATAAACAGAACTAGAGTCGGAAAGGCAAATAATGTATTAGTTTCATATTGCTGCTATAATAAATTCCCATAAACGTGATGGCTTAAAGAACAGTTATTTTCTTACAATTCTGGAGGTCAGAAATACAAAAATCAAGGTGTTAGAACAGCCACAATCATTCTGGAGTATCTTAGAAGAAACGCTGTTTCCTTCCTGTTTTCAGCTTTTAGAGTTGCATTCCTTGTATTCCTCAGTTCATAGCCTCTTGTTCCATCTTCACAGCCAGTAGCATAACAGCTTCAAGTCTCTTTCTGCTTCCATTGTCATCACATCATCTTTTTCTATCTCCTGTAGTCAAATCTCCCTCTTATAAAGACACTAGTGATTATATTTAGGGCCCATCCAGATAACCAAGATAACCTCCCCAGCTCAAGATCCTTTTGTCATGCAAATTAACTTTACCAGGTTCCAGATATTAGGACCTAGATATTTTTGAGGCCATTATTTGTCCTAACACAAGTGACCCCACCACTTATTATAGCTGTGTGATCTTAGACTTCTTACTAAAAATCCCTCTGAGTCTCTGTTCTTTTATCTATAAAGCAGGATAACAATGATACCTATCTCACAGGACTGTAGTATAAATTTAGAAAGAATGCATGATAAATCTTAGCACAGTGCTTACCACATGGTAGTAATCATTAGTAGAAGGAAGTCCAAGTTTGAAGGCAGATCATTCTAAGTTCTAATTCCAGCTCTCACAAGTGAGCTGTGTGTCCCTGGAAAATCATACCACCTCTCTGAGCCATTCTGCATCTGCAGATTGGGAAAAATACTGGACCACCCTGCTCTCTGAGGGCACTTTAGAAAAAGAAAAGACACTACCATGTGTAACAAGCCTAACACAGAGTTTGGACCACTAAATATTAAGGATGAGTAGGAAATGAAATTAGCAGGAACAATAAAATTTGTTGAGCACTTACTATGTGGTATGCATGGCTCTACATCTTCTACACAGCTTTCCTCATCTAATTTTCACAATTGCCCCCTAAAATAAGAATTATTGCCATACCATTTTGTAAACGAAGAAACAGGCATGGAAAGGTTAAATGACTTGCCCAATCTCACACAGCTGGAGGTTGTTTCTATTAGTTTCCTAGAGCTACTGTAACAAATTGCCACAAACTAGATGGATTAAAACACCAGAAAGTTTTTCTCCCAGAGCTCCAGAGGGCAGGAGTCCAAAATCAAGGTGTGGGCAGGGCCAAGCTCTCTCTTGTTTCTTCCAGCTTCTGGTGTTGTCAGCATTCCTTGGTGTTGCTTGATTTGTAGATGCTTCACTCCAATCTCTGCCTCCATCATCTTATGAAGTGACATCTCATGGGTGAAACACACATAGCCCCTATTTTTCTACCTCCAAGCTAGTGCAATGTCATGGTCAACCAAACGACCCTCAGAACAGTCTCCCAAACACAGGCTCTGTGAGCCTATCTTTCACTCAAAACTGATTTTACTTCAAACTAAGGCTGAGACCCATTATCATTACTTAATGTCAGTGTAACATCAGTGTGATACCTGAGCTTTCATACAATATATAATCCCTACAGACTTAGATGCTAGCAGGACACAGCAGAAATACAGCATCCCAACTTCCCATTGTGCTCACAGACATCAATATTGATGGCGTATCATCAATCAAATCCAGCAGGCTTTTACGTGCTCTCATTTTTAACCAAGTCTTACCATGCATTACAATAGAATATTTAAAACCATGTACACATTTTATCAAGCCTTCATGACCACTAAATGCTCTCTGGTTTGCAGTTCCAAATATTATTCATTATGTCTAGAGAGATGGCATGTAAAAGTAAAGAAACTACACAGGAACAGAGTTTGATTAAGGACAGAGCAGGAGAAAGACACATTGGAATCTGCTGCCTGATCCAAGTCCTACACTCGAGACCAGGCCACTAAGCACTGAATCATACCTCTTCCCACCTGCTTCCTTCTGAACCCAAACAGATCTTAGGGTCAAGATGCCTGGTTCAAGTCCCAGCCCTCAGGTGAGTTTGGCCAGGCTACTTCACCTCCACCACCACCTCTCTCATCTGCAAAACTGGGATAATGCTACCCACACATTGGGAGTTTCTGAGGATAATTCAAGTCTTGCATGTCTACAGGTCTTGGCTCAAGTGTCACCTTCACAATTAAGCCTTCTCTGACCACTCCTCTTTTTTATGCAATTGCCACCACTCCCCCATCCTAAGCATGGCCAATCCTTACCAGGCACCATTTTTCTTAGCGCTCATCACCTATTCACAGATGTCTTATTTGTTTATGATATGCTTCCCTATACCAGAGCATAAGTTCAACAAAGGTGGAATTTGTGTCTATTTTGTTCACTGACTTACCCCCCAGTTCCCAGAACAGTACCTGGCATATAGTAGCTCCATTCAATAAGCAGACCACAGACCCTTGATGAATAATCATGTTTGCTGGATGTGGACAGACTGAATCTCATAAACAAGCACACACAGAGAAGCACATGTGTGCTGAGCACTGACTCTGTGAGAGACACTACAGTGAGTTTAATGTGCATCATCTGCACCAATCCTGGGAGGCAGCTGGCAAAGTCCCCCTCATCTATACTAATAAAAGGGTAATATGCTAATTAGACCGAGTTGACTAGCCATCTTCTGGATGTCCAACTTCCTTCCAGACAAAGCCATGGTGGTGGGGACTGAGACAGAAGCAGTTAGGGGCAATCAGGCTGGCAGGGGAGGGCAATTTGGGGTGAATTGGCCAGCAGGGGAGGGTAGTTGGGGACATTAGGCAGGTAGGATGGTGAGTGGTTAGGAGCCAGTAGTCCTGGATTGTGAGAGGGATGTCCCAGGTTGGAGAGGGTGCAGGCCGGGCTCAGGGGTACCCCCATCGGCACAAATTTCATGCACCAAGCCTCTAGTTATAGAAAGGACTCCTGGCATTCCTGTCCTGAATCTGCTGCATAGTCAGTGTGACCTTGAGCAGGTCACTGACTCCTGGTCTGCCTTCTCCTCTATGGCTCCCTGTGTATTCCCAAAGGACTCTGTCCCTCTCCTCTTTGCCACAGAGACCACACTCCATCATAAATTCTCTCTCCTGAACCACCTGGCCTCCACACAGGTAAAGCCCATGACTTACTCACCTCTATGTCTTCATCACCTGACAGTTGTCCCATATATGTAGAATGAATAAATTAATAAAGGTAAAATGAAGAACTCAAAGTAAAATCAGAGTTGGCAAGTAATGGCATGTGTGTTGCATTACCCCTCCCACTTCCTCAAGCCTACCTCACAAAGCAAATGAACCCTCATACCCTTTCCTTCTAAGTATGAACTCAACCTTAAAATCCTTTTCCACACCCCACTTCAGACAACTTCTCCCACCCATTAGAGCTGGTGGAACAAATGTATAAACCAGCTCTGACATGGAAATGGTTACTAGAAGATTGCCAATCCCACTCCCTCCTCTTTGCTGGCACACATTCTACATTTCCTACTCTCCTGTAAGGGAGTTGTGCCATGTGACAGAGTCCCAGCTGATAGAATGTGTATGGGAATGATGGGCACCACACCAAGGCCTGGCCAATCCACACCTCCATGCTCCTTCTCCCTCTGTGGTTTGATGCAAACACTGTGATCTTAAAGCCCTCCTGTGGAAGATAGTGGAGCCACAATATTAAAAAGCTCAAAGCCCCAAATTGCTGCTTGGAGGAGAGCCATCTCATGGCCAGAAGGCTCATTGACAAGAGCAAGAAATAACTGCATACTTGGTACTATACAATATGAACTTGTATATCATACAAGCTAGTTTTACTTTAACTAATACACCTGGGCTACTTTTCTTTTTTCAAAATCTCTCTTCTAGTTCTACATTTTAATAATTCAAAACCTCTTCATTTGTTATCTAAGTATCCAAATGGTATTTTCTAGTAGCTTAATGAGGCATATGAACTTCAGGGTGTTTTATATTATACTAGAGGCACAGTGCACGAAATTTCTCAGCCCAGCCTGCACCCTCTCCAATCTGGGACCCCTTGAGGGATGTCCAAGTGCCCATTCAGGTCCGATCCTGGTAGGATCGGGCCTGAATGGGCAGTCAGACATCCCTCTCACAATCCAGGACTGCTGGCTCCCAACTGCTCACCTGCTTGCCTTCCTGATTGCCCCTAACCACTTCTGTCTGCCAGCCTGATCACCCCCTAACAACTCCCCTGCCAGCCTGATTGATGCCTAACTGCTCCCCTGCCAGCCTGATTGCCCCTAACTGCCCTCCCCTGCAGGCCTGGTCCCACCCAACTGCCCTCCTCTGCAGGCCTGGTCCCCCCCAACTGCCCTCCCCTGCAGGCCTGGTCCCCCCAGCTGCTCTCCCTTGCAGCCCTGGGTCCCCCCCAACTGCCCTTCCCTGCAGGCCTGGTCACCCCCAACTTCCCTCCTCTGCCAGCCTGGTCACCCCTAACTGCCCTCCCCTGCAGGCCTGGTCCCTCCCAACTACCCTCCCCTGTTGGCCATCTTGTGGTGGCCATCTTGTGTCCACATGGGGGCAGCCATCTTTGACCACATGGGGGCAGCCATCTTGTGTGTTGGAGTGATGGTAAATTTGCATATTACTCTTTTATTAGATAGGATTAGAGGGCACTGTGTGTTCAGTAAGTAAACAAGTAAACTTTTAACTCTGGACAGCACATAAAGAGATTGCAAGATGTAATGTTTATCTTCAAATCTCAGATCATCCTCTTGGTAGAATAAGACATGTCTGTGTGAAATGGTTGACTTATCCCAAAGCACTATCTCAAGAAATGTAGCAACAAACGACATCATCATTAGGAAATAATCTAACTACCCCTACACCTACGACCTACATCCCAGGCCTCCATTTTCTCCTTCAATAACACACACATAACAACTACACACCCTCACTGGATGGAGGGTACTGTAAGTAAATATGGGTGATGTTCTCATAACAGTAATTGCCACAAAGTAAGTGTTCTATAAATGTTAACTACCATTTGGTCAGGAAGGATAGATCACTGTGGGCTACAATGGCAGAAAATGAGTGTGCTGATGACTAAGCAGGGATATAATGGGGAAGAAGTTGGGGTAGGAATGTATATATTAAATTCAGGAAACAGTGAGGAAATCAGCCTAAATATGTTACAGAGATTTTGAAGCAAGAGATAATTCTTACCAGAACTACATTCTAAAGATCTCTAAATTCTGGAATGAGAAACCAGTACTTTAACTTCTTTTTTGGCAAAGTGCATGGTGAAGAAAGGAAGGGTAGATATGTGGCTGAATAGATGGAGGGATGAAAGGAAGAGAAAAGAGGGCAGGAAGAAAGTCTGGAGGAAACAAAAAAAGGAGGGAGAGTAAAGAAGGAAAAAGGGGGATTTGTCACTTGGGTTTTGACAGTGTAGCATAGTAGAAAGAAATGATGCTTTAAAAGGAAAAAGAGCTGCATAGAAATTTCAACTGCTTTCTATTATTATGTGATTTTTAACTAATTGCCTTCTCCTGGTAAGCTTCAGTTTCCCACTATTAAACAGAGGTCATAATCCCCATATTGCATGGCTGCTTGATGAGAATTGATGAGGTAAACTTTTAGGATCCTGGCATAGTGTTGACCAGTAGAGTAAGTTCAGTCATTCATTCATAGATTCAGCATTTATGTGGCACCTGCAAAGGCCCTGCAGTTGGTTTGAAGTTGTGTTACACAAATATTAGACTCTCCTTCCTCATGATACTTAGTGAGTAAAAGGCATGCTTGGTGATACAACAGCATTAAAGCTTGGTTCCCAACCAGGATTTAGTGAGGACACAAACCGGCCATCAATGGGAACAAGAATAAAAGTCCAGGAAAATGCCACAGTTTCACCAAATGCTGAGCAGCGTTTTGAGTTTTCATCCGTCTCTATCAGAATGGAGGTCAGGGAGGAGTCAAGTATACCTATGACTTCCCCTCATTCTGCCTA
Organism: Corynorhinus townsendii; assembly: GCA_026230045.1. Lineage (NCBI taxonomy): Eukaryota > Metazoa > Chordata > Mammalia > Chiroptera > Vespertilionidae > Corynorhinus > Corynorhinus townsendii. The sequence goes on from JAPDVU010000011.1 coordinate 38,302,932, forward strand.
ACTGAAATGTGCTGGGTCTGAGAAAGTTCCTCTTCAGAGGCACATTTGTATATGTGGCTCCCTTCCTGTCACCTGCAGTCAAAAAAGAGCAACATTCTCTTCACAATTTCTCAATCATACTAAAATTTCTGCCTAGTGCTTTCCTCATTTGAAAGGATGGAGAGGGAAGAGCCTGGCTGGAGAGTTAAGAATGATAGTTACTGGAATAGGTTCTCATCCAGCACTCTGGTGGTCTGTGCAACCCTGGCCTGTGGTTCTGCAGTGGTGGCTCTCACCCTGGGAAAGCAGAGGGAAGTTCTGCTAGTCTCTTGATGAGTTTGTTTGTATTCCTGAAATACCAGAAGAATTAGAAAAAAAATGGTGTGGGAAGAGGAGAGGACAGAAGTGGGAGAAGAGCAGAATGTTCTTTAAAATTATCAGAAAAACAGTGACCTGAGGTGTAAAGGAAAACATGAAGCAACACTGGTTGCCATAGAAGTGAAGCTGGAGACAGGAAACTGTCACAGCCTAGCAGAGCAAGGGCTCTGGAGGAGACATACAGGTTTCTTCCAGTCATCTTTGCAGGGCCAGCCACATAATTTGCAGGACTCTGTACAAAATGAAATCAAATGTGGGCCCCTTGGCTGAAAAACACAAAACTGTGCTGTTAATGGCACTAAAACATAGAGCTCTTTCCTTTTTTCCACGGCCTTCCTCTCAATTTGTCATGGTGCTTTTTATATACTATTCTAAGTAAAGAAAAATTAAAATGTTAAATTATTAGCATAAATTTTACCATGCATCTTTATATCATGTGACACCAGTTTGAAATGCAAATATAGAGGCATTTAACTTGTACGCGGAATCACAAAAGTACACAGTTCATATTCCATAGCTTATACATGCATATGAATTTCATTCTTCCATAATAGTGGAAACACTGCACCAAACTAATTTAACTGCTTTCATTTCACTTTTTGATGTGAGCACTTTCTACCAACACTATCTCTGACTTACCAATGAGTATGGAAGGAGTCAAAGGAAAACCAGTTATAGGTTGTTCAATCTTTTCCTTTCCTTCTATGTCATCATTTTCAGTGTAAGTGGTTGTCTCATACAGGGAAGTAACACAAGTAAGACAGAATATGATGGGGCTCCTAGGTCATCAGTGCTTCTTAGAATGTCATTGCATTCTTTCTATGTTCTAAGCAAGTTCTGGTTTGAATAAAACGTCCTCTCAGGGCTATCAGCTCTCTAAGTCTCTTTCCTTGTACTTTCTTTTTGAAGAGGTAAAATGTCACTGAGAGAACAGAACAATTGCAAGGAATGAGCCCTCCTAGCAGGGAGAACCAACAATAATAGCCAAAGCCCAGGAATGAGACTGCACCAATGAGAATGGCATGGGCATGGGGCACAGAGAAGGTTCTGGAGTGTTTCAAGTATCTATATATATAAAAAGCCAGTATCTGTGAGGACCATGACAACCTAATGACCAGTTGCTATGACACCCACTGTGGCCAGCAAACCTCCAGATCTGGGAGTGGGGCCGGCCAGGCAACCTCCCAGCCCTTCCCCTCTGCTGGCCTGTCCCTGATTGGACTCTCCCATCCTGATCAAGAGCGGGGTTACACAGAGCCTGGACCCTTCCTGGAAGCCCTAAGTCCCTGGGGTTGAGAATTCTGATGGCCCTGCCCAGAGAGTAGAGGCACCTGATGGGCAGGGACAAGGACCACAGGCCTCCAGGGAGCACCGCAGAGTTGGAAAGGAGAGGAGAGGGCCTGCAGAGGGGGAGGAGGCGAAGCCAGCAGACATCAGCCCAGAATCCAGCCTTCCCCTGGAGGCAGCAGGCCCTCAACCCAGAACCCCAGCCCGAATCAGAAGAGCCCAAGGGAGGCTTCAGGAAGCTCTACGCAGAGCTGTGTGTTGAGAATGAGAGACTTCGTGAGGCCCTGACCAAGACCACACTGTGGCTGGCACAGCTCAAGGTGGAGTTGGAGCATGCCATGCAGAGGCAGGAGCACTTTGCAGAGAGGCCCTCCTGGAGCTGGAGAGATTTGAGCACAGGGCCCTGGAGCACAAGGCCGCTGAGCTGGAAGAGTAGCTGAAGGACCTGTCCAACCTCCGGGCTGACAACCAGCACCTCAAGGAGGAGAACACAGCCCTGATCTGCATCACCAGCAAACTGTCCAGTGACCCCGGAGGACTTGCCCCTGCACCCACATTTATACAGCTGCTTCTGCCACATGTACCCCTTTCCCTATGTGAACACAAGTGACAGGGCTGTTGGGGAGTCTCTGAGAAGCCATAACCTCCCCTCGGGACCTCCAGGCTGGGAGGGGAGAACAGAGCCCCCAGGAGCCAAGGGCTGAGGCCAGGATGGAGATGATAGGCTAAGTCAGGTAAGGGGACCAGGGCTGCAGGCAGGACCAGGAAGGAAACGAGGACCAGGGGGTGCCAGGACCATTAGCCAGTACCAGAGTGGCCACCCGGAGGTACCCTCTCACATGTGCTACCTCCAGTCACCCCTCCCGCCCCTGAGCAGGGATCCGAGAATGTACCAAGCATCCCGCTGGCCTGGGCCAGGTGAGACTGTATATAGGGTCCATGTGCAACAGGGAGGGACTTCTTCTATTTTTTTGCTGCCCCCTCCCCGACGCTGTCCAGGGCAAAGAAAGAAGGTATTTTTGAGACATAGCACAGGCACCACAAATAAAAGTTGTGAAGTTGACAAAAAAAAAAAAAAAAAAGAGCGGGGCGTCAGCCAAACACTCCCTCCCTCCCCCCTGGTCAGCCCCACCCTTGATCAGCCCACCCCACCACCATAGGCCCCTCTCCCCAGACAGCCTGCCCCTGATTGCACCCCTCCACCCCAATAGGGGGCTGGCCTGCCGGCCAATCTTCTGCGGCCCCTCCCCCCACCCGACCCCACCCCACATCAGCCCCCACACCCTGATCAGGGGCAGGGCCAACCGGCCAACCAACCATGGCTTCTCCCCCAGGCCACTGGCCCCATGATTGGCACCCCCCATGCCATTCGGGGGCAGGGCCAGTGGCCCACCACCCATAGCCCTCCCCACAGCCGGCCCCACCCCCAATCGGCCCCCCAACCCTAATTGGGGGCAGGGCCCACCAGCCAATTGCCCACAGCCGCTTCCCCCAGCCAGCCTGGCCCTGATCAGCCCCAATTGGGGGAGGCAGGCCAGCCAACCTCCTGCCATCTCCTCCTCCCGACAGGCCCAATCCCAATCAGCCCCAATTGGGGCCAGGCCAGCCGGACCCCACCCGTGCATTAATTCGTGCACTGGGCCTCTAGTTTTACATATATTAACCCATTACATTCTCACAACCCTATGAGATAAGTACTGTCATTATCCCACTTCCCAAAAGAGAAAAATCAAGGCTCAGAGAGGTAAGGTAACTTGCTGAGAGTCACACAGTTTATGAGTGGCAGAACCAGGGTTTAAACTGAGGCTGACCCTAAGCTCTCCATCGTCACATTACACTGCTATGAAGCTTAATTTGGGCAGTTCTGACTCCTTCCCACTCTCTCTAATCCCATATATGTACTCACCATGTATGTAGCACTTATCACATGGTGCTGAAATAATGTACCCATCTCTGAGCTTGAGGGTAAGACCTATGGATGTTCATATCTGCATCTATCTGGCACAGGTAGGTGCCCAGAATAATTGAAAAAAGTGAATGAATGTGGCTCACTGTGAGCAGCCCTGCTGGACACCTACTGACAAACTCATATGGTTATTTTAGGATCTCTGTCATTTAGCTGGAGAAACCTCTCAATCTCAGGAGAGAATCATCTGGGAAGTGCCCACCTTCTATGACTTAGTACCATCTTCAGGAAACTTCTATAGTTTCTTAGAGAGGACTTGGCATTGAGTTTAAAATCTAGGACCCTATGGGATAGGCTGTGGAGACTGTTACCACAACTACTATATAACCATTTTCAGGAAAAAGGGCCAACAGGTTTCTCATTTTAAGAGAGAACAGTTCCTCATCAACTGTTTAGACCTGTGTTCTCAACCTGGGGAATGAGCTTAGGAAAGATGTCACAAGCCCACCCACCCTGTATTTTTCAGAGATATGTCAGTTCAAGAGTACAGGAGGACATCCAGGCTTACCATGGATTCTGGAAAGTCATCTGCCAGAGAAGAAAGTGCCTTTAAATATACTTTCTGGGCTCCACAGACTGCTTTTTAATGTCACAGTAGTAAAACGTCACAAAATCATGATCGAGGGCCCTGGGACCATGTTCTCCAGTCCTGGTGGGACTCAAGTGGATGTACATGTTCCTTTATGCCCCTTTATGTTTCTATCTATTTCTATTAATTTCTGTTCTCCAGTTCTCAAATGTAAGATCCTTGAGGGCTGGGTATCTTCTATCTTCACCACTATATCTCCAGTGTCTGGTAATGGTAGGCACTCAAATATTTGTTGACTATGTGATGCAAAAATGACTGAATGAATGGCTGCCAAATTTGAAGCAATATCAGGTAGCTATTGCTGTGTCATTAACCATTCCCAAGCTTAGTGGCTTAAATTCATAAGCATTTATCATTGCTTGTGATTCTGCAGGCCAGCTCTGTGGTTCTGATGACTGGGCCAGGCTTGCCTGAGCTCACCAGGGTTGGCTCATGTGTCTGGGGGCAGCTGGCAGGTTGGCTGGTGGCCAGCTGGCCTAGTATGGCCTCACTCATATCGGGTGGTTGGCTAGCCATTGAGAGGACTTCAGGAGTGACTGGGGCACAGGCCTCTTATCCATCATTCTTGCCACATGGCCGTAGCAAGTTTTCAAGAGTGCAAGGCCTAGCATCAGCCTGGGGAATGAGCTTGGGAAAGATCCCTTCCACCAATCTGAATAAGCCAAAGCATGACTTCACAGGGCAGCCCAGATTCCCAGAATTCCAGATATAGGAAACCAGACACCACTTCCTGATGGAACTCACATCACAAGGGGTGTATTATGGCCATTTTTGCAGTCTATAGGCATATTTCAAAATCTGTGAATAAAAATACAGATTATATGTTATACAGTAACGCATTGCTGGAGGTTCCTTGAGGTATGTTGCAAGGAGATGGACTATTAACTCTGGGAGCTGACACAAGCCTTAATTTGTCAGCATGCTGCCTATCAAGCTACAAAAGCATTCGTAGTATAGATTTAATTATTTGATTCCTCCTTGTAGGGGAAGAAGTAAAAATAATTGATATTATGATTATCATAACTTTGAAATAATAGTAAAAGGAGGGGAAGAGCAATATCCATTATACAAGTCCCAATTACAAATTGTTCCCAGTCCTTACAACTCCCAAAGAGGTCTTTTTCAGCCATTTCAACAAGCTCAGGAAATCAACTTGCCTGACCAGTGGTGACAGAATGAGAGCTCAGGTCTGCTCACTTCAGAGGGAAGGCTTTTCCCATCAGGCCATGCTCACGTCAGAACATTCCAGGAAGAGGTCACAAAATGGAGAAGTAATTCGCTTTACACAGCTTGACCCCCTGGTCCTAAAGAATAGTCCAGGCCCTGCAGTGCCATTTTGCCTCTGCTAGAAATGCCTTCTAGTCCATGCTGGGTCAAAGTTTTAGTAGCCATGAGGGCAGCTGTGTTATTGAGGCTTCTATTGTCTGATGACTTAGGGAAACAGTATAGCTTAATTTTATTAATTCATATTGATTTATAGTTTGGCTCTTTCCACAACAGATTTGAGGAAACTTACAACCAAAGCAATACAGCTGAACATAGAATCCCAGAAATTAAATACTATTAGAAATATATTCCCAGAACCAGTTTTTCCCATGGATCCTTCACTGTCTTATGTGGACAAAATAATAAATCACTATCTTAGAATCTTAGCCCTAGAAGAGGCTGTAGTAGGTTTAAAACTAGAGAACATAAAACCATTGAGGAATGTGTTTAAAATACAGATTAGCTAATCCCATTCAGGGGGTTTGTATGAAGTCTTAAAACATGTTTAAAGTTTTGATTTCCTTTTTTCTACATTTCATATTTAGGAGAAACTTACAAACACAACTAACTCAAAAAATTGCTGTGGTCCTTTCCTGAGGACACTATAGATTCAGATCTAACTTCTAAACCAGGAGCCTACCTGAGTCTAACTAGTGGAGTGTCCTTGTGATATAGGTTCCAATTCATAAAATGCTTATTTACATATGCTAAACTGTCAAGAACTAATCTAATTATCTTAATAAATTGTAAATTTATTAACAATATCTTTAAAGTAAATTTTAGATTTCTCAGGCAATTCTATTGCAAGTGGCACACAGATTATACTATGAGGAACCCTATAAAATTCAACCACTTATCAATGAAGGAATCGCCTTGCTAGCATTCACTTCTGTACTAAGCCAAGTGCTAGGCCCCAGAGATAGAACGATAAATAAGAGAAGAATTCCTGCCTTTAAAAAGCTCAAATTCTAGCCACAGAAACAGTGAATTATACAACCAATGGTGACACAGTATATTTAGGAGCACAAATCCTTTGAGTAATGTGATAAGTTTCAGCTATAGGGTGTCTCTGTGGGGAGTGATGGCCAAAAAGTACAGGTTCTGCAGGTGAACTGTCTGCAGATGATATGAATCCTCACTCTGCATTTGCTAATTATATAATCTTGGGCAGGGAATTTAACTTCCATAGGCCTTGGCTCTCTTAATTGCAAACTGGTGATAAGGGTAGTTACTACCTACCTTATTAGGTTGTAAAGGTTTTGGTAACATGTTATATCTCAGAGTTTTAATCTGTAAATTGTCTGTATGTTTTCCTACACTGGGTGCTGCAATAACTGTCCTAATGTTGGTGGTGATGTTGAAGGTGATGGTGGTGATGGAGATGAGGGTGGCAGAGGGAATGATGGTAATAGTGATGGTAGTGATAGTGGTGATAACAATGGTGGAAGTGGCGGTAATAATAGGGGTAGTGATGGCGATGGTGTGTAACCTATCATAAGTCTACTCAGAAACAAAGACTAAAAGAAGCTACAGTCACAAACAATAAAAGAAATATCCTGATGCCTAATTGCAGAGCAAATTCTTCATTTCTCAATTCCCAAAAAAAGAAAAGACTGCAATTTGAAGTGAGGAATAAGAGAGATAATGAATTCTATATTGGTTAATAAGTTTGAGATGGACAAAATTTCAAGCTGTAAAGGTGGTTCAGTAGCTTTGGAGAAAGATGAAAGTAGGGAATGTAGACTGGAGAATCAGTTACCCACACAGAGAAGGTACTAGGAAGAGAGTGTTCGAGGGAAATCTGTGGGGAAAGAAGAGAGAGAAGATACAGAGGCAAAATTAGAAGTGCAATGCTAGGACTCCTCCCTCGTTAGGTATAGTAGTTTAGTCAATTACAAGTTCAACTCATTTCTATTTTACCTGAAAAAAATATATCAGAGGAAACATTACCTAATGCCTTGCTAAAATCAAGAAATACTACATGTATATTATCAACATGATGTTTCTATCTAATAACCTTATTTAAAAATGAAAAAACATTAGTTCCACATGACTGGCTCTCAGCAAACATATTCTATGTCTAGTGATTCTTGCTTCCTTTTCTATGTGATTACAGTGACCACTTTATAAATCCTTTTGTAACTTTTCCAGGTATCTTCCTATTTTTAGCTGAAATTTTGAGATTCTACCATTTTTCCTTTTTTTGAAAATTAGAACATTTGCCCTCTACAGACATCTAACCCTCATTATGTCTCAAATATTATATACTACAGCTTCACAATTTCAGCTGAAATTTGCCTTCTCTGGTATATAACTAGTGTTAACCTGTGACCTCTGAATTAATCCAGTGATGTTCCACATTCTCTTAACATATCTTACCCATCTTAAAGTGTTGATTCCTTCTAAACCACATTTGTTCTTATCTGTCCAGTTTGAATACCCATTTCCTTTCCAGAGATAGTGGAAACATACCATTCTGGGTCAGAATATTCAATTTACTAGACAATCAACTCATGGGCTAGTCATGAAAGGGAATATCTTTATACCTAGAACATTCCTTCACCTCTACATCAGCCCTATAGGACCTGACCACTACTCATATCAACCACCTATTTCTGCTCCATACCACTTCATACTTCTTGATCTGCCCCACCCCCAATACTGCTTTTTGTCACTAAAGAGATTGGTTGGGATTCTCATGGTTCATGAAGGAAGGAGAAGCCCTTGGCCAGAAACAATATTAAAGCCTATTTCATAGTCCTAAAATCTAAATAGAATAGGTAGGCCACCCACAGTAATTTGGAAGGGCCTCAAAATTCATTCATTTATTTTGCCATTATTTGTTGACCTAGTCTCTATAACAGCACTAAACTTACAATGGTGAGCAAATAAAATCCACCAAGGAAGAAATATATTAATCCAATTATCCCACAATTAAGTGTATGATTCAGAATCATAGGTACTATGGGGGAGGGTAGTAGAGTGATTCTCTGATAATGTAAATAGAACTATTTTGACCCAATCAGGAATATTAGCAAAGGTTTCCTTAAAGAAAGGACCACAGAGCTGAGATCCAAAGGTAGCACACAAATTAACCAGGTTAGGGTTTCTCAGCCCTAGAGGCCTATTAGAATCACCTGCAATCTCTTAATGTGCTGATTATAGCCTCTCTCTGCAGACCAATGGAATTTAAATATTAGTGTTAAACCCAAGCATTGGGGTTTTAGGATCCCTCCTCCTTCATCTCAGATGATTCTATAGTTCATCCAAGGTTGGGAGCCATCAAACAAGGAGGGAGAGACTGAGGTTGAAGGAAAATGCATGTGCAAGGCCCCAGGAAGGATACAGACAAGGCCAATGGTTATAGCCCAAAGAAGGCCCACACAGCTTGAGCTTGGAAAGCAAGAGGAAGTTCAGTTGTGGATGAGACAAAAAAGGAGGGCAGGGACCAGGCAGAACCATGCAGGCCATGCTAAGAATTTTGTTTTTCTTATTTTAACACTAATGAGAATCTAGCAGTTGGTATATCCTATCTAATAAAGAGGGAATATGCAAATTGACCGTCAAGCCTTAACAAAGATGGCTGTGCCCAGAGTGGAGGCCGAGTTCCCTGTAATGAGCCTTAATGAGCAATCAGCAGGGACCTGAGGCTGTGCCCCCCTGCCTGGTGGGACTTGACAGGGAACCTCAGACCATGCCCCTCACCTGGCAGGGCTTGACAGGAGACCTCAAGGCACGTCCCCCCCCCCCCCCCGCCCTGGCATAGGCAGGGGGACCTGAGGCTGCACCTCCCACCCAGCAGGGCTTGATGGGGACTTCAAGGCATGCTCCCTGCCCTGGCCCAAGCTGTGGGCCCTCAAACCGCACACCCCGCCCTGGTGCCGGGCTGGGAAACCTAAGGCCATGTCCCCCTGCCCAGCAGGGCTTGACAGGGGACCTCAGGCCGTGCCCCCTGCCCCATTGCTGGGATGGGGGACCTCAGGCCGCACCCCCTGACTGGCAGGGCTTGAAGGGGACCTCAAACAGTGCACCCTGCCCCGGTGCCAGGCTGGGGGACCTCAGGCTACACCCCTCACCGACGGGGCTTGACAGGGGACCTCAAGGCATGCCCCCTGCCCTGGCCCAGGCAGGGGTACCTCAGGCCACACTCCCCACCCTGGCGCCAGACCAGGTGACCTGAGGCCACATACTCCCACCTGGCAAGGCTTGGTGGGGGTGGGGCCAGCCAGGTCTGGACCTAGCCCAATGGGGGTGGGGCCAGCCACGTCAGGGTCTCGCATGATTTCAAGGGCAGGTGGGTGGGCAAGGACTTGACTCTGGCTCCCGTGGTGCACCCCAGTCTCTGACAGGAGGAAGATTTTCATATACATTTTACTAATTATCTTTCATCTCTCACACTTCTATTATAGAGAAAGGGCAAATAGCAATATTAAAATATTTCCTCTAATTAATTCCCTTTTAGTGTCCATGAATTTCATGCACCAGGTCACTAGTGTATACACACACACACACACACACACACACACACACACACACACTAGTAGCCCTGCGCACGAATCCGTGTGCCAGTAGCTCTCCGCGGGGCCTGGCTGCTCCGCACCCACTGCCCAAAGGCTCTCCATGGCCCAGAGGCCCATCTGCCCCCCAGCCTGGCCAGAGGCCCATTCACAGCCGGGCATGGAACACTTGCCTCATCACCAGAGCAAGCATTCCGCCAGGCCACTCACGCTGCCTGCTCTCAGCGGCCACCACCCCCCCAGGACTGGGGAACTCCAGCGGGGCTGAGAGGACTGGGCACTGCCATCTTGTGGCTGTGGGCACCGCCACCTTTGTAACAGAGTGATGGTTAATTTGCATATTACCATTTTATTAAATAGGCTATATATAATTAAATTTGGCCACAATCAGCTTTTCATTCTAAAAAAAAAAAAATCACTCAGAACAGATTGGTGGGAGCAGAGGGACTACAGTTGGAAGGGGAATGGAGCATCTCCTTGACATCCAGGTGGAGAACTGGAGGACAAGCAATGACCCCCTACCTCTGTCCCCAAGGTAGTGCAGAGGGCACTGTGAAATCTGTATGCAAGGTGCTGTCCCAAAGTGGCAGGCAGAGCATTTTGGCACCCAAACAGCACTAATCAACAAGTTTGGCTGAAACCCCTCTTTTTGGGAGCACCGGTAACAGCAGCTTCAATAGTTCCACTTGACACCGGGCTGGGCAACACTGCTACCATCCAGGCAGCCACTAGAAACCATATGTCCTGCTTAATTCTCCTATAAATCTACTACTTGAAGCCATGCAGACATATGAAGCTTACTATGGTTACAGCATCTTCAACTCCTGAGGAAGGGGGATGAAGGGATATCCCAGCCAAACATGCGATGGAAAGGAAAATTGTCAGAAGTGATTCTTGGCTGAGATCGGCAACACACGGTCACTTGAACCTATCAATAGATCTGGCTGATGATGCTTTTCACTTAACACCTAAAGATGAGTCTGTCAGAAATTGGCAGAAGATCCCTGTACACCTTGCCAAGAGAGGGGAACATGAAAATCTGTCAAAATTCATGCTTGCTAATAAATATACCCCTGTAATTCTTTTTTAAGGAACCCAGGTTTTTAGATGTCTGGGCAACATTTGCCAGGAATTCAAAAAGCTTGATCAAGCCAGGAGGTTTCACTCCAGCTCCAGTTTTCATGTGCCTTTGACTTCCTGGCAGAGGAGAGAGATGAGGCAGAGGTGGGGCCCCAAAGATCCTAATCATTGTAAATAATAGCATGAGGTCTGCAGTCTATGGGCAAAATAAGCAGACACATGACATTGCCCTAGGTTTCAGGGACATCCCCTGGGTCATTGGGGCCAGATTCCCAGTGGTACCTCCATCAATAGAGGGCATAGGGGCTCAGAAGAGGGTTCAGAGGGAAGTTGCAATAACCAGAAGCTGATGCTATCTGGCGGCAGTACAATCATTGGTGCTGCTAAATTACTATTCCCAATATGGTTGCACTTGCCAACCCCCTGAAAGCTAGGTGAGGTCATGTGACTTGCATTGCCTATCAAGTGCTGGACATAATACCTCAGAGTGGAAGCTTTAAGAACCAATGCACAATCTGCATTTGTGCTTTCCTCCTGCCCCAGTGACTGGCAGTATTGGCTGCTCCAATAGCTGGGTCCCAGAGCAAGAATGACAGAGCAGTGCCTCAGCTGACCTGCAATAGACATGGAGCCTGAGTGGAAAATAAAATGAGTTGTTATAAGTCACTGAGATAGGGGGATTGCTACAGCACAATTCTGCCTCCATGCTGTCTGTTAGAGCCATTTTGAACAATGCCGTCCCTCTTCCTCATGTTCCTCCCTATAATGGAAATGGCTTATTGCATAGCAATCATAGTCCAACATGTCTCTGCTCTGATCTACCAGTGATGGTTGTGGATGAGGTTCTTAAACTCCCTAAATCTCAGTTTATCTCTAAATTATGAATAATAATACTATTCAGCTTGTAATGTTCTTGCAATAATTAAGTAATGCCTACAAATGATTAACATTTATTGCATATTGTGCAGAAAATAGTCAACATAGCAGGCTTGAAGCTGTTATCTTTAGAAAGGTCTGCTTGCAAAGTTGACCTTTGGCTAGCATCTTGGAATTTGGATTTCAGGAGGGTTCCCATCATTCCAAAACTGATAGGTGCCCATCATTCCAAAACTGTACCTAAACTGTTTGTACAAACCATATGGTTTATGCCAAACATCTGCTTTCTTCTGGAAGTCTGGAATTTTGGTAGTGCTAGGTAGAAGGTGCCCTACCTAACCAGTCCCCAATAAAACTTGTGAGTTCTGGGTCTCTAATAATCTTCCATGGTAGACAATACTTCAGACATGTCACAACTCATTGTTAGGGGAGGTAAGAGAATTCTGTGAGACTCCACTGGGAAATGACTGCTGAAATCTTGTGCCTGTTTTCCTCCAGACTTTGCCCCAGACACTTTTCCTTTTTGTTGATTTTGATTTGTTCCCTTTCACTATATAAATATTAGTCATGAGCCCAACTATATCCTAAATTCTGTGAATCCTCTATATGAATCACCAAAACTGGGGGTGGTCCAGAGGACTTAAAAGTACTGTTTACTCTAAGTTTACAATAAGTATAAGTATTGTTAGTATTAAAAATAAAACAAAGGGAAATGCACAGAAAGAAATGAAAATATCTAATTCATAGATAACCACAAAATGAAAATACTATGAGACTGACATGTCCCAAAGGTACTTATTCAACTACCAATAGCCCAGAATGGTGACTTATCTAGCCTAAGATTCCAAAACATATACTTCCTATTGGACCAGCATTGGCCACAGGCATTGAATCTGTTCTTGACAAAGGTTTGCACACTAGTAGCCATTCCTACAGTGACTCAATAAAAACAACAATGCTAGGAGCAACAGAAGCCAATATCTACTGAGCATTGTTCTCGAATTTCTATACATATCATCTCATTTAATCCTAACAACAATGCTCTGGAATGGCACAATCACTATCCCTAAAAGCAGGTGAGCAAACAAATACAAAGAAGATTTATCCATGTGCTAACTGGACAGAATTACAGTTGAAGGTGCAGACTTGGAGTCCATCTCACTTTGGTTCCCATCTCAACACTGTTAGATGGAGAGAGATAGAGAAACATTGATGTGAGAGAGACACATGAGGTTACCATAACAAATTGTCATCAACTGGTGGGCATAAAATAACAGAAATTTATTCTCTCACAGTTCTGGAGGCCAGGAGTCCAAAATCAAGGGGCCATGTTTCCTCTGAAAGCTATAGGAGGGGATCCTTCTTTATTTCTTCCAGCTTCTGGTGGCTCCATGTGTTCCTTGGCTTGTGGCCTCATCCCTCCAATCTCTGCCGGTTTTCAGGTGGCTTTCTCCTCTTCTGTGTCTGTCTTTCCTTCATGTGTTTCTTATAATAATACTTGTTATTGGGTTTAGGGCCTACCCAGATATTCCAGAATGATTTTATCTCAAGATCCCTAATTATATCTGCAAAGACTATTTTCAAATAAGGTCACATTCACAGGTTCCGGGGATGAGAACATAGATATAGCTTTCCAGGGCCACCATTCAGCCCACTATAAATACCAATAGTTATTTTTTTCATGCCATTGCAGGCCAGTTATTTAACCATTCAGCATGTTCCAGGAGCTCTGGCAGACAAGTGATGTGGTGCATGAAAAACCTTCAACATGTGGTCTAACATATAGTAAGAACCCAAGGAATATCAGCTATAATTATTTCCCATCATCACACAATTGGTGAGAGGAAGAAATAGGATTTGAACCAGGCACATGTAACTGCTATTCAGTCTTACTTCATTTTGAGAACTGTTAAAGAGGGGGGCTTGAAGAAATCTTTGTAAACTCAATGATCACCCACCCATCAACCTGCAGTCATTCTTACTAGGACCTTTTTTTTAAAAAAAATCCTCATACAGGGATATTTCCCATGGCTTTTAGATAGAGTGGAAAGAAGGTGGGGTGAGGGGAGGGAGTAGAGAGATAGAGAAACATCAATGTGAGAGAGGCACATAGATTGGTTGCCTCCCACACATGCTCCTACCGGGTCCAGGACTGGAGCCTGCAACTAAGGTACCTGCCCTTGAATGGGACTCTAACTCGAGACCCTTCCATGTGTGGGCCAATGTTCTAACCACTGAGCAATCCGCCAGGGCTTACTAGGACCCTTTTAAATATTCTTTAGGTCCCTAACTTGTGAAGGGGCTGACCTCCCCACCCCCCTAGACCTCAAAGAATAATTCTGAAGAATCTCTATTCTTCTGTTTCACCATCTCAAAACCTTGACAGTAATTACAACTGCTGCACTAGAGTGCTTTGAGGGTTATCAAGTTAATAACTATAAAGTCTGTGGAGCTCTTCAGAGGAAGAATCCATAAAAATCAGATAAATAAAAGTCAATTGGCATGTGTTTATTGTGTCCACAGGGTGCATAACACTGTACTCAAAAATAAAGATTAAAGGGGAGAAGATCAAAGGAAAAGAAGGAGAAAAAGTTAGTTCTACCAAAGTCTTTCCAGCCTAGAATATAAGGCTAGCTATAAACTAAAGAGATAGTCTTCTAAGGCTTTAAAAAATGAAGGAGTTGCTCACAAATTAGTAAGGAAAAGATAAAAAACTCTGGGGGGGGGGGGGGGGGAGGGAGAACTGAGCAAAGGATTCAAGTAAGCAGTTCACAAAAATATAAATACAACTAGACAATAAGCAATGAAAAGATGCTAACTGTCCTCATGATAAAGCAAAACAATAATAAGATACCATTTTCCACTTATCACATAGGCAATTATTTAGTTTTCTGATACACAGTACAGGCAACTCTCAATTCCAATAATTACAGGCTGTTGCTGTTCCTTGTGATTAAGCCCCATCCCAGTGGTTGGCAAACTCTTTAGTCAACAGAGCCGCAGTTTGCCGACCACTGGGCAAGGGCATAAAGAAACAGGTACTATCCATCCACTTTGGGGACAACATGAACCAGACAGTAACCTGTCTGGAGAGCAATGAGAGAATGACTATCACAATTAAAATTATCCTATACTAGAGGCCCATTGCATGATATTCATGCAAGAATAAGCCCCTGACTTCACTCCCAGCTGTCCGGGACCCAGCAAGTCCCCGGTCCCCACCCCAGCTGCCCTGGAGCCAGCAAGTCCCCGCTCCCCGGCCGCCAGGGAGCCGGCACGTCCTCGCTTCTGTCTGGAGCACCACTCCAGTAGCTCCCTCCGCCGCCCCGCTTCCCCTCATAGCAGGCTTCACACTGCTCCGCACCTGCATATGCAAATTAACCTCCATCTTTGTTTGGTTAATTTGCATACTCACTCTGATTGGCTATGGCATAGCGGAGTGATGGTTAATTTGCATGTTTCTCTTTTATTAGGTAAGATAATAAAACCCTAATATGCAAAGCAACTGAACAGCAGAACGACCAGTCACTATGAGGGGCACTGACCACCAGGGGGCAGATTATCAATGCAGGAGCTGCCCCTGGTGGTCAGTGTGCCCCCACAGGGGAATACCACTCAGCCAGAAGCTGGGCTCATAGCTGGCAAGTGCAGCAGTGGCGACGGGAGCCTCTCCCGCCTCCGCAGCAGCACTAAGGACCCCTCGGGGGACACCCCCCGAGGAGTTCCGGGCTGCAAGAAGGTGCAGGCTGGGCTGAGGGACCTCCACCCTCCAGTGCACAAAAGGATATATATATTCTTTGACCCAGCAATCCCACAGCTAGATATCTATCCTAGGAATAAACTCACAAAAACATGCCTGGCTATATAAGTATATCCATTATATCATTGCTCTTAATGACAGAAAATAGGGAACAACCTAATATCTATGAGTAGCACAGTGGTAAAATTACAGATAATGTACATGGTAAACACTAGGCAAATATAAGCAAGAATGAGGTAACTGTTTGGCTGGCAGGAAAGTGTGCCAAGGTCACATATTAAAAGAAAGAAGCTAGAGCAGAATAGTATGCACGATACAGCCTTTTGTGAATGAGAATATGGGGTGAGGGGGCAGACTTCATGTTCAAGGATGACCCTCAGGATGTGCTATGAACACACCTGGATCTGCATCCTTGGCCCTGCTGCGACCAAAGCCCTGCTCTACGATGAAGCTGTCAGGGTTAGGTTTGAAGTCTGGGGAAATGGGAGATTTATTTTGTTTTTCTCTTTGAAAGCCAAACCACCCAGATTCATCACAAGGAAGAAGATAGTGTATTAAGATCCTGAACTTGGAGCCTGACTGCCCAGGTTAAAATTTAAATGCCAATGCTGCTTACTAGCTGAGTGACTTTGGGCACTTCACTTACCTCTCTATTCCTTAGTTTCCCTAAAATACCAATAATTTGAGTACTTACCTCATAAGAGTCATTATGAGAAATAAATGTGTTACTATCTGAGGAGTACTTCAAGAATGCATGGCACATAGCCACACCCTCTCTAAGTGTTGTTTCATCAAGTAAATTGGACTCAAACATTGAGTGCCCCATGTCTTGAATCCCAAAATGACCCCTTTGTTAAATGTGGCCCCAAATACAAAGGGGGAAAAAGAAAGGTGCCTTTTACACATTCAGTGAGCCCCTCTACAGGATAATGTCATTTTAAAAAGGATAATTAGACCTCCAATTGGTTTTCATTTTATTTCATTTTCTTGCCTGAAGTTGACAAGCAGGGAGATTGTGTTATTTCCACAGCCACCAATAGCAAAGCCGCCCAGTTTCCCTATTTCTATAGCAAACTTGTAAGAGAGAAGCCTGCTGGTGCAAACTGCTTTGATGAAAGGAAGCATCTAAAATGAATTTTAATTTCAATTTGTGTGAATCTTTTGTATCAAATTATAGGTCTGGGGCACTATACGACTCAGTGAAGAATCCCATTTTCCCTCAGTTTGGATGTGTTTGGTGTGCCATCAAGGAGTAAAATAATTAAGACTGAAATCCTATCTCCACTGGAGTCTGTCTACTGGTGTCCCACTTCCTGCATTGATCAAATCAGGTGACAGACCACCCATTAGATTCAAGTACCAGCACTACCCCCCTTGGAGGTCCTAGACCAGCCAAATAACCCAGGCAAGTCAATGAGTCCAAGGGGCTTCTCACTCAAATGTGACTGTGCCCATGGTTTATTGCTAACTGCAAGACCACCCATCAATGAGGACAAGCCAAGGTTATTTGACAAAGAACTAAAACAGAAGCTGGAAAAATTCATTAAAGCAGCTGAATTTTGCAAAACCACCAAGTAACTGGTTACTAGGCAGCTGAATTCACATGGCTGTTTTATGCAAGTCAGTAATTTAAATCTACATTTGGAAGCCATAGCAATCAGGCTAGAAAAACACCATTGATTACATTTTGTAAAGTTTCTCTGGTATTGCATATCAGATGGTCTCACTGGGTACACAAGTTCTGCTCTATACAAGGATCCCCTTTCCTGGGACTGTGCACCCATACCCAGCTGCTATGAGTGTTAGCTGCTAATAGGTCAGGGATGCCTCCTTTCACAGACTGGCTCTGCTGACAGGACTAATCTCATCTAGGAAGGTAGGTATATGCTGCCTCCAAGGTCCACCAACAACAACGTGGGGGCTGCCAATGACTGCCGGAAACCAGAATCAAAGGGCAGCTTCCCTGCCTTAAGAAAGAATCCTATCTAATAAAGAGGGAATATGCTAATTGACCCTCATGCCATCGCAAATATGGCGGTGCCCACAGCCAATAAGGAGGGAATATGCTAACTGACTGCCGTGCCCTCAAAGATCGCGGTGCCCACAGCCACAAGATGGCAGCACCCAGTCCCTTCAACCCCACCGGGGCAGCAGGCGTGCAGCAAGGCCGGACCCGCCCCCAGGTGGGCTCAGCCATTCCATGCGCCTGCCTCCAGAGTCCTCCAGTCCCCTCAGCCCCCCAGCTGCCCAGGGCTGGCCCAAGGTACAGGCAAGCCTTGGATGGTAGCTGCCCAGCTGCCCAGTCGCCCAGGGCCAGCCCGAGGTGCAGGTAAGCCACCAATGGCAGCTTCCTGCTGCTCAGGACCAGCCCGAAGTGCAGGCAAGCCTCAGATGGTGGCTGCCCAGCCGCCCAGGACAGCCCAAGGCTCAGGTAACCAGGGCCAGCTGTGGCTTGCGCTGCCAGCAGTGGCAGCAGCAGAGGTATAATGGGGCATCACCTTCCCCTAATCACCAGGTCACCTCCTACCCAAGGGCTCCCAGACTGTGAGAGGGGGCAGGCCGGGCTGAGGGACACCCCCTCCAGTGCATGAATTTTCAAGCACTAGGCCTCTAGTAACACTATAATGTGACAATGTGACTTATGTCCAGAGTACCACCTCCATGAGTTAGTCCAAGGCTAGATTTTTAACCAGGGTCACAGGCTTACTTAGCAATTCCCTTTCATCTTGTCTTCCTTAATCTCCCATAGGGGTTTCCTATAGAGCTCCTGAAAGCATTCTCTCAATAAATCATGCATACCCAAATCCCTATCTCAGGGTCCACTTCTAGGGAACCCAATTGTATTAGATACCTATTAATGCTATAACAAATTACCACAAATTTGGCAGCTTAAGGAAAGCAAATGTTATTACCTTATAGTTCTGGAAGTCAGAAATCTGACCCAGGTCTCCATAGGCTAAATCAAGGTTTTGGCATGGTTGGGTTTCTTCTGGGGGACAATCTTCCCTTTTCCAATATCTAAAAGTCCCCTGCATTCCTTGGCTCATGGCCCCGCATCACTGCAACCTTATCTTCCATTGTCACATTACCTTTTTGACTCTGAACCCTCCTGCATCCCTCTCATACTGGCAGTTGTAAATACATTGATCCCAGCTGGATAATTCAGGCTAATTCCTCCATATCAAGATCCTTCACATCTGCAAAGTTCTCCTTGTCAGGTAACATACTCACTGGTGCCAGGGATAAGAATGTGGACATCTTTGGAGCCATTATTCTGCCTCCCACTGACCTAAGAGAGTTGGTATGAAGAGTTGGTCTTAAGAACCAGACTCAAAGGAAGGAATTCTGGAAGTGGATCCCTCATTGGCAGCCTGGCATTGAGGAGTCCATCACTGGTGGGAAATGGAGCATTATTTATCTCTGGCATGTTTGGGCACAGGGCAATTGCTAAGACTCTCACCTGTGGATAACTAGACAAGGTATGGATAGAAGTGGATGCACTAGCTTGTACTACATCTCCAGTGCTGGAGAGGAGAATGACAGATATAGTAATTATCAGGACTGTGAAATCGGGTGGCTGTTGCTGAATACCTGAATCAAAGAGAGAAAAAAATGATAGCCTCAGGGTAATCACTCAACATTTTAGAGCAAATTGTGTCAGAGAGCCTCCTCGGCAGTATTTAAAGAAACCCTTATCTTCAGGCATGAAAACAGAGCAGGACTAAACTGTAAGAATGGCAAAACTGCAGAAAAGGCTGTATTCTCAGGCTAGGTATATGTCCTACACCAAAATCGGGACCCTAGTGGGAAGGAGTAGGACTCTGAGATTTTGGATGGGGATATGTGGAAAGATACACTGGATTACCTTCAACACTAAGATCCCCTGAACCCTCTGTGCCTGCTGAAGTGTTCACTCTCTTATTAGAAGACAGGCTCCTTTTCTTGCTTGAAGAATAAGCAAAGCCTTAAAGGGAGTAGGTGCCTTACAAAGCAATCCCCCACCTTCTCTCCTGGCTACTAGATCAACACCCAATATTTACTATCAGCCTAAGGTGATGAACCAGTGTTGAGCCTGATAGGGAGAGAGAGTTACATGCCATAGTAGTCACAGGACCCTGGCTTACATGGCTTGGAAAGAACCAGAAGAGAATGACTGGTAATGAATCTTTAAGGTGCTTGGTCAATGGAGGAAGAATATAAAGCTTTTCAGATAAAACAGAGTTCATTGGAATGGGATCCCTCCCGTGACACAGGATTTACCTCCAGACAAAGCCCTGAGAAACGAGTCTTATATGCAATAGGAATGGCTCTTGGGAACCTGGACTTAAGCCCTCCGGGATGGGATACAACAGAGAAGGGGGCTGTGAGTAACAATGTAATTGAAACCAACTGTTAGCCATTTCTCTGAGGTTTGGAAATCATTGCTATCTAAAAAAACAAAAAGAAATCTGAGCTGACATGCCAGGAAGCCCCAATTCTTCATGGGATCTACAGGAAAATTACACAGCTATTTCCTTCACCCAGGGGTAATCAATGTGGCACCATGTGAGAAAAATAGCAAACATAGCAGGACTGAGAACTGCTATCCTTAGAAAGGCCTCTTGCAAGGTTGGCGTTTGGCTAGTATCTGGAACCTTGGATTTGGAAAGGGTTTTCACTATTCTCAGAATTGAGAAGACAGCTCACTATGCATAAATTGTGAAGACAATATGGTTTATGGTGAGCACCTACTTTCCTTCTGGGCGTCTGAAATTTGGACATGTGCAAGGAAGACACATGTGACAATCCCCTATAAAAACCCTGGATATGGAGTCTCTAATGAGCTTCCCTAGTAGACAACATCTCATGTGTTGTCACAAATCATTGCTGCAGGAATTAAACGTGTCCCGTGTGACTCCACTGGGAGAGGACTCTGTGAAGCTTGTGCCTGGTTTCTTCTGGTCTTCACCCCATGCACCTCTCCTCTATGCTGATTTTGCTCTTTATCCTTTTGCTGTAATAAATCATAACCACCACTATATGCTGAGTCCATGAATCCTGCTACCAAATCACCAAGCCTGAGAGTGGTCTTGAGAACCTCTGATGCACACCATGGCATACATATTATACATATTTATCTGAGCCCTCCTGAGGGCAAGCAGCTCAGTATATCATGAAAAAAATGCCCTCTTACCATAGGAGTTATTCCTTTTCCTTTTATTCTAAATGATTTCACTTCCCTTTGAACCTGTTATTAATATGTTCCATCTTATTTAATGTATAAGGAGTTTGATTTCATACTTGTCTTCACCTTATAGAATTTTTCAGCACTTAACCTGGAGGATCCTTTCCCATTCGCAAAGTATTGGTACAGACTTTATTCCACTTCCCCAAAAGCTCTACAAAATGTTTAAATTTTTAATGTTCTTTCCCCTATCCACAATTTCTAAACTACTTCTTGTACAGATAAATGGAGCTAAAATCCTATTGGACAGATTTCATGGTCCAGCAGGGGGAGAATGGATGATATGGCTACCATGATGCTGTGGGAGCCCAGGAGGGCATCTCCATCATATCAAGGAGTAGATAAGATTTCTTGAGCCTGCTAGTTGATTTTAAAGAAAGGCTAACAATTATCATAGTTGACTAAATCTTGAAGAAACACAGAATTATCATGGTGAAAAAATGTCAAAGGGACCATGTAGGTGAGAAAGAACAGAAGAGATGGTTAGAGTCATTACAGGAACCTGCAAGAAGCTCAGATCCTAGCGTGAAGGGGTGGAAAATGGCCTAGTAAGGTGTCCCCTCTCAAGGCCTCTAAAGGAAGGGAAAAGTTACTCTAGTAATAAGGGCATGTATAAAAGTGAGCTGTGTGTGTATAGCTGAAAACCACAAATAATCTCACCAATTGCCCCTATAGGATAACTCTGGTTGGAACATTATTTTTCTCCTCTCTACTCTGGGTGCCCCTTCCCAGGCAACTTCTCTTCCAGTTTCCTTTGCTGCTTTTCCGGCTTCAGCCTTTATATTTCCGCCTTGGTATTCTTACCCCATCATGGCTTAGATACCTGCCACAGGGACAGGAGGCACTGAGTGGCTGTCAGAGTCATGGCAGGAAATAGGTGGCATGATGAAGGGGCTAAAAGAGAATCTATTAGGACTCTTTATAAAGGTGTGGGTAAGCTGAGGGAAACCCACAAGGAGCGAAGCCCTCTAGAACTACAACAGTGGGAAGACTGATACCATCTCCAAGACCAAAAGCACAAATAAAGGTAAGGTTATCAGAACATAATAAGATCTATTGCTTTTGGAGAGGGCCACCTGATGGGTGTTGTGGCCCACCACAGAGAAACACAACCACTATTAACTTGTGTCCCATCGGGAAGTGAATCAGGAGTTCAAATGTACTATACTCCATTTAATCCTCCCTTTTCTCCAATCTCCTGTTAGCACCTTCCACTG
This sequence comes from Corynorhinus townsendii, assembly GCA_026230045.1. Lineage (NCBI taxonomy): Eukaryota > Metazoa > Chordata > Mammalia > Chiroptera > Vespertilionidae > Corynorhinus > Corynorhinus townsendii. The sequence goes on from JAPDVU010000011.1 coordinate 38,325,071, forward strand.
GCCAAATCCAAGAAGAAACCAAAGGGCAAGAGAACTTACTGATGGGTCCAGGGGAGCAAATGAACGATGCCTAGCTCAATGGCTGAGTACAAATCAAGACACACACAGAAAAGTATAAATCAAGGTATATTCAAAAAGCTTTTATTTATATGAAATAGACAACAGATTTCAACATATCAATAGGATTTAAAAGCTTGTTTGGAAATGCAATTTTATGCTTCAGTTGCACACTTTGGTAGGCAGCCAGCTATTAACATGATGTCTAGAGTGGCCCTCCCCCTCTAGTAGGCTCATAAAAATGCCACTTTTAAACAAGATGGAAGCATTTGAGGAGTGGCTAGGCTCTTCAGTACCTCTCTGGGGGAATAGATACAACAGAGATTTTGCTACCTGTTTGCCCCCACAGCGATGCTGACACTTTATAGCAATCATGTGTCTCATATGACCAATTTCACTTTTCTGCAGTTACTAGGTCTCAGTTGTGATGAACATAGCACAGACTGCTTTTACTCCCCAGTCTCTCTGGGATCTAGCTTCTAACAGGGCTATCTGTGATAATTTCACATTTCCACAGTCAATGGGTATTAATCCTAATGAACACCACTTATTCTGGGTTCTCCATAACAAGCAAGTGGTATGAAAATCCTGCATGAAATGACCATTCAGATGTTTGCACAATTTCCTGCTCAAACACATGGTTTGAGAGTTTCACTATAACTGAAATCACCGGTCTCCAAGGGCAAAGGGGTTAGAGGTGGTTAGAGGCTGACAGGATAACACAGGGGCATGGAAGGGAGGAAAGAATGGGGAGCAAGTGTGCTCCTTTCAAATAGCACAGATGGCAGAGATGTCCGCCTGCACAGGTAAGCAGAAAACTGCCTACAGGAGACAGTTTCACTTCCCTTTGATGGTAAAACTCTCATTAACAGGCAATAAGTGGCTTTGTAGCTTTGCCATTGAGTGGTAACATTCCTAAAGCAATATATTTTTCTTTCAAGTAAGTTCTCTGAGCAAGGAAACTAACTCATTTTTTGATGCATAGAAAGGTACCATCCTCCTCTGATGCTATAGGAGAGGCAAGGTGCATAGTGGTTAAGGACTATGATTCTAAAGAAGCCAGTACTGGGCTTACATAGCAATTCTACCACTTATAGCTTTGCAACTTTCAGAAAGCCATTTAACTTCTTTGGGCCTCAGTTTTTTTACCTCTAATTTCTTATCTCTAAGAGGTAATTATGGCCCTTCTTTACTGAGCTGGTAACAAGATTAAGGAAGACAATAGATACAGTTCAACATAGCTTTGAAAAATTAAACGTAAAATCACTATATAAGCCAACAATTCTACTTTTACACAAAAATAATTGAAAACAAATACTCATACATGGATGTAGTAGCACTACTCACAATAACTAGAGACCAGCAATGGATGGATGGATAAACACAATGTAAAACATGCATAAAATGGACTAGTACTAACTTGTAAAAAGTAATAAAGTACTGATGCTACTGTTAGGTCGAGGCAGGGGGGAAGTCCAGAGCCTATGCATGCATCTGCAAGGTAGATGGTGACAGAGATAACTGGCGCCTTCCTAGACCCCTGGTCCAAGGCGAATTCCACACCTCTCATGCCCTCTGCCCTCCCCTCACTAAACAGCTGTATAAAAGAAGTACCTATGCCCCCTTTTTGGCGCGAACTTCCCTGGCCCACCCTCGGACCAGCGAATTTCGCCCCGGAACACAAGATTAAAACCTCCCCTTTCTAATCGCCTGGACTCTGTGTTTTGTCTCCTACGTTGCAAACCTCTCAGCTACAATATGGATGAACCTCAAAAAATGATATGCTGAGTTTGAAAAGCCAGGCACAAAAAGCTAAATATTAATGTGATTTCATATTTACAAAATATCCACAAGAGATAAATTTATAGAGACAGAAAGCAAACTAGGTGGGTTGGGGTGAGGAGGGAATGGTTATGTGGTTGCCCTTCTGGGAAATAAAAACATCTTGGAACTAGATAGAGGTGGTAGTTGTACAACGCTATGTGTGTACTAAATGCCCCAAATTGCACTCTTTAAAATAGTTAATTTTATGTTATATGAATTTCACCTCAAGTTTTTAAAAAGATCAGCATAGTGTGAGGAACATGAAAAGTATGCAATAGCCCTAAGAGGTTTGGCTCAGTGGATAGAGCGTCAGCCTATGGACTCAAGGATCCCAGGTTTGATACCGGTCAAGGGCATGTATCTTGGTTGCAGGCACATACCCAGTGGGAGTGTGCAGGAGGCAGCTGATCGATGTTTCTCTCTCATTGATGTTTCTAACTCTCTATCCTTTTCCCTCCCTCTTTGTAAAAAATTAAAAAATATATTAAAAAAAAGAAAAGTATGCAATAAATGTTAGCTGTTATAGCATCCTATCCACAACTTAGATCATCTTCTGGGTTGCATTCAAACACCCCCCGTTACCTACAAGATCAAGACTCTTTGCTTGGAAGCCAAGGTCCTCTACAGTCTGACCCCAAATCACATCACCTAACATATTTCTCCATAGCTCCTTATAACAATCATTCTCACCATGCTCATGAATTCTTTGAATAATCTGCTAGACACAATAGGTCCTATCTCCAGGGGAAAAATGATGCAAACAGAATTTTCCAATCAAATGTGCAGGTTTCAAGGGCATCCTAAGCAGTAGGAATGCTCCTGCTCCTTGGGAATTTCGGGTCAAGGAAATGCACACACTCTACAACAGCCTCCTCAGTATTACCTGAACCTCCACTTAGATTGCTACCTCTGGCCTTCCTTCACTTTTACTTCCTCCTCACCCAGCAATGTCTTCCCACCCTTCAAAGCCCAGGCAGTTCACAAAATATGCGGTGACTCCCTAGTCTTCAGGTCCCTTTCCTTCTCCAGAATTCTTCTTAAGGTTCATAAGGAGTCACCTACTTGGTACTGATCGCACACTGCTTTATATTTTTAGTTTTTTGTTTTTAAATAGGTTTACTTTTATCTCCAACTATATTGTAAACCAGAGGGGGTAAATTCACATGTCTTCAGGAGCTAAATAGTCAGGGTTTATAGTAAACTGGAGAGGATACCCCATTTTAAAAGGCCCAGTGTCACTGTGTTAACTTTTTACAAAGAAAACCAGAAATATGGACATGTATTTAAAATATTTTTGTTTTCAGACAGAGAAACGAAGATGGCAGCATAGGCAAACACCTAAACTGCTGCCTCACACAACAATATCAAAACTACAACTAAAAGACAAAATAGACACCATCCAGAACCACAGGAAAGCTGGCTGAGTGGAAATTCTACAACTAGAAGGAAAGAGGAAAGCACATTGAGACTCAGAGGAGCTGAAAAAGGCTGAGGTACAGAGACGCATGCACATGGAGAGGATGGGCGACTGAGTGCATGGGAGGCTGAGTGCACGGGCAGCTGAGTGCACAGCTGGCTTTCTCAAGTGGGAGGGAGAAGGAAGCTCCCGACTGCGCAGAACTCCAGTCCCGACGAGACTCTGGAAACCCAGTCGCATTCAGGGGGAATCTGGACTGTCAGGAAAAGAGAAAGCACACTGAGACTCAGGAGAGCTGCGGAAGGCAGAGGTATGGAGGCGCGTGCGCGCAGAGAGGATTGACTGCTGAGTGCACAGGTGGCTGAGTACGCGGCTGGCTTTCTAAAGCGGGAGGGAGACAGAAGCTCCTGACAGTGCTGAACTCCAGTTCTGGGCGAGTTCCTGGGAACCCAGACTCATTCGGGGAGAAACTAGACTGTCAGGCAGCGGGCGAAACTCGAGGGTGGCTTTCTCTCAGAGGTGCTTGCAGCAATTACTGAGGGACACTGAGACCCAGGGGCCTCATAAGACAGGGCTGATGGGAAACCAAGGCTGTCTGCTCCACCCTGAGACTCTGTCCCATCCAAGCTGAGCACAGAGGCTTTTGCAATTTGCAAGTCTTGTCTCATAAGGGTGTCTCCAGCACAGAAGTTCTCCCAGCATAGACACAGCTGATCCTCACAGCCAACTGGCCTGGAGGTCAATTCCTCCCAGTGATACCAACAACAACCAAGACTTAACTACAACAAGGCTGAGCACACAGTCCACAAAGGGGTGCACCAAAAGTGTCCACCTCAGGTAACTAGGGGAGGCTGAGCCACTGGGCCCTGGAGGACACCTACCACACAAAGCTACTCTACCAACACAGGGAAGCAGAGAAAATGCAGAGACAAAGAAACAGATCACAAGTGAAAGAAATGGAGGAACACAAATGACTGGATATAGAGTTCAAAACCACAGTTATAAGGTTTTTCAAGAATTTCCTAGAAAAGGCCGATAAATTTAGCGAGACCCTCAAGGATATGAAAAAGGACCAACTAGAAATTAAACATACACTGACTGAAATAAAAAATACTATACAGAGACCTAACACCAGACTAGAGGACCGCAAGAATCAAGTCAAAGATTTGAAATACAAAGAAGCAAAAACACTCAGCCAGAAAAGCAAAAAGAAAAAAGAATCCAATAATTTAAAGATAGTGTAAGGAGCCTCTGGGACAACCTCAAGCATACCAACATCCAAATTATGGGGGTGCCAGAAGAATAGAGAGAGCAAGATACTGAAAACCTATATGAAGAAATAATGACAGAAAACTTCTCCCACCTGTTGAAAGAAATAGACTTACAAGTCCAGGAAGCACACAGAAACCCAAACAAAAGGAATCCAAAGAGGACCACACCAAGACACATCATCATTAAAATGCCAAGAGCAAAAGACAAAGAGAGAATATTAAAGGCAGCAAGACAAAAACAGTTAATTACCTACAAGGGAGCACCCATATGATTGTCAGCTGATTTCTCAACAGAAACTATGCAGGCCAGATGGGAATGGCAAGAAATATTCAAAGTGATGAATAGCAAGAACCTACAACCCAGATTACTCTACCCAGCAAAGCTATCATTCAGAATTGAAAGGCAAATAAAGAGCTTCACAGATAAGAAAAAGCTAAAGGAGTTCATCACCACCAAATCAGTATTATATGAAATGCTGAAAGGTATTCTTTAAGAAGAGGAAGAAGAAGAAAAAGGTAGAGATAAAAATTATGAACAATAAATACATGTCTATCAACAAGTGAATCTAAAAATCAAGTGAATAAAAAATCTGATGAACAGAATAAACTGGTGAATATAATAGAATCAGGGGCATAGAAAGGGAGTTGACTGACAATTCTCGGGGGGAAACGGGTGTGGGGGATGCGGGAAGAAACTGGACAAAAAGTGTACACCTATGGATGTGGACAGTGGTGGGGAGGTAAGGGCAGAGAGTGGGATGGGAACCGGGTGGAGGGGAGCTATGGGGGGAAAAAAGAGGAACAATTGTAATAATCTGAACAATAAAGATTTACTAAATTTAAAAAATAAATAAATAAAATAAAATATTTTTGTTTTCAAATGTTAATAACTACCTCCCGAAAGAACTACACAGTAGGGAGAAACATGTTGGTGAATCTGTGGCTGGTCCTGATCAGACAGAAGTGATGGTCAGAATAACCGCTCTGCAGAGCCATCTTAGCCCTATGTTACTAGAACATGAGTTTAAATAATTCTAAGGGGCTCGAAGTTCTCTGACTTCATGTTTAGGACAACTTTGTTTTAGCAAAAGTGACTATGTTCAGATTTTTCTATAAGAAGCCTAATACTTTTCAAGGCTCACTCTTAGGAAAGAGACTTCAGACTGTGTCTTTGAAAACCAGGGCAAAGTAGTGCTTAAATTTGATGAAGACTTGAATCATTTCAATAAGTATTTAGATAGTTATCTCATGACACTCAATGTGCTGAACATGGGCGATAGGGTAAGGGCCAAGACAGACCACTCCTATCCTCAGGGGTCTGAAAATGAAATACAATACGTTACTGATAAGGGAGAACAGGAATAGGGCATGCACAAAAGAGAAAATACAAATATCCATCATCATCAGTGTTCAGGGACATGCAAATTAAAAAGCACTTCATGTGGGCAAAAATTAATGTTTGCTAATGTCATTAATTTAAGGAAATGGTTACCTTGAAAATTGCATGTAGGAGCATAATTTGGTACAGGCACATTCAAGACAATTTGCTAGTGCCTATTAAGTTTTAAAGGCATATCTCCTGTGACTCAACAATTCCACTTCTCATAACCATCCTGGAGAAACACTGAAGAGTCCGTGACAGTCAAGGATGTTCATTAAAATATTGTTTCCAATAGTGAAAAATTGCAAATACTCTCTATTGTCAGAGCAAACTACCATCTATTGTCATACAATGAAATACTATTCAGTACATAAACTAGTGAGGTAAATCTGTATGTCCCAACATAGAAAAGTCTCTGAGACCTGGTTGAAGGAAAAACACACTAAACAACACTTTCCATTTTCTATGATACAAACCTTTGGGTAAAATCACATGGGAAAAGGTTTCAAAAGACTATACTAAGAGTGGTGGTTTTTCATATGGAGGAATTTCCTAGGGATTGTCCGTGATAGTCAAGGCAACTTGAGGCTTATTGGTAATGTTTAATCTTTTTTAAAAAATGTCATGCATTACCTGTGTGGTTGAAACAATTAAAAACATTCAAGTGGTTACTCTATAGATCCATTTTCAGCAAGGATATCCCATGATGTTCCACTTTGCCACAAGCCCAAAACCCTCATAGTTCCCCCTCATCCAACATTATATGCCCATTTTCTGTTGTTTATACTACAGTGACTCTCTAACAATTTACCACTTTATAACCTTGAATTTTCCTCAAGTTTCAGAACAAAAGCCTCCTGTGAGAATCACTTGCCCAAACTTGGAAATGAAAGGAGGTCTGCCAAAGAAGCAGAGCATGAGGCAGACATTCTAACAACATGGGCAGCCTTAGCTTAGCGGTTCTCTTGAGGCTGCGATGAGCAAGACCCATCTCAGGGCTTGGGCCTGGAGCAGCAGGTGTGGCGTCTTGTTGTTCTTCTGGGCTGCGTGGTCTCTAGACCTTTATTCCTAGCCCTCCCGGGGATGCTGTGAATTGCCTGATTCCATTCTGATAAATTTATTTTCTGCTGAAATTAATCAGAATTGGTTTCTAGTATTTGCAAATGAGAACTCTGACATGACACAGTGATCTTGGGAAAGTGACCAAATTTCTTCTGTTTCTTCATCTGTAAAAATGAGGGTCTATCTCACAAGGTTGCAAGGAGAGAAGTTATATGCTGCATGTTTAAAATATATAAAATATAATTTTTAAATGTATATATGTATTAACATCAATTCAATATATGTTATGCACTTATATAAATCTATAAATATTATATATCTGTAAATATATAAAATACCTACATTTAGGTAAAATATGAAAACATCTGATCCTGTAACTTGCATCTCAGGGTTGAGGGCAAGGAGACACAATGGATTATTAGAATTTATAGTAGGAAAACTGCAGTGGATTTACTGTCCTACTATCTCATAGATAAATGGAAAGGCAAATGACATAGCTTTTCATGGAAGCAGAATAAATAAATAAAAAGATGGCATTTGCGGACCTCGGGTGGAATACAAATTATCACTCCTAACCTCCCATGGCTCACTTATTTTGTGTATAATCTGTGGTGACCTTTTCCTCGAAGGCCAATTTCCTGAAACCAAATAACTTCCAACCAGGGGCCAGCTGTCTTGACAACATTTACAGAACTCACCCATTTTAACATCAGTCACAGTAAACATCATTAGGATTGAATGTTTTCTGCAAAATAGCTCTCAAGCACTAAAGTGAAGTCCACAGCCCAAACAGATGACCTCAAGATTAATAACTCTGTTGGGTGCCCATTCCAGCGTTCCCTTTTCATCCCAGGTGAGCAAGATATAGAGGACGTGATGGTTTGGAAAGGCCTTGGGGATCCTGGTGTGCAAATTAGTCTGAGCATCAGTTTCTCTAGAGCCAGCAATCCATTATCCTTGCCCATTCGCAGGAGGAGTACATACCCTCACAAAAGGTCCTCCAGCTACTCCATCAGCCAAGGTCAAGTGAGGCTAGAAGTCTTCAAAATGAGCAGCCACAGCAAGCAAGACAGGAATGGAACTGAGTTGAAAATGAGTGTATCTTTTTCTACTTCTCCCTGGACTATTCCTCGAAAATTACCAGGACATCTTACTGTGTTCCTCCTTTAGATTTTTCACCAGAGGACTTCAGTCTACCCCAGAAAGTTCCTTTACACATCCAAATAACACAAAAAGAGAGGTGAAACATACAAACTCCAAACTCAAGCTGAGAAAAGGCAGCAACAAATCTCAGCCTGAATCCAAAGCTGTCACCTGCTTTAGTCTTAACATAATAATGCTTGATCAAAAGGAATTGCAGCCACTCTCCTTTTTAATTCAGGACTGGTTAATGCATTTAAAGATTTACCCATTTTTCTGGGTATAAAACCCCTGCTCTTCTCTGTGGGAAATTCTACGTGGTTTACATGGAAATAAACTTGCTAGTCAAAGAGTCACAGACACACATCGCAGTGCACACATGCGCGCGCGCACACCTTACCGTAACCATTATTCAGAAGTATCCAGTTCAAGAGTGATCACATAACCTAACTCAGGCCAAGCAGCGTTTCCTCTGATGTATGAACACCAGGAGAAGGCCTCTCTCTCTTGCTCTAAGACTATGAACCATAAGAATAATATAATTTTGAGCTCCTTCTGACCATTTCCCACAAAAACATGGAAGAAGCTCTCTGAAGTAGAAGAGGGTAACACCAATATCTAAAGAGAAAAGAGATAAAAGGATGAATAGGAATAGACACAGAGCCCTGGTCTTATCAAATGAGCCATTAAAGGAATGCTGTTTAATGCAAGAAAAAGTCAAAACAAATAAGTCTATTTACTTGTAATAAGAGGTTGGGAGTTAGAAATCATGAGAGAGTAAAAGGCAAATTGACCTCACAGGCTATAAACAAGCACTTGAGCAATATTGTGAATCCTGGCATTTGGATAGCACCTGCTGAGTGTCCATCCCTAAGCCAGGGGCTTTCATATATCTAAAGATAGGAATTCCTTATTACTCATTCCAATTTATTTAACAAGTGCCTGGCTAAGACTCTGATACAGAGAAGTACTTAATAAATGTTTTATTGAATGGTTGTTGGTCTGATAAATTCAGGAGACATGGGGACTACAATCTCCCTTGATCTTAACACCCTGCTTCTATTAATTCAGCGTAGGCATAGAGTTTTTTATCCATGTGTTACAGAATTGGCTCTAATGGACTGTGCATTGTTAAGCTGGGGCTCTGCTATCTCATACCATTGCAAATTTCTCTTCAAGATCCCGTCTAAGCTATAAATTTATTCCTTTTAAATTAATCTTTTAGTTTCAGCCCATCATTTTGGTCTGTCAGCATGATATGGAATCCTAACTCCATCATCCTTCCTTCCAGCTTTGAATCATTTGGAAATTTAACAAGTTCACCCACTACAACTGTATCGGAGCCATTGATAAATGCAAACAAGATAAGGAGAAGAGAGTCCTGCAAGGTGCTGGTGGAAAAATTTCCTTTATCCCCTCCAAAAAAATGACATTAGTAGAGGATCACAGATAAACATTCAGTTACAAATCAACCTGTTCGCCCATCCAACCCATGTTTCACCCTGTTGACTATGGGAGTTTTATAAAATATTTTCCAACCGCCTTGCTGGGTAGCATGCACTTCATGTTCAAGGCTGCTATAACAGTACAATAATCTGATCATAAAAGTAAGTAGAGTTGATTCAACACGACCAGTTCTCCAGCTTCTTTTTCCACTGCCTCATAAGCCAGCTGTTTAATAATTCAGTCTGGGATTGTGCCAATCATTAATGTCAAATTCACTGGCTGGTAGTATCTTAAACAACCTTCTTCCTCTTTCAAAAACCTCAAATTCTGTCAATACCCTGTCTTTAGTCACCCCTCCTTCTTCTATTCAACAAACAATTTTTTTAAAGAATGTCTACCATGTGCCTCTATGCAAGGCATTTGGCATATAGCAAGAAGTAAGCAGACGGGTTGCTATTCTTGTGAAGTTAGAATGAAGATTGCTGACAATTGTGTCACAATCAAGAAAACATAAAATGAGAGAATCAGTGGTGTGATTCACTGGGTGTATCTTTGAAGGAAAAAGAGATCTGAGTTACTGACTTTGGCTATGTCTTCCTGGCATTCTTCTTATCTCACCCTCACCTCCCTCACTCTGCTCATACACACCAAGGAATTTCTCTTTCTTCTCTGGCAGTTCTAAGAAAAATAATGAAACTGGCCAGCAACTGCTGAGTAGAAATGTTTACTAGGACAAGTCTCAGAGGGTTTTGGATTTACTCTTTAGAGAACTATTTGGTACTGTCAGCCATAGGGATATAAATGAGCATCACACAGTAAAAAGGATGTGTCCAGCATGGATCAAGAACACATTAGAAATTCATGCATTAGCCAAAACTTCACTTTCCAGCCTAGGGAATGGCCCAATATTGACAGTACTAGCATTACTAAACCAGAAAACCCAAGTGCAGGGACATGACTGTTTACTCTTTACACCCCCAAAGCAATGCTTGGCACAAAGCAGGTAATTGTAGGAGATCAGCTGCATTCATGACCCCTTTGCCATGTGAATTTCCAGTTCCTATTGCTCAAAAGGTAGTCTATCTTCCCACCCATTGAGTCTGGGCTGAAATTGTGACTTGCTTTGGCCAACAGAATGAAGCTAAAGTGCTGTGTGCTAGTTCTAAGTACAGGCCCCTCAGCTCTTGTTATTTCTCCTTCTGCTCTTTGCCACCATCTTGTGCCTTTACCACCATCATGAAAATACACCCAGACTAGTGGGCAAAAGTGAGAAACCAATGGCAAACTTTATTGCCTTGGTTTCCCCTGCCGAAGTTAAACTATCCAGTCAATCCCCACCTCAGGGTACCCCAGACATGTGAGCGAGCCTAGCCAAGATCAGCAAAGCCACCCAGCTTGTCCCCACCTGGCTCAAAAATACATGAGCAATAAAATCTTATTTTTCATTACTAGAGGCCCGGGGCACAAAATTTGTGCATCGGTAGGGTCCCTAGGCCTGGTTGGCGATCAGGATTGATTGGAGCCTTCCTTCCCCCAGCTGCTGGCTGCTGGTCAGGGCCTTCCTTCATTCCACATGGCCCCCTGGTGGTCAGCACACATCATAGAGAGCTGTTGAACTCCCAAAGAGACAATTTGCATATTAGCCTTTTATTACATAAGATATGTTACACAGCATTATTTTTGCTACACCATTCTTTTAGTGATAGTGCTCAAATACAAGGACAAAAGGAAGGGAGGACATGTTCATACTTAGCTTGTTAAGAAATTTGCCACATATGTGGTAAATGCCCTCCATGTTTAACATATGCTTCTTATGCCAAAGGGCTCTCAAGAAATAGATGTGGAGAAGAAAAAAACTCTGCCTTGTCTCAGTGTCATAAATATTGAGAAGTTACCAGACAAAAGGGAAGGGGAGGTTCAAAAGTAGCATCTCTGAATCCTATAGCAACCAGCACCATAAATTTCAGGCTTAGAAGTTCCAACAGACTTACAAGATTACTTTCATCTAATCCTGGAGAACGGAGCTTATGTCTATGAACTGTGCTGGCTTCCTGCCTTCACATCTATATTGAGCCCTGACTTCTTCCACTTTATTCTACTTTTTCCCCCCAAGAGCAAGATCATTCTCTCTGGTAGACAAGTCAGAATTCAAAGAGCAATCGAGTTCTGCTTTCTCTCTCATATGTTAAAATCTCCCCCAAGCAGTCCTTTCCTTGGTCGTCCATTCCTCGCCTCCCCTCCCCCTGCCCCCCCAAATAGAAATGAAAAGCTGTTTTTAGTTGTCTTTGGTATGTTTCTCAAGCTTTGGCTCATGTGTGTTTTAAATTAAGTGAAACAGTTAGGAGCGCTGGCTCTAGAGTCCGACCAACATGGGTTTATATCCCAGACCTACTGTGTAGTAACCACATGACCTTGGGGACGTTTTTAACCTCTCAGAACCTCAATTTCCCTTTCTCTAATGGAAGGAATCATCATATCTACATCAGACATTTGTTGTTAATATTAAATGAGGAAATGTAAGCAAACTGCTTAGCAGAATTCCTGGTATATAGCAGGTACCCAATACCCAGAAGCCAGCATGATTCTTTAAGTTCAGGGCCATTTTTTTGAATTGAGGGATAAGGGTTTGGTGTTTGTTTGTTTTTTAATCCTTTGTCACTTTTTCTGCTGTTAATATGCTTTTTTAATGTCTGGGCTTTTCAGAGAGCTCTACACACAAATACAAGGTTATCTGTCAACATTCTTCCTTTTAATCTTCATTAGAATCACTCTATACCAATCCCTAAGGCAAGATATTGATCAAATTTTGACTCTCCATCCCTGGACAATAGGAAGCCACACCAACATTAACCTAGCTCTGGAATTATGAATAATGAGGGATGATCCTCAGATTACAGTTGTCAATGCCTGCCTGCTCCCCTGCCAGCCAGTAGCCTTCCATTCACCTTGGAACTATTCCCTGGGCTGCCAGCCACTAACGGGAAGCTCCACTTCTTTCTGCACCATCCAGCGCTGCCCAGACCCTGCCCCAGACAGTCCACTATCATGTTCTACCTTTCTTCTAGTCTGGCCCAACTTCTCCCAAAGCACCAATCTCAACCCAGGATGTGGTCCTCATGCCAGCTCCCTTATAATGACTAGTTCTATGTGTGGACTTGGCCAGGCTATAGTATCCAGTTATTCAATTAAACATTAGTCTATATGTTTCTGTGAAGGTATTTGCCTAACATCTGCACTCAGTTTGACTTTAAGTAAAAGAGACTGTGCTAGGTAATCTGGATAGACCTCATCTAATCAGTTAAAAGGCCTCAAGAAGGAGAAATCCCACCCCTAAACTGCAGCATCAACTCCTGCCCAAGAATATGCAGTCTGACAGTCTACAGATTTCAGATATATATATATATATATATATATATATATATATATATATATATATTCTCTATCCCTTACTGGTTCTGTTTTTGTTTTGTTTTTTTCTCTTGGTAGAACCCTGGCAAATCCACCCTTCGTCAAGGCAGGATGGACCATCACTGACCATGGAGCCAGATTTAAATTGGCCAAAATCTGAACGGACTGCTCCTCCAATTCATGGCAAGAGCAACTAGCCCCTAGTAACTAAATAAATTGATCAGGTTGACTGTCCTGCTAACATTATTATCAAGGTCAAAAGCCAGTAACATTTTACTGAGCCATGACTACAGGCCATGGATTATGCTAAGCACTCTTTATGTACTATTGCATTTAATCCTTTCAGCACCCTATATGATAGAAACTATTATTCCTATTTTTCCAAGGAAGTAATTGAGACTCAGAGCCTTTATGGAGCCTAAGTTCACATAGCTCCCGAGAGGTGGAGCTGGTCTTCACACCTGCTCCATCCATATCTTTGTCCCAGTTTCCATAATTTCTTGATTAGGCTACCAGATCCTTACTCCCAGTCTTACCCTAAATCCATATTTTTATATAGTAGCTATAGGGTTGAATGGTGGCCTCCCAAAAGACATTGTCTACCCAGAATCTGTGAATATGACCTTATTTGGAAAAAAAAAAAGTCTTTGCAAATATAATTAAGGACCTCAAGATGAGGTCATTCTTGATTAGAATGGTCCCTAAATTCAATGACAAGTACTTTTAAGAGAAGAGAATAGGAGAAGATACCCAGAAGGGAATTCCATATAAAGATGGAGGCAGAGATTGGAGAAATGCAGCTACAAACCAAGGAATGCCAAGGATTTAAGTAACCACCAGAAACTGGAGAGACATGGAACAGTTTCTCCCTCAGAACCTTCAGAAGGAACCAACTTTGATGACACTTTAATTTTGGACTTTGAACCTACGTCACTGAGAGAATAAGTTTATACTGTTTTAAACTTCCCCCCTCCCCATCAGTGTGTACTTAAATTTTTGTTATGGACACCCTAAGAAAGTAATAGAGTAGTCAGAGTGATGTTTTAAACATGTAAATCAGATCATGTCATTTTCCTGGTAAAACCCTTCAGCAGCATCATATTACATGCAAGTAAAATTCAAACCCTTAATGGGGCCCACCAAGCTCTACTGATATATAACCTGCTTACTGTACTCTGCATTCTTGCTCCCAGCTCCATTCACCTCAGCCCCACCTGCATGCTCTCTGTTCTCCAAAGGCTCCAAGCCTGTTCCTACCTCAGGACCTTCAAAACAACTGCTCCCTCTACCTGGATCACATTTTGGCCAGATCTTCCTAAGGCTATCTTCTCATCTTCAGTTCTCCAACGCCCCTGCCCCATGTATACTCTATCCCATTGTCCTGTTCTACATCATTGCAGGACTTACACTTGATCAGTTTATGATTAGTGTCTGTTTCCCATGAGAGCAGATTCTTGTCTATTATCCACTGATAAATCTCCAGGACCATGAACAGTTTTGGACACACAGTAAGTGCTCAACAAATACTTGTTTAATAAAGATATTTTCTTGAACTAATCTAACTCCAGAGCCAAAGAAAGCCACCAGAACTGAAGGAGAATGGATCTGAGATTCTTCAGTCTCCAACTTAGTAGTAAACTTCTGTTCAGGTGATAGATAACAGGTCAGAGTCCAAAGCTCAGTTGGTCTCAACAGCAAAGCAGAGTCCCAAACTATCAGTCAACATCCCTTCCCACTGTTGCAGCAATCACAAAGGTCAGTTGACTCATCACAAAATCAAAAAGGAGCTCACCTTCCACAGATGCTCTCCACATATGCCCTCCACCCCTCTGCTGCCCTCCACACCCCCTAGCCATGCCCTGCCTCTGCTAGCCCACACATTATCCCCAGACATGTATCGACACTTAAGCTCAGAGGACACATCTTAGACCAGCAGCATTTGTCACTTCATTTCTTCCACTCAGTAGCTCTTCACCTGCCTTATGGACAGCCCCCTTAGGCTGCTAATGATGCCTTCCCCAGCTTGGGCTGCCAAGAAATCCAGAAGCACTGGGAGCTGCAACCTCTCAGCCCCAGGAATTCTGTAGACTCCAGACTCCCCACCAAGGGTCTGAGCCCAGATTGCTTAATGGGTCCTACTAGGCAGCCAGATCACAGGCTGGAGGGAGTGGATGAGAGAAGAGAAGGCAGAGGCTTTTCCTAAATAAAGTCCTTGCCACACAGGAAGCCTGCCTGGCATCCATGCCACGGTATAGCCACAGTTCTCGTCTCTAAGGAGCAGGTCTGGTACACAGTAGATGAACTGAATAAGAAGTGTCTGTTCTAACCTTTGGGAATACTATCAAATCCCAGCCTGGCCCTATCCCCATCCATGAGCCCCCAAATACTGCACCTGCCTCCTTTGAGCCCCACAACACTTAAGATGGCCTCTGTCACTCCAAGCTCATAGACCTTCATAGCCTGTGCTAATGCATAACCTACACATTATAGTAACCAGGGAAGCTTTCAAAAATATGTCAGCTCCCCACGCCCCATGCCCCAAAAGAGATTCTGACTCAATTAGCCTGGCTTTAAAAAACAAACAAACAAACAAATAAACAAAAATAACTTCTTTTTTTTTTAATTGTAGCAATTGCCTCAGAGTTTAACTCAAGCCTCATGAACAAACTCCAATTCACTTATATTTCAGGAACTTCCTAGTTCCCCAAACCTTCCCTACACAGTTCTTTGACTAGTAAAGGTAAAATTGGGAGCATACTCAGATACATCTCTAGAGCATATCTGATTCAAGGGATCCTTCACGTTGCTTCCCAGGAACTCAAATGTAAGACGGAATTAGCTCCCTTGTCCCCAAAAAGCCCATCAAAACAGCTGCCCCTCATTCAATGGTTCCACCAGACACTGAATGGACACAGCCCTCTGCACTTAATGAAACTTTGAAACTACTGAGGTTTGCTGAAATGCAGTGGGTGATGCATTTCAACTGGATATCCTGAGCTCCACAGGTTGTTCCCTTGGCTTGACTGCAAACCCGGGAGACACAGCAGAATTCTCAGAAACAAAGAAGCTAAGGACACCCGAGGTTTCCTGAGACCCCCGCTTCCCACCCCAAGAACACCTGAAGCTCTCTGAGAGCCTGGAGGGCCAGAACTGCCTAGAAGCTTCCAGGACTAAGGTCCCCAACCCAACCTGATCAAAAGGATCGCCCCAGGCACCTGCTAAAGCCACAAACTCCCTGGTGATATGGCCACACTGAATCAGAATCTCTGTAGAATAATGGGGATCTGGGCAATTCTCAAAATTAGGCAACTTGAGGAAACAGGAAGGTTCAGTCTTGGCTCCCAAATCATCCCCCAATTTAAGAATCCCATCCAGTCTCTAACCTTTTAAGTGTTAATGACTGCCTGAAATGAGAGATCATGTTTTGTTGAGCTCAGGCAACACAGCGTCCTAGAGGCCTAAATTGTCAGAATAAGAGTTCCCAGAACTTTAAAGTGATTTAAAAACTATCCTCATTAGAAACAAGGGGGAGGAAGCATGTATATGCTGTTATGAAATGCAGACTCCAGGACAAAACCTGATAGACTGGTACAGAATCCCTGGAAACAGAGCCTAAGAACCTGTCTTTTGAGGAGGCTTCTCCCCTAAGAACTCTATTGCCCACGGACTGTTGAGAACTCTTGGCTGGTGTCTGATAGAGAGGATATGAAGACCAGCTCTGGGGGCCCTAGACCCTAAGACATTCGCTTGAAGACTAGAGATTGCATTTGGAAGGTTCTCCTTATCAAACTTACAGAGACCACTATTCATTATCCCAATTCCAAGTCAGAATTCTTGAGAAAAGTCCTCTCTCCAAAGCCTGCTAGAAAACTTCAAAGCAGACTGGCAGGTGGTGCTGGCATCTGTGCCCCTGGAGGAAGCCAGGACTGCCCTGGCATAGAGCCCAGGGCTTGAATGAAGATGCTGCACTCAGGCATGAGCTCCTGTTCCTGGGAGGATCCAGTCCTCTTAATTGTTCTTGGATTATTGGATCTCTGTGAAATGGGCTGAGTTGAATCCTAATACTCAGTACCCAGTTCTCCTTCAAGCTGTGCTTGATAAAAACCACCAGTGAACACCACTTCTTTTATCCTAAACAAAGACTATGGGCTCATAATGGGTCCTCCTGATCCCTTTCTTACCTCCTCCAATCCATTTCCCACAGCATAGGCAAGGTATATCTCTCTAAAAGTGACATTCGAGCATGTCACTTTTCTGCCTGGAACTGTCAGTAATTTATTCATTGCTCTAAGGATACAATTCAAAACCCTTAACTCCATAAGAACTGACACCATTGTGCCCACATTTATCTCATGGGCTTATCTTTTTCCATTCTCTGCCTTCATCACTCAGTTCCACCCAGAGTCTTTCTCCCAGGCCCTCAAAAAGGCTTAACTATTTTTCTAATCAGGGCCTTTGCACATTCAATTATGGACTGGAGTGTCCTTTTTCTGGTTAATTCTAACTTATCCTCAGAGCTCAGCTTAACTGTCAATTCCCTGGCCATTCTCCCTCCCCAAATCTAGTTCAGGCCTCATTAGCCTCCCTCCTTGATCCCTTGGCAGCATTTATCAAAAACACAGTGAACTAATTATCTGCATAATTATGTGCTCATTATCTGTCTCCCCCAACAAGCTGTGAGCAGCGCCACAAGCACCATGGCCATGTGTGTGTGCTCACCATTATATCCCCAGAGCCTAGCATATAACAAGTGTTCAATAAGTACTTGTTGAGTAAATGAGCAAATGAAAGAATATCAATTAATTCATAAAAAGCTTTAATAAGACCCTCTTTCCCACCCTGAATACTTTCAAAAACTGCTGGGTAGCTAAACCTCTAGATCAGCTGTCGCCAACCGGTGGTCTGCGGACCACTGGTGGTCCATGAGGTCCGAAAGGTTGGCGACCGCTGCTCTACCAGTGGCCGGCAAACTGCGGCTTGCAAGCCACATGCGGCTCATGAGCTGCAGTTTGCCCCTCTGTTGACTAATGAGTTTGCTGACCACTGCTCTAGACTACTGTGTCCTGATTCAAGCAAATTTCTTGATCTGCCTTTAACAGTCAGTTCACAGGTTCAAAAGGGCAATATTTGCCAAATGCACGTGATTTTTAAATTTTATTTATTTACTTACTTATTTATTGCTTAACAAAGGGATTCTTCACCTTACCACACAAAAAAATCTCCTGAAAGGCATCTTTAAATAGTGCATTCCCTCCAGTGCCCATAAGCTGTATTAAGAGCTCATTAATTATCTGCCAAGGAGGCTAGAATTAAGAGGCAATTCGTAAGGATGGTTGCTAGGGGAAGAAATGATGATAAATCAGCGTTTAAATGAATGTGTAAATCATGGGGGAAGTAGGACTCAATTTACAGAAGTGTGATTTGTACACAGCTTATCAGGAACTTTATTAACACAAAGCACACTTGGAGGGGGTGAAAACACTGTTGACTTGGAACCAGATTTCTGCCTTTGAAAGCCACCTTTCCCCCCTCCTTGGTCTATCCTCTGTAAAGCTTTTGAAAGTGTCATTGAGCTGGACTGAAGTGCGGTCCTGTCCCTGCCATTACAGCTTACCTGCTAGCCCATCAAACTCTCAGGGCTCCTCAAGGCTGCACATGCCCTTCCCTAGAATGAATGTAACAGATTTTATGAAGGTCTGTTCTGCCTTCAACCAGGGTGTTTAGCAACTTGGAAGAAAGAAGTCTATGCTCCAAGCAAATTGCTGGAAAGGTAGGTTGTGCTCCATCAGAAAGAACATTTATTGAGTGGTTAGTGGGTATCAGCACTTGTGCTCATACTTCGATATACCCTTTATCAATAATTGTGGAAATAAATGAAGAACCAAACAGGGCTTGCTATTACCACCATCACTTGCATTTGCCAGAGACTCAAAGGAAGGCAGGGGAGTGGGAAAGCTTTATAGTGAAAAATGGGAAGACTTCATCTATGCTTGATTGAAGGCTGTTGGCCTCGGAAGTTGTGAGTGGGTTAAATGAAGCAAGGTGTCCTATGCAATTGGGTAGGGGAGCAGATCTGACTTTCTCTGTTTGGTCCTAAGTTGGAAACAAGGTCAAAATTAGGGAAACTGGCCGTCATTAAGCCAATTGCTGCAGAGGTTATAAGCAGAGTTCTCTTCTTATATATGGTCTGTCCATTTGTATACTCAGTTTCTTACTCAAATGGCACTGCCTCCTTAGTCACATGATCCCACGGAGGCTTTCAACAAGGAAGTGTATTGGTTCTCTCTAAGGCAGTGGTCGGCAAGCCGCGGTTTGCCACTCTGTTGACTAATAGGTTTGCCGACCACTGGACTAGACTGTAGTTGGAAGCTGTGAGGATTAGGCAATTGTGGCATATTGTGTGCAAAGAGGTAAAGGGTAGTATATGACAGTGGTCGGCAAACTCACTGTTCAACAGAGCGGCAAACTGCGGCTCACGAGCCTCATGTGGCTCATGAGCCACGGTTTGCTGACCACTGCTCTAAGGCAACAGCCAGACCTGTTTCTGTCTGTTGCCTTTAGGAGTCAGCTGGCTCTGCTCTTCTCCTCTGTTGTTCCCTGCTTACCCAGGGTGAGGTCTGCACTCACTAAGGTTGCTGAATAAGAGTAATCTCTCATTCTCTTCCATTTTGCCCCCCTCCTCTCTGCTCTCATGGCCCTTGGCTTTTCTCTCTGATTGGGCAACTTTATTATTGACATATCTAGTCCCTGCTAAACTCAGACTCCTTTAGGGCCTTAAAGACAGGGCCTGGTCTGAGTTACCATCACAGCCTCAGTATAATGGCAAGCCTACAGAGAATTTAGGACAAATGATTCAGGAAGAATTCAATGAAGGTATTGGTTTTATGGCCAACCATTCATGACTAGGAAAGGAGAAGAAATGAAAACAACAAACATGCAATAACAAAAGCTTAAGAAAGCTTAGAATATTCTGCAGGAATGTCTCTGGTCTTGGTGAAATGTAAATGAGCCCAAGGTTGGGTCTTTCCTATTCTAGTCCCTTCTCTGACTCACATTCCTAAATGTTTCTTCTTTTTTCCTCTCCATATTTTCCCCAGCTTTTGGGGTCTTATATTTTTCTTGCATCCCCACATCTATCTATCACAATATAGGAGATGTGACAAGATCTCAAAAATGTATCAATAATGTGATTTCAAAATGAATGATAGTGGATAAGGAAGGGTACTTTGAACAAAGTTAGCAATGGATAAGTTCATAGAAGAACTTGTTAAGATAAATCCACTATGGCCACCCTAGTCCATGGGAAATGCACTGTTCCCTACATGATGTGCAATAACAACCAGAATGACAATTCAAACATAATCCTTGTGTCATACAGGAGACAATGTGTGTGTTAGGGCACAGCTACCCCCAGACTTTTATTTGGGGCACAGTGAGAAACTGATAAGCAAGATTCTACTTACCCATGCCACAGAGTTTATGTCTTTATAGCTGAGATTATCTAAGTCATGTAAGAGTCCCCATCTTGGCCTGTCTCAGCCAAATAATTAAAGGAAAATCAAAACTTTGGGTCCCCAAAACTGACAGAGCTCCAATGTTTTGCCATTTGTAAATACAACAATAGCCAGCACTTCTCCCATAACAAAGCAAAGAGGAAATGCCATTTTCCTCACTCTCCTAACCAGTCTATTAAATTCAGTTGTGCTTGTCTACTGAGCAATGATAATCACGACCCTGAGGCCTTACAAGATTGGGAAATGCCTTGTGACGCATCAAACAGAGATTAAATTGTCTCGCCTGTAGTAGTAGCATTAATTTAAATTACAATTCTTTGAAAATTGGTATTGGATTACCAGTTCTCAAAAGACATGAAATTTTATCTAAGAGTGACTCTTTATGAACCAGAATATGAGAGTAATGTGAACATTATTTTTCTGGGTCTTTCTAGATGCATGAGACTTTTCTTTAACAATTTATTGAATATAAAAACCACCATTTATTTTGGAATGGACCATTACAGTTTTCAAGTATTTTCACATCTTTTCTCATCTAATACCAATACATCACAAATGTAGATGAGGTAGAAGTTAGCCATAATATCAGTGTCCCTCCTTTCTACTCTTATACACAGACTTTGCAGCTGTGTTTTTCAGGTACTTCACTCAGGCCATTGATGACCACTTTGCCCAAACGGGTGGAGAGCTGGAAGTGTCTGGGAATTTACATTCACCATTCCTATCCCAGTCCTTAGCCAGTGACTGTGGTGCAGGAATATGAAAGGCCCAGCCCCACTGCCTCAGATAGAAACCACTAGTAGGTTTAAGCTACGCTCTGGAGTTCCCCTGCAGGATGAGGCTAGAGCACCCCTCTGCAAGGCTTTGCCTGTGATCACTCCCTTGATCTGCTTCCTCTCCCTTCCAGTACTGCTTCCCTTCCTCCCGGGAGGGAGCACCGCTTAATAAGGAACCTGAATCCACAAGTCAGGAGCTACTCCTAGAAAGTCTGACCTAAAACTCAGAGATAACTATCAACTGTCTACAAATGGACTCAGAGTCCTTAGTGACTTGCCCAAGATCACATAAGCCAACCCCAGAATCCATTCATTCATCAGTCATTGATCAATATTTATTAAGCACTTACCTCTATGCTCAGAACAGGAAATAGTGAAACAAATACACTAAGTTTCCTATCTCCATTCAAATTCACAAGTTGGTGAAAAAAATAGCAAGACCCAATATAGTGCATTTTTATCAGACAATACTTTCCAACTGAAATAGTCTTGGAATAAATGGGTATTCTTGATACGTTTTTAGGTTGATTTTTTTCTTTGTTTTTTTTTTTTACTACTCCACTTGAAGACAAAAGAAAAAAAAAAGCAAGCACTTTACTTAGCACAATGCAAAATACAAGGTGTCTCAAATCTAACAGTTGTATTCCCTGCCCCTTAGGTCCTGGTCCAAACAATAGTTGGGGAGAGAGATGGATGGAAAGAGGTAGGGAAGGAAGATGGAGACTTAATGGAGTCCATGCAGAGAACTGAAGAGGAAGGAAAAGGCTAGGCCCAAGAAGTCTCACCCAGAGGGAAGCAACATCCCTGTACTCGGTTACCAATACTTCCAATGCACTACCATCTCAAACCGCCCCTCAGATGCCAGTTTCCTGGGGAAGATCTAAGCCCACCCTCTTTGTATGACCCACAAAATCATCCAGCAGTGACTCCGAGACATCACAAGATCCTAATGGCCCAGCACCCGGAATCTGTGTTCCCGAGCCTGACTCAGTTCCCGAGACTCAGAGAGGTAGTTATTCACTCAAGTTCATACAATTCAATAAGAGGCAAAGCAAAGATTTTAACACAAGCATGCCTGACTCCAAAGCTTAGGAATAACTAAGGAGAAAAAGGAAGGAGAGCAGTGTACATATAAACACTCAGTTCTCCCAGGGGGAATAACCACACTGATAAGTTAGGCTGAGTGGGAGCCTAAACATAAAGGGAAATGAAATTCTTGCTCATATATGAAAAAGCAGAATTAAATCTTATATCACAAAGAAATAGCTGGAAAAGAGGGAGGAAAGCATAAAATGAGATGAAGTTTAAAACAACATAAATGGGAGAGAAACCAAGATGGCGGCATAGGTAAACACCTAAACTGCTGCCTCACACAACAATATCAAAACTACAACTAAAAGACAAAATGGGACACCATCCAGAACCACAGGAAAGCTGGCTGAGTGGAAATTCTACAACTAGAAAAAAAGAGGAAAGCACATTGAGACTCAGAGGAGCTGAAAAAGGCTGAGGTACGGAGACTCGCACACAGAGAGGATGGGTGGCTGAGTGCGCAGCTGGCTTTCTAAAGCAGGAGGGAGAAGGAAGCTCCCGACTGCACTGAACTCCAGTCCCGGGCAAGACGCTGGGAAACCAGACTCATTCAGGGGGGATCTGGACTGTCAGGAAAAGAGAAAGCACACTGAGACTCGGGAGCTGCAGAAGGCAGAGGTCTGGAGGCATGCACTCGCAGAGAGGACTGACTGCTAAATGCATGGGAGACTGAGTGCCCGGCTGGCTTTCTAAAGTGGGAGGGAGACAGAAGCTCCCGACTGTGCCGAACTCCAGTTCCTGCCAAGTTTCTGGGAACCCTAACTCATTCGGGGAGAAACTGGACTGTCTGGCAGCGAGTGAAACTCGAGGGCGGCTTTCTCTCAGAGGTGCTTGTAAACGATTACTGAGGGACACTTAGACCCAGGGGCCTCATAAGACAGGGCTGACGGGAAACCAAGGCTGTCTGCTCCACCCTGAGACTCCGCCCCATCCAAGCTGAGCACAGAGGCTTTTGCAATTTTGCAAGTCTTGTCTCATAAGGGTGTCTCCAGCACAGAAGTTCTCCCAGCATAGACACAGCTGATCCTCACAGCCAACTGGCCTGGAGGTCAATCCCTCCCAGTGATACCAACAACAATCAAGACTTAACTACAACAAGGCTGTGCACACAGTCCACAAAGAGGTGCACCGAGAGTGTCTACCTCAAGTAACTAGGGGAGGCTGAGCCACTGTGCCCTAGAGGACACCTACCACACAAAGCTACTCTACCAACTCAGGGAAGCAGTGAAAATGCAGAGACAAAGAAACAGATCACAAGTGAAAGAAATGGAGGAATACAAACAACTGGGTATAGAGTTCAAAACCACAGTTATAAGGTTTTTCAAGAATTTCCTAGAAAAGGCCGATAAATTTAGTGAGACCCTCAAGGATATGAAAAAGGACCAACTAGAAATTAAACATATACTGACTGAAATAAAAAATATTGTACAGAGATCTAACAGCAGTCTAGAGGACCATAAGAATCAAGTCAAAAAGTTGAGATACAAAGAAGCAAAAAACACTCAGCCAGAAAAGCAAAAAGAAAAAAGAATCCAATAATTTAAAGATAGTGTAAGGAGCCTCTGGGACAACCTCAAGCATACCAACATCAGAATTATGGGGATGCCAGAAGAAGAGAGAGAGCAAGATACTGAAAACCTATATGAAGAAATAATGACTGAAAACTTCTCCCACCTGTTGAAAGAAATAGACTTACAAGTCCAGGAAGCACACAGAAACCCAAACAAAAGGAATCCAAAGAGGACCACACCAAGACACATCATAATTAAAATGCCAAGAGCAAAAGACAAAGAGAGAAATTAAAAGCAGCAAGAGAAAAACAGTTAGTTACCTACAAGGGAGCACCCATACGACTGTCAGCTGATTTCCCAATAGAATCTATGCAGGCCAGACGGGAGTGGCAAGAAATATTCAAAGTGATGAATAGCAAGAACCTACAACCAAGATTACTCTACCCAGCAAAGCTATCATTCAGAATTGAAAGGCAGATAAAGAGCTTCACAGATAAGAAAAAGCTAAAGGAGTTCATCACCATCAAACCAGTATTATATGAAATGCTGAAAGGTATTCTTTAAGAAGAGGAAGAAGAAGAAAAAGGTAGAGATAAAAATTATGAACAATAAATACATGTCTATCAACAAGTGAATCTAAAAATCAAGTGAAAAAAAAATCTGATGAACAGAATAAACTGGTGAATATAATATAATCGGGGCATAGAAAGAGAGTAGACTGACAATTCTCAGGGGGAAAGGGGTGTGGAGGATGCGGGAAGAGACTGGACAAAAATCGTACACCTATGGATGAGGACAGTGGGGGGGGGAGGTAAGGGCAGAGGGTGGGGTAAGAACCAGGTGGAGGGGAGCTATGGGGGGAAAAAAGAGGAACAATTGTAATAATCTGGACAATAAAGATTTATTAAATTTAAAAACTATATTAAATTTTTTTAAAAAAAACAACATAAATGTTCTAGAACTCTAATGATGTGTCTGCTAGGGAGGAAAAACTAATGAGAGAAGCTACAGGAAGTCATTAGTGTATGCTTACCTTTACCGTTGTGACTTCATCATGATCCCTCTGTATCACTTGCGATAAGAAAACAAAAAGGTGACCTTGCAAAAGCAAGAAAAGGGTTAAGTTGTATATTTTCCAGTGCACACCAAATCGTTTTTGGATCAGGCTTTTCCTAAGAACTACAGTAGCAAAATGATATAAGTGGTATTTTTCACTGTATAAAAACAAAGGTGAATAGACCTAGCTGGTTTGGCTCAGTGGATAGAGCATTGGCCTGCAGACTGAGGAGTCCTACGTTTGATTCCCATCAGGGGCACATGCGTGGGTTGCAGGCTTAATCCCCACTAGGAGGCATACAGGAAGCAGCCAATCAATGATTCTCCCCCATCATTGATGTTTCTCTCTCTCGCTCCCTCTCCCTTCCTCTCTGAAATAAATAAAAACATACTTAAAAAAGAAAAACACAAAGGTGAAGAGGAGAATACCAGAAATTGCAAAGAAAACAGTCTAACGTCATCTGGCAGAGGAACTCTTTGATTAATCTAACTTGAGGTTAAACCCTAAGGAGAACACATGGTAGAGAAGAGTAAGCAGTCCTGAACATATCTGGAAAATGACTATGAAGAAACAATATTTCATTCAATGGACTACCCAACCAGGATCTAACCATTTTCTAAGCATAGAAGATAGGTTGTCTTTGGGGAGGACACCTTGTAGAAAATCATAAGGGGTACTTTCTTTTATGTCTCCTACCCCCCTGAATTCCAGACAGGGGAAATCTGGAATTCTTACCTGGCTCCGTTTGTGTTTGAAGGTACATTTAAAATGCAAAGAGAGGTTGGAAGGGAAACAAAACCCCATTAACTTGAAGCAGAGCCACTGAAATCTTCCCTGCATACTCATTTCTTCACTAGTGTGACCTGGAGCATTTCTCCCCTATAAAAATGTGGTGATGGTCAAACTCTATTCTCCAGGGTTTGTCTTGAGAATTCCAAGAATATGTAGAAGCACCTGGCAAATAGGATATGCTCAGTAATACCAAATTCTCTCTCTTGTAATGGAGGAAGAAAAGTGAGAGACTAAGGGAAATAAATTTAATGAGGATAAGGGAGTAGAGAAGGAGAAAGGGGAAAATGAGGCTCTAGCTGCCCCTGGCTAAAATGGAGCCATTCAAAAGCACCCTAAGTGAACTCACCCAACAGCAGGAAGTTGGGTCCAGAAAAATGAGAACCATAGAGGACAAATGTCTTTCTACTCAAGAGTATCTACATGGGAGACACGCTTCCTAGGGAATGTGTAGATGCCAATGAAAAGCTGAGAATTGTACTCATCAGAGCCCAGAGCCTGGAGAGATGCTTATAGTACAAGGAAGTAGGAACTAAAACCCTTACAATAGATCTTATACTTCAGTCAAATCAGGATTTGGGGCGGGGGGGGGGGGGGTTGTTTAGAAAACCATATTGCTGAGTGCCAATCCAGCCTTTCTTATTCAATAGGCCTGGGTGGAAACCACGAATTTGCTTTTCTGACAAGCTCCCAGGTGATAGTAATGCTGTTGGACCAGGACCACACCTAAGAACCACTGTCCTATACCTTCATTTAATAGCTTTATGAGAGATTCTCTGCCTAAAGTTAACTGTGATCTTGGCAATTTTTTCTCCTCTTGGTGCCCCTGCACTTGAGTTGGGACATTGTGCAAGATGACCCCTATGAGCCCTTCTTTCTCTGACATTCTGCAACTTTGCACGTCTGACCAGTTCAATGCATTTACTGCCTAGTTCTGGGTTGTGAATGGGGGAAGAACAGGTGTGCAGAAGTGATTGAATGACAAGGAGAATCTCAAGAATACAGAAAAAGCAAATACTGCATTTCCCCCCACTGCCCTAGTTTTCTTCCATACTCTAAATGACTCTCCTGACTTCAGTTAAGCTTGCCCTGGGCTCCTGAGCTCGGTGGGTATTTAAAATAAAGAATGAGCTGAAGGTAAGAGGGAGAGATCAACCAAAGGACTTGTGTGCATGCATATGAGCATAACCAATGGATGCAGACACCAGGGGGGTGAGGGCATGAACAGGTTTAGGGTGGGGGAGCAATAGGGGGATAAGGACACATATGTAATATCTTAATCAATAAAGGAAAGAAAGAAAGACAGAATGAGCTGTTTGGTCAGAACAAGTTTTCTGGACAGTCCTGCCCTGGAAGGATTCTTAGCCCCTGGGGTTGTGCTTCTGTGACTCAACAGTGCCATCTGGTGGCCGTCAAGGTGAGTCTCCAGCCCTGGTAACATCCACACATGCTCCTGAAGATTATGGCACATAAAGGGGGTGCCTAAATTCCCATAAGTAAACCCATTTCTCAGTCGCCTATATGTTTCCTATACGGTGAGCAAATTATTTTCTTGGTTGGTGGCCAAAAACATCAGAGCCTCTGGCTCCTATTTTTTTTTTCCTATTTTAAATCTCTATCCATTGAACCATTTGAAAGGAGACAATCCTTACAAGGCTGACAACCCCACTTGTGGTTGATGCATTTTAAACTAATATTCAGATTTAAACCATTTGGTTAAAGGAATGAATCAAAACATTTGGCAAAGAAAAAAAATAAAGCCTAACTTTGCTTCCAATGAGTCGATCTAAGCAAATAAATATAAGTCATTTTCATTTCCAGTTTAACATAACAAGAATATTTGACATGATAATTTGCTTTAAAAATTCTAGCTGTGAAGTTTAATAGTGCATAAAGCTGACTGTCATTTTATATTTATGTTCCAATCCCAGTTTTGACAGTTCCATACGGGCTCTGGACCCCCTCAACTAGAGAAATTCCAGGCCATGTTTTTGTAATAACAGTAAGAAAACCCAGCCCCAGAGCCAGGAAAGAATAAAGAACCTCTAACAGGGCTTTGGATGTGGGATTGGCTCACATTTCCCCACTTCTTGCTACAAGGCAAGTTTACATCTTAGGGAAATGATCAATCATGCCCTCCATTTCAGTCTCTTTAATATATGATCCTAGGTGCCTTTTCAAAGCAAACGGTATCAGGAAAGACCCTTATCTCACAAGGAATGGCTAAAAGCAATAGCATCTGGTATTGATTGAGTACTTACTCTGTGCTGGGCACTATGCCCAGAGCATTACATGCAGATGGTTGAATCTCCACAGCATCACCAGGCAGGCAGACTATTCACAGCCCATCTCATAGATGAGGGTACAGGGGCTTAACCAGGTGAGGGAGGGCTGTTGATCAAGGTGTCATGCTAACATGGGTGGGGGCTGAAGCCTGAACCCTAACATTCCTTTTTAAATATATTTTATTGATTTTAGAGAGGAAGAGAGAGAAACATCAATGATGAGAGAGAATCATTAATCGGCTGCCTCCTGCATGCCCCTTACCAGGGACCAAGCCTGCAAACCGGGCATGTGCCCTTGATCGGAATCGAACTGGGGACCCTTCAGTCCATAGGCCAACACTTTATCCACTGAGGCAAACCAGCTAGAGCTGAACCCTGACATTCTGATTCTAGACCAGGAATTAGGTCAGAGTGAGCACCACCCATCTCCATCTAGATAAACCCTTCAAAGCTCAGATTCAGTGTTTTCTCTTCCTGTTCTGCTTTTCTCTGTACTGCCACACCTACCCCAACCCTTTCAAGTGACAGCAATGCTTCTTGCCAGTGAAATGTCACCCTGCCTTACTACCCCTCCATGGGCTGCTCTTGCATTGAATGGCTGACATGAATGTAATTTGTATCTATACTAATCCCACTAGCTGATCACAGAACAATGCAAGCAGTCAGCAGCCAGCATGTATTTGCAGAATGAACAAATGAATAGACCTTGAGAAAAACACTTCTACTCTGTATGGACCATTTGGGTGTAGTGGACATTGAAGGGAGTGGACAGTAAGGAAAGAATGAGGAGGTGGAGTATAACATGGACATCCATGGAATCACTCAAAAGGAAGCTGTGGCCCTAGCTGGTTTTGCTCAGTGGATAGAGCATCAGCCCATGGACGGAAGGGTCCTGAATTTTATTTCAGTCAAGGGCACATACCTTGGTTGCAGGTTCCCTGACCCTGGGTGGGGTGCATGCACGAGGCAACCAATTGATATGTCTTTCTCATATCAATGTTTCTCTCTGTCTCTCTCTATTCCTCCCACTCTCTCTATAAAATCCGTAGGAAAAGTATCCTTGGGTGAGGAATAACAAAAAAAAAAAGGAAGCTGTGTATGCAGGGCTGCCACTAAAACTGGTGCATTCCCACGAGTCAATGAGACAACTTCAAGTCAGTCAGGCACTACAGCATGAAGCTGAAACAGAGAGGGCCCCTCCCCTTTTGTGGGACATTTACTTTCCTTAGCTTAGAATTTACTACACACACACACACACACAAACACACACACGCGCACACACACACACTCACACACCCATTGACTTATCACTGTCTGTCTGTTCCTCTCTAGACTGTGAGCTCTCTGAAGGAACTGGCTATTTATTTAATTCTATGATAAATACTGGGCATCTTGCACAGTGCTTAAAATCTGGAAGGGACTCAAAAAATATTTTTAAATCATTCAAACTTTAATTTCAGCAGAAACTACAAAGCAGTGGTAAGGGAAAAGTTTGTTCAAATTCAGAGCAACTGCCAGGGTTCCTTAGTCTTTTACTGAAAGGGTGATATATGTGTGTTCATATTTTATAGATGCTAATTGTTGACAACATGATTCGGTGGCTCGACAAATTGAAACTGACACCAGCAACCTGCTCAACCCATTTACAATCTTTCATCATCAGTGCAAGGAACTTTGTCAACTGAGCAGGGCCAGCTTCCCTATGAAACCAGCATCTTGTTTCCTATTAGTGATGAGCATTACAAGTAAACAGATTGGCTTAGTGTGTTAAATTGCATCAAACACCCCAGCAAAAATCACAAGCCAATGTAGGAAAATAAAAGTAAGGAGAGGGCAGTCTCACATCAATGCATGTTTACTGAGCAGAAGTTTTGCTAACCAGTTTCTCTACCACCAGCCTTGCTGTATCCTGTCCTCCACATAGCACCCAGAGTGGTCTTTCTAAAATGCCAATCAGCTCTCATTACCTTCCTATTGAAAATTCTTTAGCTGTCTTTCCAGTCTCTGCTTATCCTATCATCCCAGACCTTCTGCGATCTGAACCTTGCCTACATCTCTAGCCCGAAACTGTTCTTTTCTCCTTACTTTATCATTAAACACACACACACACACACACACACACACACACACACACACACACACACACACACAATACTCCAAGAGTATCACAGTACCCATGAATGACTGTAGAGTCTCTTGCAACAGATAGACCTCTCTTCTAGTTTCTGGAACACTTTCTCTGCCCTTTCATCTACCTAATTCTTTTGAGATTCAGCTCAACTGTTTTACTACATCCTATAGAAGGTAGAATGGTGCCACTCCCCCACCAAAAAAAAGATATGTCTACATACTCACCCCTAGAATGTGTGACTGTGACTATAGTTGGGGAAAAGGTTTTGCAGATGTAATTATGTTAAAATCTCCAAATAACATAATCCTGAATTAACTGGGTGGGCCTTACATGCAATGATAACTGCCTTTATAAGAGAAGCACAGAGGAGAGATGCAGAGAGGAGAAGGAGAGGGTCTATGTGAAGAAAGGCAGTGACTGGAGTAATGCAGCTGCAAGCCAAGGAATACCTAGAACCAGAACCAACCGCAGCTGAAAGAGGCAAGGAATTCTCCCCTAGAGCTTTCAGAGGGAATGTGACCCTGTTAACACCTTGATTGCAGACTTCTGGCCTCAATAACTATGAGACAATATATTTCTGTTGTTTTAAGCCTCTCAGTTTGTATAATTGGTTATAGCAGCCCTAGGAAACCTGACCTCCCCTTCAGGTGCTCTTTCCTACCTTTTTCTTTTTCATGTGGTTTTGCAATTGCTATGTGACGTTGTTGCCTTCCACACTAGGCCCCTGGAAGGTAAGGATTTTATCTTCTGTGAACTTCTCCAAGATTCTAGCATTTTCTTGAAGGGGTACAGGGCTATCAGCAGGGTAAAGACAAAATGATAAAGAGTCAAACTTGCTCTTTAAAATCCTTAAATCACCCACAAATGTCTCCTGAGGACAAACGTCTCAGTTCCTCTCATGCCCCTTGCTTAAAGCTTCTCTTGGCCCTTAATTAATTCCTTCATGTCTTTGTCGACAAAGCCATCACCATCCACCTAGCTGGCCCCCTGAATCAAGCATCTCCCTTCTTTGTAAAGGGTTAAAAGCCCTTAAAATTATTCATAAATAATCTCCATGGGTTTCAAACTTGCATTCACTGTTTCAGGCTTGAGCACATCTATTGCCTGTGGGCTCACCTTTATTGAATGAAATGGTGGGCTAACTATGGCATTTAAAAGATTTTTCTTATTTTTTCATTTCACACCATTAAAGGGGCATACACCATAATCCTAGATGAAGTATTAAATTAACAAATGGAAGAATGATAAATGCATAAAATGGTGCCATTTATGTGGAAAGCAGCTTGGTAAAAGTATTGATACACACTACAACATGAATGATATTTGAAAACATCATGCTAAGTGAAAGAAGACAGTCACAAAGTCCACATATTCTGTTTATGTGAAATGTCCAAAACAGGCAAATCCACAGAGTGAGAAAGTAAGTTAATGGATTCCATGCACTGAAAGTAAGGGGTGGATGAGGGGAAATGGAGTGTTAGTCAGTTAGGGCTGCTATAATAAAAATGCCATAGACGAGTTATTTTTCACAGTTCTGGAGGCTGGAAATCTAAGATCAGGGTGCCTGCATAGTCTGGTTCTTAGTAAGGGCCCTTTCCTAAGTATGTCCTCACATGGCTTTCATTGGCACATGTAGTAAGAAGAGAGAGAGAGCGTGCCAAGTTCTAGTCTCTTTTTCTTCTAATAAAGACACTATTCCTACCATTGGGGGTTTCCACCCTCATAACCTCATCTAAATCTAATAACTTCCCAAAGACCCCACCTTCAAATATCATCACATTGGGATTTCAACAAATGAATTTGGGGGGAATACAAACATTCAATTCATAACATGGGGAATGACTACAAATGGATACAAGGCTTCTTTTTGGAGTGATAGAAATGCTATAAAATTGTGGTGATGGATGCATAACCCTATGAATGCATAAACCATAGAATTATATACTTCAAATGAGTGGACTGTATAGTATGTGACTTACAGATCAATTAAACTGTTACAAAAAGAGGGAAGGAGGGAGGATAGGAGGAAGTGATGGAGGGAGGGAAGAAGGAAGGAAACAACAGAGGAAGGGGTCACAATTCAAGAATATCAGGAAATAATATATCCTAGAGAAAGATATTGTCCTGTGAGAGATTCTAACTCTTTGTAAACAACACAAAGCAGATGCAGGAGGAAACATTACATTAAATCAGGACAATTAGAGTCTCCATCTTATAAAAAGTAATACATGTTTGTTATGTGGCAGCACTATCTAAATACTCTGGAACACTTAGCAGAAGTATATAATATCATTTATATCACTTATTCCTCCAGAACCCTATACAATAGGTAATATGTAATTTCTATTTTACAGATGAGAAAACTGAGGCACAGAGAAGTTAAGGTGTTTGCCCACAACCACTATCTGGTCAATGAGAGAAGCTGAGCCTGACTTCAAAGTTCAATGAACAGTTGGGTAGATAAGATGTACCCATATAAAAGGATGAGGGTCATAATCTGAGCACCAAGAGAATGGCCAGGACAGTTGATATCCTCTCAGGTCCCTGAAGGGAAAACGCTTCTATAGAGAAGGCCTTGAAAAACTTAATGGGGGAGGGAAATTCAGACAGCTGACATTTGGAAAGGGGAACTACTAGTAAGTTCCTGTATCTCTGGGCACTGGACAAACATCAGTAGAAAAAGTGAAGTCCATTCGGGATGTGTGTGAACCCTAGGGGGGAGATTTTCCAAGTGGAAATCAAGGGCTTTGCCAGATTCACAAGCTGATGAATCTGGCTCTGGGTGTGCCAAGAAGCATTCAGGCAGAAAGACCCACATTTATTTTCAGGTCTATAACAAATTTGATTGGGCTGAAAATCTGTCTCAAATACAGTCTCTCTACTGAACACAAATGAAATGTCTAGATCATAGTTTTTCAACCTGTGTTCTATGGAACACTGTTGTACCTGATGCCAAGAAGACTGAGTGGAGAGAAGAGAGTTCCATGGTTAAATAAATTTTACCAACACTTAATAAAACAGAATTAAGGTTTCTTTAATGAGGAATTCACTCCCCTCTAGGCCTTTGGCTTCTCTCCTCCTCCTTCCTTATTATCTGCCAAACTGTGGTGTCATTTCTTGCATAAGTATTTCCTGGACTCTCTAAATTGACTTAGAATCTTTGGCTTTTTGTTCCCGAGACACCCTCTACTCCACTCTCATAGCATCCATAATGCTTTATTGTTATCATCTACTTGTCTTCTGCTTTTCTTGTTAATCCGTGAGCTAGGTCATTATGATGATTAATTTTATCTGTCAACTTGATGGGACTAAGAGATGCCCAAGTAGTTGGTAAAACATTATTTCTGGGTGTGTCTGCGAGGTTGTTTCTGGAAGAGATTAGCATTTGAATCTGTGAACTGAGCAAAGCAAGCAGTCCCACTCAGTGTGAGTGGGCATAATCCAATAGAACAATTCCCTCTCTCTATCTCTCCTTAAGCTTGGACATCAATTTTCTCCTGCTCTCTGACATTTGCACTCCTGGTTCTCTGGTTTTCAGATTCACATCAAGATTTAAACCATCAGCCTCCTAATTTTCAGGCCTCCAGATTCCAACTGAATTATACCACTGACTTTCCTGGTTCTCCAGCTTACCAATGGCAGATCATGAGTCAATTCCTACAATAAATCCCTCTCTATAGTCAGCCCTTCATATCCATGGGTGCCACATCCACAGATTCAACCCTTCATATCCATGGGTGCCACATCCACGGATTCAGCCCTTCATATCCATGGGTGCCACATCCACAGATTCAACCAACCGCACATTAAAAAAATTATATGTTGCTGACATGTACTATATAATTAGGTCTAGAAGGTTGTGTCTGTACTGAACACGAACAGACTTTTTTCCTTGTCATTATTCCCTAAACAATACAGTATAACAATTACTTACATAGCATTTACTTTTATTAGATATTATAAGTAATACTAAAAGCCTGGTGCAAGAAATTCTTGCACAGAGCTGGGGGAGAGGTCCCTCAGCCTGGCCTGCACCCTCTCCAAACCAGGACCCCTTGGGGAGATGTCCGACTGCCGGTTTAGGCCCGATCCCCGTCGGGCTTAAACTGGCAGTAGGACATCCCTCTCGCAATCCAGGACCACTGGCTCCTAACCACTCACCTGCCTGCCTGCCTGATGCCCCTAACCACTCTGCCTGCCTGCCTGATTGCCCCTAACCACTCTCCCTGCCAGCCTGATTGCCCCTAACTGCTCTGCCTCAGCCCCTGCCACAGTGGCTTTGTCCGGAAGGACATCCAAAAGACGTCTGGTCTATCCAGTCTAACTAGCATATTACCCTTTTATTAGTATAGATAAGAAATGATGAGTAATGTATACATGAATCAAACCCCCATGGACACTGAGGAATGACTGTATATAGACAGATGTATCCTATAACCATCTATCCAGTGTTTCCCCAGGGGACCCTAATACAGTAATAAAAGGGTCACATCTGTACCACTTACCATGGTATCCCCAGGGTCTAGCATTCTTCCTGTCTCATAGTAGATGTTCAATAAAATAGTGGTTAAATGAACAAATGAGTTGCAGTCTACCTCGTTGTAAACTCCACTCTTCTCATAAATGCTCTATCTCTACTAGCAATGTCCAGTCACTGCATGCTCTGGCCACAGACTTCCCTATACCCTTTCTAAGAGGATCTGCTCATCCACAGTCCTGCTGCCTAGGGGACTGTGTTCATACTGCAGGTCCCTGCTCCTATCCCTAGACACAACTCTCACTAGAGAGAAGGGAATGGAACACAAGCACAGAGAGAAATGGAGATGGAAAGAGGCAAAGCAGAGAATGTAAGCCTGAGAGGAGTTGTCATTTAGAGACACCTAAAATCCAGACACCTAAACCTAAAATGCTTCAGGTGTTTTTCTTGAAATTTATATCTGCACTGTCCATATGGTAGCCATTAGCTATTTAAATGTAAGTTTAATTAAAATTACAAATTCAAAGTTGCACTAGCACATTTCAAGTGCTCAATAGTCATGTGTGGCTAATTGCTGCCACAGTGGGCAGTGAAGAGGACAAACACTCCCATTGTTGCAGATAGAACTATTGGACAGCACTGTACTCTATCTTTACAGTAAACCCCACTTACCTTGAACAAGGTAAGTGCAATGTAAGAGCCTCTGCTTCTTGGAACCACATGAGTCAACCAGAACACACACTACATGATTCAGTCCTTCCTTCATTTAACATCAAATTTATATTGATGTACAAGGTATCTTTGAGTGCTATGGATACATTAGTGAATTGAACAGAGAGTCCAGCCCTAGTAGAGCCTCAATTATAACTTTCCAACAGTTAGCAGGTCATGTTCCTATCCCACTGAGTCTTTTCTTGTTTGAGCCAAAAGCAGTCCTTTAGACAGCCGTTGGGTGGCATGGATCCCAGGGCCTCAACCCTCTGGTTTTTTTTCTGCAAATAGTTCAGGTTATCAATATCCCTCTTAAAACTCAGAGTCCATAACTACATATAATATTCCAAAGAGCCAGTACAGAATTAAGTGGACTATTATTTCACTTCCTCTAAATACTGAATTTCCATTAATTCAGCTTGAGAATGATTTACTTCTAAGAAGCCAGCCACATTTTATGGCTGGTTTAACGTGGCAAACAGTCAACTCAACAATGTTTTAAACTTCTTTTTAACAAAAACTGCTCTTCAGCTTGTCCATCCAACCTTTACTTAAGAAACTGATGTGAAACCAAAATGCAATTTTTCTTATTTCTTACTATCAAATTTTATTCTCCCCCACCAATGAACTAATTATGAATGGCTGTTAGAAGTACTATGTGAAGCACGTGGTGCATGCCTGGCACATGATTAGTATTCATTAAAAGGTGGCTATTTGTACTATGGTGATTTATTTTCTTCAGAGGTGAAGCCATAATTTGAACTCAATCCAATTTAACATGTTTCACTGAGCTACTGCTATAAAGCACAGTTGCCATTAGTAGTTGAGGGTAGGAGAGCCACACAAATAGAACAGACTTGGTCCCTGCCCTCCTGGAATTCAATGTTAGATGGGGAAAGAACACACACACACACACACACACACACACACACACACACACTCCAAAAAAAAAAGCCTGAAATGAGAAGCAAGTTATGCTAAGTGCCATGACTAATGGATATATAGTAGCTAAGAGCATAGATCTAGATCTGAGTGGCCTGGATTTGAATTCAGATAGTCTACCAGATTTGTGACCTGAAGCAAGTCACTTAACACTTCTAAGGCTCAATTCTTTACCTGTAAAATGGGAATCACCTGTGGAAACCTCTTCATTGTGCTACAATAAAGACCCAGTGAGATAACAGAGGTCAAATTCTAATAGAGTCAGAATCCATTTTTTTATTTTTGATTCTTGCTAGTTTTTAAGCCTCACCCTTCCCTCTTACTTTCCTGCTTCACATATAGGCAAGCTGATAGAAAGCCCATGTGTTCCCTCCTTTGGCACTCCTACCTGAACACTGGTATCCTCACCCTAGTCCTACCCAACCACAATAAAAACCCCAAGCGAGGCATTGCTAGGTCTGCTCAGAGGGGAGAAGGCTGGGCCCTTGATGCTGCTCACACAGT
This sequence comes from Corynorhinus townsendii, assembly GCA_026230045.1. Lineage (NCBI taxonomy): Eukaryota > Metazoa > Chordata > Mammalia > Chiroptera > Vespertilionidae > Corynorhinus > Corynorhinus townsendii. The sequence goes on from JAPDVU010000011.1 coordinate 38,361,866, forward strand.
CTCCTCTATGTATTGTGGTTTCTGATATGTCAGTTTAAAATCTACTGTTACTTTCTCACACTTTTCTATAAGAGTTGCTAAGGACAGAGGGGAGGAAATAAATATCCCTGGGCATTCTAGGGTGTAGTTAAAGTATCTTCTAGAAACATGAAATTATTTGGGAGCCTCACGTTTGATCTTAAAAACGTTCTTGGAATTTTCCATGTATTCCATATTCTTTCTGTGTGAATTTTAATATACCATGTCCCCCTCCAACCAAGTGTGTGTGTGTGTGTGTGTGTGTGTGTGTGTGTGTGTGTAGTGTAGACTCAGGAGAGCCCCTTGGGGATATAGATACCTCAGTTTCAGAAACATTGCCAGAAAAGAGATTGCTTTTTTTGTTGGCTTGGCAGAATAAGGTGACATCAACCTTATCATATTTGCCAAAAATGCTTATGGTGTGCCAGGCACTGTGCTATCTGATTAATATTGTGGCCACCTGTTGAGGTGGACTGTCACTCAAAGTTTGGTTCAGATGTTAAGACTGATTATACCACATACAAGAAGCTATGAAAAGGTTTATTATTTATTTAATGAAGAATTCTGGGACAAATACGACAGATATCTCAAGCTGACCTGAAAATGGCTTGAGAACTCAACACAGAAGAGAAGACTGGTTCCACTGGTCTCACCTCATCTAATCACTTCCTTGTGTTGGCTGTGGGCTGAACCTTTTCTGGTTGAGGCCTTCACATCGCAGAAATGAGCTGTGGCTCCAACTGGATAAAGCTAAACAAGGATGATCACAATAAAAGCTGAACATATAAGACTGAGATTGCACAGGTGATATCAGCAGGAGTTAGTAGCAGTGATGTTGTAATTCAGTTCCTGGATTGCGTGCTCAGTAAGTATATCCATCTGATCAGGCTGTCATAATAAAATACCATAGACTGAATGTCTTGAACAACAGAAATTTACTTCTCATGGTTTTTTAGAGACTGAGAAGTGCAAGGTCAAAGTGCCATCTAATTCAGTTTCTAGTAAGACCTCTTTCCCTAGCTTGCAGATGGCCATCTTTTAACTGTGTCCATGGCCATCTTTTAACTGTGTCCTCGCATGGTGGAGGAAGAGGGAAGAAGGGAAAAGGAGGGGAGAAAGAGGCAGGCATGCATTCTGGTGTCTGTTCCTATTAGGACTCTAACCCTTATGATCTCATTTAAACTTAATTACCTCCTTTGGCCCTGCCCAAATACAGTGAGATTGTGGGTTGGAGCTCCAACATATGAATTTAGGAGACACAATTCAATTCATAGCAGTGAGGAAAGGCCCCAAGGAGTGCTTTAAGTGATTTATTGGGTGGGGAGGAGAGAGGTATTCTGACATCCTCAGTAATACAAACTGCTCAATCTGACTATACCAGACAGAACTTCATAGGAAAACACATTGGGAAGAAGAATGTCTGGCCTAAGTACTAATATTCTGATATCAGTGACCAAGGAAAGAGAGTAATCCAGCCAATTAGACTGAGAAGCATGTATCAGATCTGAGGCCCAGCATAGCATTATCTGCTCATGTATACATCATTTTTATCAATCTCATAACTCTTTCGCCCAGGGAAGTAGCTTTGGTCTTATACGTCCTATGAGCACTGCAAGGGGAACAGTTATACTCAGACTCAAAAAATAGGTTATTTCTCTTATTCCATCTTAACTTCTCCTTTCCAGAAAGTATAAAACAGAGAAGCAAGCATTCCCTATGCAATCCCTTTTTCCCTTGCTCTTACTTCATTTCTTCAGCAAACATTGAGAGTATTAATCAGGTCTCCCAACTATGACTCATTATTCAGATATGAAGTAGCCTATCTTCTTCCTTCTGTTTCATGTAATATGAACAAGATAATAGAGATATTTCTTGCTTCTTTTCTTCTCTTTTTTTGGCTCAGAGTTAAATTTAATGCTTAAGTACCAGAACTATCCTTAGCCTAGAATTCTGATATTATAATTTCCCTGGCTCTAAATCATCACTCTTGATATTCTGTTCTTAAATAATTCTTTTATATAAATTTCATATTCTTTAAATGATTTTTGAAGAAGAATATAAGGAGTAAAAAGATTATTTTGTAACATATATACACATATATGTGTATGTATATAATATGTAACTATATATAATAAAGAATACTATGCTTAATAATACTAATGACTATTTACTGAACAATTGTATGAGCCAGGCCCTCTTCTAGATGGTTTACATACATCATCTCATCTAATCCCCTCATAATCATGTTCCTTTGTGTCAGTACATGAGGATGACTCACTAATAGAGTCTAATTGCAAGTCTAAGTCAGAATTTCCAGGTCAGGGCCAGGACTTTAAGCAGAAATTGGTTGCAGAGTAGAGTGAAAGACACTGAGTACAGGAGTACTAGTTGATTCACCAGATGCTCAGGAAAGATATTGATGTTGAAGATAGATGAGAACCAGGTAGCAAGCTGGAGGCAACATATGGCCAAAGAACAGGGACAGGGACAAATACCCATTTACTCAGCAAATATTTACCAAACATCTCCCAATGGGAGTTTAGACTGGGACAGAGACTATTACAGCTCTCTACTACATAAAAAGCAGAATGGAACACTGCAGGTAAACTGCTATGGCGATTCAGGATCTCTCCAACTTTGGGGAAAACAATGTATATTCCATAGATCCTCTACTCATCGATGAGATATAAAGACAAATGAGACACTGCTGCATCACTATTCACCATCTAGCAAAGATAGAATAAACATATGGGATTTCCTTATTCACCATGCTCATTACAGCTGAGTTCACAACAGCCAAAAGGTGGAAGCCAACCAAGTGCCCACAGATGAATGGATAAACAGAATGTGGTATAAACTTACAACAGAATATTATTAACCCATAAAAAAGAAGGAAATTCTGACATATGCTACAAAATGAATGAATCTGGAGGACATCACGCCAAGTGACATAAGCCAATTACAAAATAATAAATACTATTTGACCACTTATATAAGTTACCTAGAATGGTCAAATTTAGAAACAGAAAGTAGAATGGAGCTTGTCAGGGTTCTGGTAGAAGGGGGGAATAGATGGGAAGATGTTGATTAATGTGTATAAGATTTCAGTTTTGCAAGAGAAAAGAGTTCTGTGGATGGATAGTGGTGATGGTTCCACAACAATGTAAATGTACTTAATGCCACTGAACTGTATACTTAAAAATGGTTAAGATGGTAAATTTTCTGTTATGTATATTTTCACCACAATTTTTAGAATTAAAAAAAAATTTTAAAGAAAGCCTTAGTGATCAGGTTGTATTTGGACTTGTTAAAGACATAAACAGATACCAAACAGAACTTCATAGGAATTTGGCATACACACACACACACACACACACATACACACACACACTGAGTGGCCAGATTATTATGATCTCTGAATGCATAATACTCTGGCCACTCAGTGTATATCCTATATAATAAAAGGCTAATATGCAAATTGTCCCCTCAACCAGGAGTTTGACCAGCAGGCAGGCTGGCCAACTGCCCATGTCCCCTCCCCCTGGCCAGGCTGGCCATGCACAAATTCATGCACTAGGCCTCTAAATTCACACACACACACACACACACACATACATACACTGAGTGGCCAGATTATTATGCCTTCAGAGATCAAAATAATCTGGGCACTCAGTATATATATATATGCCAAAATTAAGAATGATCACAAGTGTAAGCAAAAAGTCAAGAAGACAAAGGGTACCTGCCAATTACTCAGAACAATACAACCTTGATACCTTGATGCCTAGCTCCATAGTTCAGACTCTGAGCTGTATGTGGAATTTATTGAGGAAGACATGGCCGCAGGAAGAAAATTAGATGCAGGGAAGCAACAGAACCTTAGGCTGCCCCTTATATGGTGGTTACCTCAGAATCATGGGTTTTTGCCCAAATATCCCTTTGTCTCTTTGTGCCAACCATCCTAAGATTGGTGATTTCAGGCCACTCCCAACAATGTACTATAGCCAATCATGTAATTTAACAGAGGTATGAAAAAGCATCAGCAGAAAATTTAGAAGTTCCCACCTTTTGACTCCTGAGTCATGGAAAGATCCTAATAGCAGCCTAAGTTATTAAGACTCCCTTTTCAGATTCTTGTGGACTATGGACCCTGTTTGGGTTCCCCTGAAAGCAGAGCCTGAGACAGGATGAGTACAAGTAGTTTACAGGTATTTTGGAGCCAATCCAGGCAGTTAAAGGAAGTGAAAAACCAGGGAAAGTAAGACAGGCTGGGAGAAAAAGACCAAATAAGAGTGCATAATTGGGGTTCCAGCTGTTGGCTAAAGGGGTTTGATTCCTCTGGGAGGTCTAGATAAAAAGTACATAATGCTCACCTATCATGTAAGGAAAAATATCCTCTAAGTAAATTGCATCTAGAAAATTATTACTTTAGAAAATTAACTTCCATTTGCAATGCTAACAGCAAGACACCCATGAAAAACACACATGGTGTCAAAACAAGCCAAAGGAAAATTATTTGGGCAAAAAAGAAAAAAGGATCACAAGTCAAATTTATAGAAAAGATTCCTTTATTAACTTTTGGTCGAGAATATGTTTGTATATTTTCAGAAAACAACTCCAAGACCATGTGGATTCCTGCAACAGAGAGAAATTGACAGGACTGCTCCAGCCATGAAGACAGAAGATAAACAGTCCAGAGATGGAAGACACTGACGACGCCTTGCCATACTAGCAGTCAGTAGCTGTGCATCACTGCAGGTTGCCCAGGACCAAACCAGAGAGGGTCAGACCTGCATTACCACCATTTGTCCACCATCCAGAACTGAAATGTCATTGCTGACATGTACACATAAGGAACTGTTTGACATTGAAAATGGGACTCAAAAGAACTGTTGGCCCAGAAAGAAACTCACTACAGACTGATTCATTTCCCTCTCAGCATAACCATTATTGCTTGTCTCATTTTTGGTTCTTATAAGTGTATTTCTAGAGAGAATCCAAGATGGTGGCGTAGGTAAACACCTAAACTGCTGCCTTACACAACAATTTCAAAACTACAACTAAAAGATAAAACGTCTATCACCCAGAACCACGGGAAAGCTGGCTGAGTGGAAGTTCTACAACTAGAAGGAAAGAGAAAAGAGCATTGAGACGTGCACAAGTGCTGAAAAGCTGAGGTACGGAGGTGCGGGATTTGGGCTGGCGGCAGGCATTGCTTTTTTCAACCCAAAGGGGAGACAAGCCCCCGATTACTCTGAAATACAGTTTCTGGGGAGATGCGGGGGACCCAAACTCCTATGGGGAGAAGCTGGATTGTCTGCCACCGGGTCGGAAAGTGAGGGGGCCTGCTTGCAGAGCTGCGTGCAAGAATAATTGTTTACTGCGCTGGGGCACGGGACGCAGTCGGAGACACAAAGCCGGCTAACTAGCAGCCAATGCTGTTTGCCACGCCCTAGCCTAGTGACGCCCTGAGACCCCGCCCCACACAACCTACAAACCCACCCAAGCTCCAAGCAGCAGTTTTAGCATAAGAAAGGCCTGCCCTATCGCAGCTTAACCTAACAAACTTGCAGCCCGGATCAGACGGCTCCAAAACCTCCAAACCCCAAGCAAAGAGGAGAAAACTGTAGCTCTCGCTGTAGCTCCTGCTGGGTGGACTCAGACAATAGCTGACCTGCACCCCATTGGAGATCCAGAAGCCAGTATACCTAGTGGTCAGTGTGAGAAACCAGATTTCAACTCCTCACATCCATAAGTGACACATTCAAGAGGCAGACACAGCGAGCACCAAAGCCCCACTGAAACAAGTCCTGCACCGTAAGCGGGTCTCCAGCACAGCAGTTCTTATAGACACAGCAAGTCCTCACAGCCGATTGGCCTGGAGGTCAATTCCTCCCAGCATACCAACAGCAATTAAGGCTTAACTACACCAAGACTTTGCACTCAGCCCACAAAGGGGTGTACCAAGAGCGTCCACATCAGGTGATTGGGGAGGCTGAGCTACTGCCCCCTATAGGTCACCTACCACACAGGTGAAGCAGCCAAAATGCGGAAACAAAGAAACATGTCATGAATGAAAGAAACAGAGGAAAGCAAACTACTGGACGACATAGAGTTCAGAACCACATTTATAAGGTTACTCAAGAATCTTCTAAAAACCGCTGAGAAACTTGATGACATTTCTGAGGAGCTTAGTGAGACCTTCAAGGACCTTAATTAGAATGCCAAAAAAATGGAAAAGGACCAGTCAGAAATGAAGCATACACTGTCTAAAATAAAGAATATACAGAAACTCAACTGTAGATCAACGTACTCCAAGAATCAAACCAAAGATCTGAAATATGAGGAAACAAAAAACATCCAACCAGAAAAACAAAAAGAAAAAAGAATCCAAAAATATGAAGATAGTGTAAGGAGCCTCTGGGACAACTTCAAGCGTACCAACATCCGAATTTTTGGGGTGCCAGAAGAAGAGAGAGAGTAAAATACTGAAAACCTATTAGAAGAAATAATGACAGAAAACTTTCCCTACCTGGTGAAAGAAATAGACTTACAAGTCCAGGAAGCGCACAGAACCCCAAACAAAAGGAATCCAAAGAGGACCACACCAAGACACATCATAATTAAAATGCCAAGGGCAAAAGACAAAGAGAGAATCTTGAAAGCAGCAAGAGAAAAACGGTTAGTTACCTACAAGGGAGTACCCATACGACTGTCAGCTGATTTCTCAACAGAAACTATGCAGGCCAGAAGGGAGTGGCAAGAAATATTCAAAGTAATGAACAGCAAGAACCTACAACCAAGATTACTCTACCCAGCAAAGCTATCATTCAGAGTTGAAGGTCAGATAAAGAGCTTCACAGACAAGAAAAAGCTAAAGGAGTTCATCGCCACCAAACCAGGATTACATGAAATGCTGAAGGGTATTCTTTAAGAAGAGGAAGAAGAAGAAAAAGGTAAAGATAAAAATTATGAACAACAAAACGACATCAAATACATACCTACCAACCAGTGAATCTAAAAATCAAGTAAATAAAAAATCTGAAGAACAGAATGGACTGGTGAATATAATAGAATCAGGGACATAGAAGGGGAGTGGACTGACAATTCTCAGGGGGAAGCGGGTGTGAGTGGTGCGGGAAGAGATTGGACAAAAATCTTACTCCTATGGATGAAGACAGTGGCAGTGGGTAAGGGCATGGGGTAGAGTGGGGTGGGGAATCAGGTGGAGGGGAGCTATAGGGGGAAAACAAAAAGAGGAACACCAGTAATCTGAACAATAAAGATTTATTTTAAAAAATAAAAAAAAATAAGTGTATTTCTAGTATCACATGATCTCATCTGGGGGAAATAATGAACATAAACTGATGAACAAAAATGGACCCGGAGACAGGGAAGCATCGATCAGACTGTCAGGCCTTGGAGGGAAGGTAGGGGAGGGTGGGGGTAAGGGGAGAGATCAACCAAAGGACTTGTATGCATGCATATAAGCCTAACCAGTGGTCACGGACAACAGGGGGGTGGGGGCATGAGTGGGGAGGGGTTTGGGATGGGAATGGGGGGAATGAGGACAAATATGTGATACCTTAATCAATAAAGAAATTAAAAATAAATAAATAAATAAAGGAAGGAAGGAAGAAACCAATAAAAAAAATTAAAAAATAAAGGACAAGGGACTGGAAAATTCATTCACAGACTCTCATCCTCTGTTGGGTGAAATTAACCTCAGGCACATCAACTCCCTGACATTTTTAGGGAGCTTTTGCAGAAACCAAGCTGACTCTGGCAGCTCAGAAAGGGCCTTAAGGACAGAACACAGTAAAAATCTCTGCATCTCGGCACTTCAGGTAGGATATTTTCAGGTGAATCTGAGCTTCCATAGAACTATACCTCACAGCTGAAGGTGAAATTGGAAGTGGAAGTAAGATATGGTGCACCAAAAGTATCTGATATGTGGACCATTCCAGTCCTGGAAAAACTCAAAGAAGAGGTGTTGACACTGAAAATTCCACATGCCTATTTCCTCTTGGGATCCCCGGGCTTATTGTGCCCCTCATCCCATAAAGACCTAAAAATAAGCGCTTTTCTCATTGTTTTGGTACCTGGCCCCTATCCATGTCCAAATTATACAGATTCAGTACCAAATTATACAGATTCTGTATACAATAAAGAAAATACATTTTTAAATATTCCACAATAAGGAAAAGCACATTACCTCCCACAAGCAATTTTAACAATTTAGTAAATGAAGAAATATTGGAAAGAGAGGAGTATAATATTGCTTCATCCTGGGGTAATTTTATCTACAGACCTATAAATATTTTTGGAAGGTCCCAGAAAAACCCCTCAATTCTGACTGAAAGAACCCAAACAAACCGGCAGTGGCAGCCTTGGAGGTGTACCACCCAGAGCTCCCTTCAGTGGAGAGTCTGCCATTACAAGTGCAGGTAGTTGAAAGCCTCCAGCTGCAGAACTTTAGGATACAGCCTAGTATTCAAGCCAATGCCAACAATGGCCTGGGCAGGCTCTAACCAATGACTACACATAACAGGGATATTAGGGCTGTCCATGAACCTCTAGTGGGTAATCTCTACTCTGGGGCTTCCCCTCTCATTTCACAGGAGAACTTCCCTGTCAGAACTTCACTGAGATCGGAAGGCCCTCAGATAATGAAACTGACCCTGAGAGATGGAGTGGATGTACCCAGCTCAATCTCTTTCAGAAAATCCATGCTAGAGCTGGAAGCAGAAGGCCCATATCCCCAGCTCCTAGTCCAGTGCTCCACACAGCCATGTATCTTATACTCATAGACATGGCAGTTGTCTCACTAAGTGCTCAGCCAGCCAATTATGTCTTCATAACTCCATTTTCTATACTCTAAAACTGTGAAGACATCTGCTTCACACCAGCTCCCAGGGACTGAGTGAAGAGGAATAAAATACTTCTTGTATCTGGAAGAAAAGCCATAAATAAATGCAGAACTATGCAGTCAGCTTTCATTTATCGGGGCAAATGGGTGCAATGGTGCAGATATATGGCCTACAGCTTTCATGACTGCCAGAGCAGAATTCAGATGCCAAAAACAGAGAGACAGTTGCTGGGAGAGCTGAGAGAGAGCCCCAGATAAGCCCTGTGGACAGTGGCACTGCTGAGCCAGGCCAATTTAGGCCAGTCCTTTTTTTAAAAAAAAATATATTTTATTGATTTTTTACAGAGAGGAAGAGAGAGGGATAGAAAGCTAGAAACATCGATGAAAGAGAGACATCAATCAGCTGCCTCCTGCACGCCCCCTACTGGGGATGTGCTCGCAACCCAGGTACATGCCCTTGACCGGAATCGAACCTGGGACCCTTCAGTCCTCAGGCCAACGCTCTATCCACTAAGCCAAATCGGTTAGGGCTAGGCCAGTCCTCTTAATATGTGCTTTTTCAAATGAAAAAAGAGCATATGCAAGCTGTCCACAGATATATGGCTTTTAAGCATATGAAGAGTTAGGTGTTTAAGCTCCCTCAAAATTACAGCAATACAAATTAAACTAACAAGGTGATAGCATTATAAATCCAAATTAGTAGAGATTGAGTCACAGTATTGGTGATGGTATATAGGAAAACTCCATTAGTGCAAATATAAATTGTTGACATTTCTCCAGGGGGAAATTTGGCAATTTCTACTAAAATATAAAATGCCTATACACTTGGACCCAGACATCTTGCTTCTAAGACTTCATGATATAAATCTATTTGCAGATACACAAATGCACAGGTCACTGCAGCATAATTTGAAATAGCCAGCCATTGGAAATAAACTAAATGTCCAACAAATTATAATTAGTATGCAATGATGTGCAAGAGAACATTGTGTAGCTATAATAGAGAATGAGGAAGAGCTAATATGCTGTTAGGAATAATCACTAAAATATACAGTTAACAGAAAGAAAGATAAAGAAGTGGGTAACCATTTGTTTAAAAATAAATATCCACATACAAATTTACATATATAAATATATACATATATATGCATATACTTATATATGCAGAGAATATATTTGGAAGAAAACATAAAAACTGGTTCAAAGTAGCTACTGTTCTGAGACGGGACTGATGGTGGAATGAAGACATAGTTTTCACTAAACTATAATCTTTAGACTCTGTACTTACTATGTCTTTGTATTACTCACTTGAAGAAAAACAAGAATCTTGTTATGTTAGCATGGGTAGCTAGATATTAATAAAGGAAGAGAGCAAAAATAACCAGACATTATTAAGCATAATCAAAGAGGGAGCATAAGCCTGCTTGCTTCCCTAAGAAATTACTGCTTCACACACTATTCTGGGGTCCACAGATTATTGGGAACAATAAAGGGGGAGCTAAGCACCCGATTCAATAGGCACCAAGAAGGTGACCACAGAGGCCTGTCAATCTAGCCTGGAAAAAAGGATCAAATTGGATAAGACACACCCTGGAAGAGCTAGGAAATTATCTAGGTTAGAGGGCAGGCCCAGTGCAGGCCCACAAAAGCTTGGGAAATTGATTTGTTATTCTGAAAAAGTGTCTGGTCCTTCCCTAAGATAATGTAACCTGAGCCTAACAAAAACAGAGCTTTTTTTTCTCTCTTGCTGAGCAACAAGTGCTCACCTTTGAGCTGTGTGTTCTCTCTCCATAGCAACCAAGAGGGTCTTGCAGTTGCCAAAGGCAGACCTCACAGGCTCCAAAGGACAAAACTTTAATATTGCATAGAATCTCTGGACAATTACCTTATTTCTGGGCTTGATGAAGACAAGATTGGACTTTTTCCACAGTAGGATGGATGGTGAGGGGACATTGAGAATCCAGGGCACTCCTTTTATTTTGCATCTGATGTCACAAATAAATGTTACCACACCACAATCTTCCTTATGTTGGTCCCTGGAATGCTTTCCTTGAGACTCCATGAAGGAAATCACTCCATGATTTCCACCAGAAAGAGTCAAAATTAAAATGTGTGTTTTCTCCTTATAGTATTGCTCATGGCAACAAAAGTAAAAACAACATCCTATCTAATAAAAGAGCAATATGGTAATTGACCATCACTCTGTGATGACCACAGCCAATCAGGAGGGAATATGCAAATTAGCAGGACAAAGATGCCGGCAGTTACAGAGCCAGCCTGAGCGTGCAGGAGGCTTGGGTTGCCTGGGCTGACCGCTGAGGGAGAGGCCTGCAAACAGCCCTCAGCCCCTCACCCAAGCTGGCCACACCACCATCGGGGTGAGGGTCCCCGCTAGGGGCATGGCCAGCCTGCAAACAGCCATCAGCCCCTCGCCCAGCCTGAAAACAGCCCCAGCCCCTCACCCAGGCTGGCACCATCCCCAATGGGGACCCCCACCCCAATGGGGGTGTGGCCGGTCTGCAAATCACCACAGGCCCCTCACCCAGGCCACCCTGCCCCCAGGGGAACCCCCACCCTGACTCAGGACACCCTTCAGGACAAACCAGCTGGCCCCCACCCGTGCACCAGGCCTCTATCTATACTAATAAAAGGGTAATATGCTAATTAGACTAGGAGACCTTACAGGAGACCTTCTGGACATTCTTCTGGACAAAGCCATGGTGCTGAGGTAGAGGCTGTTAGAGGCCAAGAGGGGAGGGCAGTTGTGGGTGATCAGGACAGTGACAGGGGGGCAGTTGGGGTGATCAGGCTGGTGGGGGGGGGAGGCAGTTGGGGGCCAGTAGGCTGGCAGAAGGGGGTGCAGGCTGGCAGAGGGGGCAGTTGGGGGCGAGCAGGCCAGCAGGCAGAGTGATTAGGGGCAATCAGGCAGGCAGGCAGGTGAGCAGTTAGGAGCCAGCAGTCCCAGATTGGGAGAGGGATGTCCAACTGCCAGTTTAGGCCCGGCAGCTGGACATCACTTGAGGGGTCCCAGATTGGAAAGGGTGCAGGCCAGGCTGTGGGACACCCCCCGCCCCGTGCATGAATTTCATGCACCGGGCCACTAGTCCTATATAATAAAAGCCTAATATGCTAAGTGACTGGTCATCTGTTCAACCAATCAAAGCATAATATGCTAATGATATGCTAAGTCCACTCAACTGCTCATTGTAACATTCACTGACCACCAGGGGGCAGACGCTCTGACCAGTAGGTTAGCTTGCTGCTGGGGTCCAGCTGATTGGGGCTGAGCAAGACAGGCTGGACACACCCTGGAGCCCTCCTGTGGTCCCTCTCTAGCTGGCCAACCGCCCACATTCCCCCCCCGCCCCCCCCTGCAACCCCAATCATGCACCAGTGGGGTCCCTTGGCCTGGCCTGCACCCTCTCACAATCTGGGACCCCTTGGGGGATGCCAGAGAGCCTGGCCCGATCCCGCAGGCCAGGCTGAAGGACCTCACTGGTGCACCAATTCGTGCATCAGGCCTCTAGTTACTAATAATAACAACCAATATGTGATTTGTAATTTATGCTCCATTCAACACTTTCCCATCCGTTTCTTTAATGTGGAAAGAGAAAAGTGATTTCTACCCTCATTTTTTAAATAAAAAAGTAGGAGCCAAAGGTAGTCAAAGAGTTACTCAAGGTCATTGAGCATCTGGAAGAGAGCTCCTTACTTTTGCTATTGTTCATATTTGTATCTCCAAGGAAAGAAGTAGTAGAAGAAAAATTCTAGTTTCCAGACTCCAAATCCTGGGGTCTTTTCTTTCTACATCTCCCTCTGCCTCACATGGAAGAAAATAATGTGCTTCCATTTTTAAAAGCAATAAAACAACAATGAAGTTTTAAATAAGGGAAAGAAATAAATGTTGGGTAAATATGGTAAAAAGAAAGAGTCACAGAGGCCTTTTTGGGCTACATCCTAGGGAGATGACTCTTCTGAATTGTGCATTCTCTCTGCTGAAACCTTCTCATTCCCTGATCCAAGAAGAAAAAGAACCCCTGAACCTGTTCCTTTGCCTAGATTTCCCCCATAGCTAAACATTTCAAGAGAATCTGCAGAAAGTCCCTGGGAAATCATAAGAAGGTTTCCAGATTCTGTTTCTCCCACTGGGATAGGATGAGGAGAAAAGTCATGAGAAAGGTTATCACAAAGTGGTTAAAGAGAAGAACCTCTGTCCTTTATGTCCTCAAGCAAATATTGTGGCTAAGCCCCTGGGGTGAAACAACTTTGAATTAAGCTCCCTATTGCTGAATGGGCAAATCACTCATGTATAGGGCTTCTTTCTTTGGAAAAATACTGAAAATACTGAATTTTGTCTGTGTTCAGAAACACATCAGCAATGTGTGATCCTGGTGGCAGGTGAGGGAGAATGGTCACAATTTGACAATCTATTGTTAAGCAAAAAGTCTAATGGATTTAGCAAAAATATTTCTAAGACAGTTGAGCCAGAATCTCCCTTGATACCCAATCAAGTTCCTCATACACCTACCCTTGATACCTAACCAAGTTCCCCTTAGTAATTTTCCATTTCCTTCCCCCACCCTGCCTGCAGGCTACACATTTTCAGCTGCTGCTGCTGATTTCAAAGTTGAGTTCAATTTCTCTCTCCTATTGCAATAGTCTTAAATGAACTCTTTCTTGCCATTTTTAACAACTGTCTGGTGCAATTTCTCTTTATCACTACTAAAAATATGGACCATGTTCCTGCAACATCAGCATTGCTTGAGAGCTTACTAGAAATGCAGAATCTTAGGACCCACCCCAGACTTGTTGAATCAGAATGTCCACTTTAACAAGATCCCCCGGTAATTCGTATGAACATTACAGTTCCACAAGAACTGCTTTTGTCAACATGGCCCCCATTCCTTCAATATAGAATCCTTAATTCTGTACTGTCAGAGCACTCCTCATAGGCCAGCCAATCATGACCAGCTGAGGAGACTCACTGCCTTGTGCCCTGCCTTATTTTAACTCATGCATTCAGCCTCTTCATCCACGTTACCGAACTAAAGGAATTAGCCTGCCTGTGTGCATCAAAGCTCAATCAAACACAAACTTGAGTTTGCAGCCAAGAAAATAAAGGTTTAGTAATTAAGGAAATTGTTCCTTGCCCAGAGTTACAAGTGACTCATGCTCAAAGACCTGGCTCCCTGAAGGCTTCTAGGGGATAGGTTATATAGGGAGAAAATCATTAATCATGGTGGAGTTAGGGTCATGATCTCTGTTGATTGGTTAGCACTAGGACAGGAACTAGTTGATCATTGCATCTGGTCCTGATGTCAGACATGGCATCACTCAATCTGGCTTAGCACAGATATGATGGGTGGGGTCATTCTTTTTTTTTTGGAATTGGAGCTGAAATACAACTGAAGCCTAGATGTTACCTCCAGTTTGACTAAAACTCTGTCTCTGACCAACAAACCCGAAGCTTTGTGCCTAAGATTACTTGATGCTTACCAGAACCTCGTTGTCCTGAGGGCTTAATAATTAAGGGAGTGTATGTGCAAAGGAGAGGGATGTAATGAGTCAAGGTGCTAAATGAGGCCAGTTTGAAACACAAGAAAAGGAAAGAGAAAATGTCATATTAAAGAAATGAAGCTTCTGCACAGTTACACTCACTCTGCCCTGGATTCCATTTCCCGCGAGCTCTGTCTCCAACATAAGTTTCACTCAATCATTCTGCTCCTTCCAATTACACAATCTTTGAATCCTGAGGATTTTGAGGGTAAGAGTAAGCAAGGTAAGAAACCCTGACCAAGGTCTAAACCTGGGATGGAGTTTAAAACAGCAATCAGACCTTTAACACTCCCAAGATTACTTCTTGTTAGTATATATTCTCATTCAGTGTCTTTCCCCTGCTCTACTTGAGACTCACTTCTGTTATACTATGGGGGTCTTGGAGAGGGACTGGGGTTGTGGGACTTGTTTTGCCAGGTATGTGACATTGATAATAAGTTGATCTAATGAAGCTAGATGTGAAAAAATAAACAAAACAAAACAAAAGCTCTCCATTTAGGGCCAAGATGCCAAACAAGACTGGATTAAAGTTGAAGGACATACTTAAAAAAAGAAAATTACTCATTGTTTATCCATTTATTTGAAATTTAAACTTAACTATGTGTCCTGTATTTTATCTGGCAACTCAAGCCTGGCTCTATATGGAAACTTTTCAGTGCTAATGAGTTTGGGGTCTGTATGTCACAAGAAGGTAAGATGACTGGGAAAATTGTCCAGCTGCCCCTCTCTTAGTTATGGACATAGATATTTCTTAAGTGAATGTGACTTACAGAGAAGGGAAAGAAAAACTCTGGGTTTGGAGAGTATTGTGAAATACTGCAATAAAAAGAAGAGTATTTTAATTTGTATATAGCTCTTTCAAAATTCCCTCTTTTAAGGCAATCTTGAGATGTTTCATTGTCTGCTCATGATATATCACAAAATCACTGAAGTATTCTAATATTTGGCCAATCAGACTCCTGATACTTCTTTACGATATTTCTCTTTGGACTATAAGGAGGTCATGGATATACCCCAGTGATTAAAATTATGATCCTCCCTCCCCTCACTCCCAACTCTGCTACCTGCCCTTCATCCTTACCTGGTCAAAGGAAATGTCTCTATTCTCCACCAAGTCATTGGCTTTAACCTCTCTCAGATTTCTATTCCTGTTCAGTTTTATGCCTCAATAGTTGTGTATGATTGATAAATGTCTAGTCTTCATACTGTGAGCTCCCTTAGGGCAGGAATGTGCAGCCTGGAGGGCTCTGGCCACCATCCTGCACATGGAAAGCCCTCCACCAATGTTTTCTGAATGAGTCCTATGTAGCTTTTTCCTGCATCTAAAGAAACAACAACAAACAAACAACAACAACAAAAAACACCCAGCTGGACTCTTAACTTGACTGTGCTCCAGAATCCCCATCAGGCTTTGCAGTGACAAAAATCACTGACAACATGCTTTACAATGCACTCTCAAAAGATATTCTTTGGCATGCTGGGTTCCATTTTATAATCTACTACAACCATTAATAAGAAAATAAAA
Organism: Corynorhinus townsendii; assembly: GCA_026230045.1. Classification (NCBI taxonomy): domain Eukaryota; kingdom Metazoa; phylum Chordata; class Mammalia; order Chiroptera; family Vespertilionidae; genus Corynorhinus; species Corynorhinus townsendii. Next base: position 38,377,834 of record JAPDVU010000011.1, read on the forward strand.
AACTCCCATATGTTACCACTTTAGCCACTTTCTTATTGAGAATTAGAAATGGCCCCCAGGAGGTAGGGCCTCCAACCTCTCAGGCAGGAGAGAAATAAAGACCTTTTCAAAGTCTTTTTCAGACTTACAGTAGCCCAGGAGGGAGTACTACCAATCATGGCCAACTGTGAGAGTTTAGATGAATTCAGAATGAAAAACCAATTGTCCAGAGGCTTTAGCAAGTAAAAGTGGAAGTGCACAGAAGATACCATACTCATCCCTGCTGAGGTTCCAGGTCCAGCTGAGGCCCCATACTCCAGTGAGTCTCCAATGACTCCTGAATAGATTCCCAAGTCAGTTTGTCCAGACCTCATGCTCTCCAAATAACAATCCATCATGCCTATGTGAGTTGCCTTTCCTCCTCCTGAGAAGTCATCCTACGGAGAGATGGCTTCTACCTATGAGATCTACCAACCCCATTCTCTAGTCCCAGTGTCTTTCCAGAAATCTACTTATACTCATTATCACAGCATGAAAAAGCAGCATCTTTTCAGTACTAGACACGGGCTGATTTGTCTGCCCTATATCTGCCTCCTTTCGTTTTGATGCTGTCAATCATAGTACCCTAAGCCACTGCCCTAAGGGATGGCAAGGGTTCTAGACCAGGCCAATCATAATGCCCCACACCCCTACAACAGTGGCTAGCACAAGGAGAGAGTGTAAGACTCCAAGTGGGCTTCTCAGAGCTCTTCCCTGGCACTGATGCACAGACATTACAAAACAAAACAACAAAAACAAAAAACAAACAGCCTCTCTCCTTCTTCTGGGTGGCTGAACTATGAGGATGGGAATCTGGGGGAACAAGCCAGGACCTGCCTGCAGAGATAAATGGGGAGACACATAAATCGTGTTGCCAAGGTGCTCTGAATCCTTTAGTTCTTCCCTGGATCTTATGAACTACTCCACTGTCCATCCCCTCTTTCACTTAAGCTCTTTGAATTTGGGTTTCTACAGTTTGCAACAAAAAGAGCCATGATTAGTACACTCTTTGACTTTCCTTCCAACTGAGATAGACACTTGCAGAAATATGACTCCCTCTTTATCATTTCAGGGTAATGGGATCAGAAGAGAAGGAAAGGAATGTATGAAACTGCATACTTTCACGTAATTGCTGTACAGTATGGCTATGACGAGCTGAGGAAAGTTGTCCTGAATAATAAAATAAATAGTAACCCCAATAATGTGATCGCAACTAACATTTTTGAGCACCCCTGGCCATGGCCACAGTGAAGTTGACCCTATCCCCCTGGTAAAAGCTGATTAATGAGACATAGGCAAAGCTTTGACTAAACTAAGTCAAATAGCAAGGAAGAGCTGAACTGAAACATCAGGCAGCATTGGGGTCCTAGGCTTCCATTTCAGGTATTGCAATGGACCAAATGAAAGCAGATGAGTTGTCCAAGAATTGTGAGGAAGGAAGAATGAAACAGACTCCTCCTTATAGAGAGGAACGGGGCAGAACGGAAGGGACTCCCAATCCCCTTTTCCCAGTTGTCCAACTACAGTTACCCTAGTTCAGTGGTCGGCAAACTGTGCCTTGTGAGCCACAGTTTGCCGCTCTGTTGACTAATGAGTTTGCTGACCACTGCCCTAGTTTATGTCCTGCAATTGAGGTAGATTATATGCTCCTATACCTGCTTAACATCCCTTTCTCATTTGAAACACTCAAAACAACTGGGACTTGAGATAGGATTTGTTTGCTTTTCAGCAGAATCCATCTTTATTAAAAAACATACTTTGCTAATCTGCTTTGGGGTGAAGAAAGTGAGATCCCAAACCTGTCTTATAAGGAGAAGAATAAAGACAGAGCTAAATACCGCTACAAAAGAAACTAACTCAAATATTGGAGGTAGGCAAAGAGATGAGGGAGGAGACCCAGTCATCATAGCAGGGAGCTGGAGCCTGAAGATTAAGGGTGCCAGTGAGAAGTTCCCTGTGATGGAATGGCCAAGGAAGTTTTAAAAACAGGGTATCAAATCTACGCTTTTAATTTTTTTATTTAGGACTTGTAAATATTTTCCATATCTTCAATCTCTAATAATACCTGACAACACCTGTGGATGGGCAAAAAAGAAGGAAACATCTGAGTACTACAGTACTGATATGAGCAAAGAGAAGAGTGGTGGGAGATGAAAGGGCATGAGCTCATCAACAGAAACCTAAGATGTAGAAATAAGACAACTACCACCGCCAACCAGACAGTCATAGAAATTTTAGAAAGAACATTTATTTTTTCATAGAATGTGAGGTAGACATCTTAAGACAATTAACCTAAATCCCTGGGTTTCTAAAGCCCTCTGCCTGTGCTCTATTACCTGATTTGAACACTAGATTTTATGTTCAGATGCATGTAGACTCAAACACTTTAGCTCTTTGAAGACAGGGTCATGTCTTACTCATTTCAGTTCCTGGCACAATGCCTGGCATGCATTTTTAAAATTGATAATGAACTCTATTTTTTACAACAGTTTTAGATTTACAGAAAAATTGCAAGGATAGTAGAATTCCCATAAACCTCACAGTTTCCCCTATTATTAACATCTTCCATTAGTATACTACATTTATCACAATGAACCAATATTCATACATTATTATTAACTAAAGGCCATACTTTATTCATATTACCTTGGTTTTACCTATTATCCTTTTACTGTTCCAGGATTCCATCCAGAATACCATATTACATTTAGTCATCATGTATCTTTAGGCTCCTCTTGGCTATGACAGTTTCTCAGAATTTCCTTGTTTTTTATGAATTTGACAGTTTTGAAGAGTGCTGATCATGTGTTTTGTAGAATGTCCCACAACTGTGATTTGCCTGATATTTTCTCATGAGACCAGGGTTATAGGTGTTGGGGAGAAAGACCCTAGAGGTAAAATGCCATTGTCATCATATCAGATCAACATCGATCATCACTTTTGATTTGACTTTAATCATCTGCTTAATTTGAGTTTGTCAGCTTTCTCACTGCAAAGATCCTCCCTCCCACCCCACCCCATGTTTTCCTCACTTTACTCTTGGGAAGAAGTCAGAATGTATAATCCATCTATGAAAATCTAGAGTATGCCGCACCTCCTTGAAAGCACATCATCTAGAGAATCCAAGATGGCGGCGTAGGTAAACACCTAAACTGCTGCCTCCCGCAACAATTTCAAAAATTCAACTAAAAGACAAAACGTCTATCACCCAGAACCATGGGAAAGCTGGCTGAGTGGAAGTTCTACAACTAGAAGGAAAGAGAAAAGAGCATCGAGACGTGCACAAGCGCTGAAAAGCTGAGGTATGGAGGCGCGTGATCCGGGCTGGCGGCGGGCGTTGCTTTTTTCAACCCAAAGGGGAGACAAGCCCCCAACTACTCTGAAATCCCGTTTCTGGGGAGACGCGGGGGACCCAAACTCCTAAGGGGAAAAGCTGGACTGTCTGCCAGTGAGGGTGGCTTACTTGCAGAGCTGCCTGCAGGAATAATTGTTTACGGCACTGGGGCATGGGACTCTGGGATGCCCTTGGGAACATAGAGCCGGCTAACTAGCAGCCATTGCTGTTTGCCACGCCCTAGCCTAGTGACACCCTGAGACCCCGTCCTGCACAACCTACAAACCCACCCAAGCTCCAAGCAGCGGTTTTAGCATAAGAAAGGCCTGCTCTATTGCAGCTTAACCTAGCAAACTTGCAGCCCGGGTCAGACAGCTCCAAAACCTCCAAACCCCAAGCAAAGAGGAGAAAACTGTAGCTCTCACTGTAGCTCCTGCTGGATGGCCTCAGACAGTAGCTGACCTGCACCCCATTGGAGATCCAGAAGCCAGTGTACCTAGTGGTCAGAGTGAGACACCAGATTTCAACTCCACACATCCATAAGTGACACATTCAAAGGCAGACTCAGTGAGCACCAAAGACCCACTGAAACAAGTCCTGCCCCATAAGTGTGTCTTCAGCGCAGCAGTTCTTCCATTATAGACACAGTGAGTGCTCACAGCTAATTGGCCTGGAGGTCAATTCCTCCCAGTATACCAACAGCAATTAAGGCTTTAACTGCACCAAGTCTTTGCACTCAGCCCACAAAGGGGTGTACCAAGAGTGTCCACATCAGGTGATTGGGGAGGCTGAGCTACTGCCCCCTATAGGTCACCTACCACACAAAGCTACTCCATCAACACAGGGAAGCAGCCAAAATGAGGAGACAAAGAAACATGTCACGAATGAAAGAAACGGAGGAAAGCAAACTACTGGATGACATAGAGTTCAGAACCACATTTATAAGGTTACTCAAGAATCTTCTTAAAACCGCTGAGAAACTTGATGAGACCTTCAAGGAGCTTAATGAGAATGCCAAAAAAATGGAAAAGGATCAGTCAAAAATGAAGCATACACTGTCTGAAATAAAGAATATACAGAAACTCAAGTGTAGATCAACGTACCCCAAGAATCAAACCAAAGATCTGAAATATGTGGAAACAAAAAACATCCAACCAGAAAAACAAAAAGAAAAAAGAATCCAAAAATATGAAGATAGTGTAAGGAGCCTCTGGGACAACTTTAAGCGAACCAACATCCGAATTTTTGGGGTGCCAGAAGAAGGGAGAGAGCAAAATATTGAAAACCTATTAGAAGAAATAATGACAGAAAACTTTCCCTGCCTGGTGAAAGAAATAGATGTACAAGTCCAGGAAGCGCACAGAACCCCATACAAGAGGAATCCAAAGAGGACCACACCAAGACACATCATAATTAAAATGCCAAGGGCAAAAGACAAAGAGAGAATATTAAAAGCAGCAAGAGAAAAACAGTTAATTACCTACAAGGGAGTACCCATACGACTGTCAGCTGATTTCTCAACAGAAACTATGCAGGCCAGAAGGGAGTGGCAAGAAATATTCAAAGTGATGAACAGCAAGAACCTACAGCCAAGATTACTCTACCCAGCAAAGCTATCATTCAGAGTTGAAGGTCAGATAAAGAGCTTCACAGACAAGAAAAAGCTAAAGGAGTTCATCACCACCAAACCAGGATTACATGAAATGCTGAAGGGTATTCTTTAAGGAGAGGAAGAAGAAGAAAAAGGTAAAGATAAAAATTATGAACAACAAAATGACATCAAATACATACCTACCAACAAGTGAATCTAAAAATCAAGTGAATAAAAAATCTGAAGAACAGAATGGACTGGTGAATATAATAGAATCAGGGACATAGAAAGGGAGTGAACTGACGATTCTCAGGGGAAGCAGGTGTGAGGGGTGTGGGAAGAGATTGGACAAAAATCTTACTCCTATGGATGAAGACAGTGGCGGGGGTAAGGGCATGGGGTGGGGTGGGGAATCAGGTGGAGGGGAGCTATGGGGGAAAAAATAGAGGAACACCTGTAATAATCTGAACAATAAAGATTTATTAAAAAAAAAAAAAAAAGATTGCCCTTAGGCATGGGTCATGCAGGGGCCGAGGAAGACTCTGGGAGTTTGACGATGTGTTTCATGATCTGGGAGCCGGTACCAGTAACCGTGGTGTGTTCACTGTGTGAAAACTCATCAAGCTGTGTATTTCTGATCCGTACCCTTTCCTGCATGTGTGCTCAGCTGTTTCAAAAAGTTTCAAAACGGAAGCCTGGAGAAATTCTTCGGTAGTAAGATTGTAGACCATTTGTTTTCATTTTGTTTCCTGTGTTAAACTAATAAATGTTATCAAACTAAAAAAAAAAAAAAAAGCACATCATCTACAAAAATATTTGGGTTATTTTTGTATAGGATATAGATACAACTTTATAAAATAGAGTAAAATGCTTACGTAAAGCTTATTTTGCCTTTAGTTTTTCAGATTCCCCTTAGTTCCAAAGTTACTTAAGACAGCTCCTTTCCCTCACACCCTCTTCAGCAAGGTTGCTTCATACATTTGCAATATAGTTAGTTTTGTCATAGTATTACATCCTGAAATTCCTCTGACTTCCTAAATTATTTTTCTTAATTTTCATTCACTAAGTTTTACTCTTTGTGTAGTAAAGTTCAATGGGTTTTGATAAACATAACATCATTAGTTACAATTATAGTATCATATAGAATAGCTTCAATGCCCAAAAACAAACCCCTGTGCTTCACCTATTTAGCCCACATTCTCCTTTCCCCAAATTGCTGGAGATCATTTATCTTTTTATTATCTTTATATCACATAACTGGAATCAAACAATATGTAGCCTTTTTAGATTAGCTTCTTTCACTTAGCAATATGCAGTTAAGATTGATCTATGTCTTTTTGTGGCTTGATGGGTCATTTTATCACTGAATAATATTCCACTGAATGGATGGACCAGTAATTTATCCATTGAACTATTGAAAGATATTTTGGTTGCTTCCAGATATTGATGATTGTGAACAAACTGCTATACTAGTAAACATTGAGGTGCAGACTTTTGTGTAGACATGTTTTCAAATCAGTTGGAAAAATAACTAGCAAAGTGTCCCTTCTCTAGAGTGTATAAGATTATGTTTAACTTTGTAAAAAAAAAAAAAAAACTGCCAAACTGTCTTCCAAAGTGACCGTACCATTTTGCATTCACACCAGAAATGACTGAGAGCTCTTACTTTTGACTCCTTGCCAACAATTGGTACTATCAGGATTTTAAAAAAAAAAATTTTTTTTTTAGTCATTTTAGTAGGTATGCAGTGCTATCTCATTGTTGTTTTAACTTGCAGTTCCCTAATGACAAATGATGTTTCCATATGCTTATTGGCCACATGTATATCTTCTTTAGTGAAGTGACTGTTTAGATCCTTTGCCCATTTTTTAATTGGGTTATTTCTTTCCTTATTGTTGAGTTTTAAGAATTCTCTATACATTTGGATACAGTCTTTTTCCAGATATATATTTTGTAAATATGACTTGTAATCTCGTTTTCTTAACAGCATCTTTCGCAGACTTTGTTCATTTTAAACAAACTTATCATGTGCAATTTATCAATTTTTTCTTTTCTTGGATCATGCTTTTGTTGTTTTATCTAAAAACTCTTTGCTAAATCAAAAGTCACCTGTCTTCTAGAAGCTTTATAGTTTTTGGCTTACATTTAACTCAATGACCTATTTTAAGTTAATTTTTGTGACTAGCTTAGGTATGCATCTAAGTTGGCTTTTTATTTGTCTTCTGTTTTTCGTTTTTGGTTTTCATGTGGTTGTCCAGTAGACCCAGCACCATTTGTTGAAAAGACAATCCTTTTCCATTATATTGCTCCTTGTCAAAGATTAGTAGACTGTATCTATGAGGGTCTATTTCTGGGCTCTTTATTCTGTTTCATTGACATATTTGTTTATTCTTTTGCAATACCATCTTGTCTTGATTATTGTAGCTTGGTGATTTTCTTCTTCTTTTTAGCTCAGTGATTTTCAACCGGTGTGCTGCAGAACACAGATATGCTGCAAGAATTTTTAAAACATGCAATACCTGATTATTTAATCAGGGGCACTGACCTCTTTTCCCTTAGACTGTCAACTTTAAAAATGACAACAATAGCCATCTGGTGTGAATGAATCAAAATTAAACCTATAGCCTAGCCAGAGTACCTCAGATGGTTGAGCATTGTCCTGTGCACTGAAGGGTTTCCAGTTTGATTCCCGTCAGGGCAGATACCTGGGTTGCAGGTTGGATCCCTGGTAGGGGTACCTATGAAAGGCAACTGACTGACATTTCTTTCTCACATTGATGTTTCTCTCTCCTGTTCTCTAAGAAGATACCTATTTGTTTTGTCAGATTGGCAAAAAATATATATTTTGGTGTGCCACAGAATTTTAGTAATCTATATATAGAAAAACCCAGCGACTGGAATGGCACAATGACCAGAATGACCAGTGGCTATGACACGCACTGCAGCAGCCAACCAGCCTGATTCGGGCCCTGATCGGCCCCCCACCCTGGCCAGCCCAGCCCCTGGTTGGCCACCAACACCCTGATCGGGGGCAGGGCCGGCCAGCCAACCACCAGCAGCCCCTCCTCCCTGCCAGCCCCGCCCCCACAACCCCTCCCCCCAGGCGCCCCTACTCCCAATCAGTCTCCCACCCCTATCAGGGACTGGGCCAGCTGGCCAACTACCCATAGTCCCTCCCCGCCACTGGCCTGGCCTAAAGGGCCCCCATCGGGGCCCTTCCGGATGGACCCCACCCTTGCAGCTCAGGCATACCTTGATGGAGCTGATAGCTAGGGCAACATGTCTTCCCTTG